>JAWNLW010000133.1:1305000-1864681 GCA_035042075.1 Drosophila macrospina | reverse complement strand
ATAGAGATAGAGATACAGTTATAGTAATAGTTATATTTAAAGATATAGTTATAGATATACCGGGTATTTCACAGTCGAGCACACTCGACTGTAGCTTGCTTGCTCCTTATTGACCTCTTCGTTTATCTCTAGAACGGCTACGAGTCATCGCGCACCGTGGAGAAGTCATCGACCTACAAGTCCACCTCGAACTACGTGACGGATTCCAATGTGCGAGCGAGTCCTTCGCTGTATGGAACCACGGAGCGAATGCGTCGGATTGGATCGCCGGAACCGAGGATCGATCACTCGTCGAATGTGCGCGTCTCCTCGTTGAAGCCGGCGTCGGCACGTCGCGATAGCTGGGATGTGATCAACAAGACGAAGCACATGCTCTCGCACAATTCGCTGGAGTCCTTGGCGAACATGACGGAGACGCAGTTGAGCACGGAGTTGAACTATGCACGACCTGATCTGGACAATGAGACGCATCGCAATACGCAGTACAACAAGTTTGCCTTGCACAAGCAACAACAACAGCAACAGCAACAACAACAACAGTCGGACTATCGACGCGATTCACCCGACAACGTGGAGCGCTACAAGTAATCCCCTGAAGCATTCCAGCTCTTTAGACCCTGGCTAATGCTGTTCCCTCTCCTCTCTCTATTCTCTCTTCCTCTTAGACCCAGTGCCATCACAGTCAAGTCACACTCGAACAACACTTACACGGACAGATCTGGCGGCTATACCAAGACCGTCAAGGAGTCCAGCGAGCATGTGGTCACCGAGAGCAATGGACACAGTCCACAGACGGGCACCGGCTACGGTTACAGTTCCCTCTCCCGTTTTCGGCCCATCGATGGCAATGCAACCGGTGCTAAGGCAATACGTGTACAGGACATACCCAATGGTTCCATTGGACGACCCGTTGAGTTTGAAATCGATGGCTCCAAGGCCGGTTCCGGCAATCTGGAAATTCTTGTTAATGGCGGACGTGTCACGTCCTCGGTACGCTCCCTGGGCGGACAACGATTCATTGCCAGCTTTACGCCCCACGAACATGGCACCCACACCGTACAGATCACCTTCAATGGAGAAACGGTACCAGGTAAGTCACCTGACACTCGCAAATCATTTATGACGCAATGGATCTCAGCTTGTGGGCGTCTTGATGACCCTATAAGGGGATACCATAGATTACGACATTCTTTGGGAAGTACTTTAGGCCAAATTGGGCATGACAAGTTGAGATCTTCAGTGGTTCTGCTTAAATAGAGATCAATAGAGACTTAGACAGAGTTGTTTGCGCTACAGTGAACCCCCGATAAGTGGCAAGCACTTAAAAGTAACTCATAACTACATAACAATAATATTATTGTATATTTTATTAATTTCGTTATTATTATTACTATCTATATAGACTCTTTAAATAGTTAGTATTAAACTTAAGTAATATCACAATTTCGCTGCAGTTTAAGCATGCGCCAGCCACTGTGCGGCGAATTCATGAACTGCGCTCAACTCAGCTAGTGAGAGAGCGAGCGCACCAACTATGCACTCGCTTTGGCAACGCTCAATCGCTCTCCCACTCCCACTGACGCCAAGCGCGCGTTCACTTGTTGCTGCGCTCACCTGCGCGTCAAACGCTGCACTCTTTTACGCTCTGCTGCGCTCTTGTTGCCGCTCTTTGCTTTGAGCGCGACCTGCTGAAACAAGTTTTTGTGGGTATTGCGGCTGAGAGACGCATTGGCAGAGATCAGTCACAGCTCGCGTTTGAAACGAAACTGACACGTCGACGGAGCCGCAGCCCGATAAACGCGAAACGCAACGGTTAAAGCCAAGCAAAATTTTCAACAAAACGAAAAATAATAAAAAGAAAAGCAAAAGAAAAATAAGCATAGAATCAGTTGTGTGCATGTGCGAAATGTAAATGTTGCTAAACAATGTTTGTTGTTTGTCATCAAACAAAAGCCACAAGAAACTGAAAAGAAAACGAAACGAAGAGAATAACCAAACCAAAAAAAAAGCAAAAACAAAAATAAGAAAAAGAGAGAAAAACAGAGAGCTCAACTGTTTTGTGGAATGTGAAGCGAATCGAAAAGATTTTTTGTCTTAGATTTCTATGTCTAAAGAAATATGCTAATATCCAAATGCGGACGTTGTGTTAGCGTTCCCGTTGCCCATCGCCCGTCGCCCGTTGCCGTCTCCCGTTGTTCGTTGCTGTTGCTGTTGCTGTTGCCTTTGCCGTCGTTGTCGCCATCTCCGTTGCCAACAAAGTTGCCCTCATCGCATTTGGGTCTCTTATTCTAGTGTGCGTGTGTGTGTGTGTGTGTATGTGTGTGCGGGGCGCGCGCTATGAACATACAAAAAATATGTATAAAAACCAGTTTAATGAACCTTTAAACTGAAATATTTTCAATGGGACTCGACAGCTGCTTTGGATTTTGGCTTAAAGGTTGAGCTGAGCTTAGCTGAGCTCGGCGCGTGTGTAAAAGTGTCGCCTGTGCGCGATTTTCCATTTCCATTTTCATTTTCATAGGCAGCCATTTTGTATGTGTGTGTGAGCTTGCAACATGCCGCAATTTAGCGCATTTATTGGCCAAGTTAAAGGCTCCCGTATGGCAACAATCAAGCGACAAGCGCGCACAGCTTAAGCATAGATATAGACACACACATACACACACACTCACACACACACACGCATACAGCACACGCACACACACCTCTCAGACTAAGCAGGAAAATAGTCTGCATTTTTTTGTCTTTTTTTGCCGTTTGCTTTGCAATTTTCCAACTGCTGTCGTCGCTTGGTTTTTCCACATTTTCTTCGCATTCATTTTCCATTTTGCTTTGCTTTTGTATATGGTTCAAGGCGCACTTGTTGCATGCCCCCTCCCATTGTTCTTGTCGCTGCGGCAGCAGGAAGTGGCACGCCCTGTGACAAAGCCACATCAGATACAGGCTGAAACCCGTTGGGATAGGTTGTCAGCCTTGTTGCACAAACAAAGCGACACCGTGCTGCAGGTACAGGTAGCTTACAGCTGAAAGTTGCTGGTTGCATGTGTGAGTATGTGTATGTGTGTGAGTGTGTGTGTATGTGGCAAGGGCGTGCCATGCCGCAGCAATGTCTCAGATCAGACGCAGCAGATTGCAAATTTCTACAGACTTCTCACAGCGCTCCCGCTCTCGCTCGCTCTCCCTCGCTCTTCCTCTCTCGCTCGCTCTCCCTCTCGCTCTCTTGACGTGGCCTGACAACCACTTACTTTCCCAAAAGACTTGACAACAACAAATATTTGAGCGCACATTTCGTTTTCATTTTTGTTTCATTTAATGAGCCGCTGCCACACCCCGCTCTTGGCCAGTTAACTGTTAACTGTAAACAGTAAACAGAGAGCTGAGCTAAGCGCGCTGAGCTTTTACCCGCTCGCACGCTTCTGGCCATTTCCGTTGCCAATACAAATTCACAGCTCCCGCTGACTCCTTCCCCTCTTCCTCCACACCCTTCCCTCCCCATTGCAATCTTCGATTCAAAGTGAAATTTTTGGTAGCACAAGTTGGCAACTGGTTTTTTGATAAATTACACAAATGATTGCGACGCGTCGGAAAATGTGAAATGTGCAAAGGGAAACGTGTAAAAAAAACGCGTGAAAAACGTGCGCGAATCGTGACTTTATTGCATATTTTCGTTAAAACAAATAAATATAAATAAATAATACAAATAAAATAACTCGAAATAAATGAATAAATTGTTCTAAATTGTTTTGTTTTTTTGTTAATTTAATTCTCTTGCGCTTGAAATTCGCTGAACAGCATTTAAAGCACAGAGAGAGAGAAAGCAGCAAGTTACACATAAATAAATAAGAATAAGAAAAACATAAATAATAATAAACATACGACATAAGTATTATTAAATAAATAACAAGTCGCTGACATAATCGCAGCGAGTTGAAACACATTTAGCCACATTTTCAAGTGGTTCAAGTTCAGACGTGCCGCCACCAACAATTGTGGATTGATAAACAAAAGAAAAAGGTCCAATCGCGCGTTTTCAGCTACAACAACAACAGCAACAACAACATCTTGCACTGCCCCAACAACAACAACAGCAATAAGAAATTGCTACGCTACCAACGCCAACAAATCGCATCGTCAGCAGCTTCAGAAGTCGCCACAAAACGTAAATTTTCTTTCACTTAAATTGCATAAAAAACAAATCAATATTTTAGTTGTACAGTGCGGCCTCCATATAGTATACATACATATTTTAGTTGAAAAAGCCATGGTCTTTTGTAGCTAGACTCCACTGTGGCTGTAACGGTTGCTGTCAGACATTCTGACTTTGAATTTGTGTTGCTGCCGCAGCTGTTGGCCATCTAACGGTTGCATGCCGCAGTCACGTAACCGATTTGGATATACGCACACACACACAGACACACACACACACACACAGACACACACACACACACACACACACCTAGACATCAGCATATTGAATAACAGCATTCTACGATTTGCAACTGCACTTGTTCTACGGCCGCATGCCACAAATGTTGATCGCTGCCAGCGACAAGAGCAACTTGCCGCTTGCCACTCAGTCAGACAATCCGGCCAAGAAAACCGGCCGTGGCCAGCATAGGCAGTGCACTGCTTAAAGCCGACTTTTAGTATAATCTTTTTAACTCTCTCACTGCAAAGTTTCTGTGGTTTTGTTTTACCTTTTTGAACTATTAAAAATTATGCTTAATATAAAAAAGTTAAAATATTAAAATATTATTATAAATGCACATTTGTTGACAATTCTGCAGGCTACAAATGTACATTTATAAAGTTGGAAAATTATTAATAAATAAAGCCGCACTTTAGATACTCTTAAGCGCTCTTGCTAGTAGAAAGTTGGTGTCATTTAATTTGATAATTTACGCATTTTAAATATGATTTTAAAAATATATTTAAAAATTCTGAAAAATGTACATTTATTGATAATTGTGCAGACTACAAATTTATATTTTTAAAGTTGAAAAATTATTTATAAATAAAGCCGCACTTGAGATACTCTTAAGCGCTCTGGATACTACAAAGTTGATACAATTTGATACGCTTTTTAACACATTATCTTGGCTTAAAAATTATTAAAAAATACATTTAAAAATTATGAAAAATGTACATTTGCTGGCAATTGTGCAGACTACAAATGTACATTTTTTATTAATGTAGAAAAATGTATTAAAACGCAGGCAAAGCTAGAGAAATACAACCGAAAATATGCTGCGCTATACTCTTAAACTAATTGCTGCTCTAAGGCTGAGTTTTGCTTTAAACAATATTCTGATTTATAGTTGGATATTAAAACTAATTTATTAATCTATTAATTAAATAGAATATATATTTCTCAATTTAAAATTAACTAGTAGAACAGTTAATAAACAATTAAGTAAAGAGAAAATTGTAGCTGAACTTAATTTAACTTTTAAGCGCAGCTATAAAATGTCTAGTTGCACAGCAAATTAAAATAATTATTATAATTATAATTATACAAGTTTTGTCACTTTTAAATGTTTATAAACTAAATGTACATTCAGTTTTAGAAAGTGCGAAATGTTGCAGGCATTTGAAACTAGTTTTTCTTAGGAATGCAAACAATTTTGTTGTTTGTGATTTATTTATTTGTGGTTTATATAAAGCTGTGTGGTTAATAATAATAATATCATGTAGCACAATTGGTTAAGAGTTTGCCACACGTGGTAAGCACTTCAATCGCTCTAAGGTAGCCAGACTAAAAGTAGTTAATCACATGCTTAATCCAAGTAGTTAGTCAAGCGCAAAGCTCTTCAAGTGGCTGACCAGGTGAGAATGTGACTTTTAGACCTTTATTTATGAGCTTGACTTGTTGTGCGCTGGCAAACGGTTTTATTAGCTGGCCAGCTAACGGTATTGCGCTGCTAGCCTGCGGCTTTCAAGTGTGTTTAGCATATTGCGCATACGCAGCGTTTAAGCGAGTGTAAGATTGATAATACTATGATGATTGCTGAGGTTGGGAGGTGGCAAGCGGGGGTATAGGGGCTATCAGGTAGCTGTAGACTGCATGTATCTTTATTGTTATCGCACTCTTCTCACACTCTTCTCACACTCTTCTCACACTTCAAATCAAACTGCAGCTGTGCCTTGTGCTCGCTTGCCTCTTAAAGTAGCTGTGACCTTTGTTTGCCTTAATAACTTGACATATTCACATGCTGATATCGTCTCTGCACTCATTGTTCACCATGAGCCACACAACAACACACACACACACCCACACACACCCCCAGTTGGTTTGCTTGTGCGTCTTTGTCTAGTTTCAAAGCTCGACTTCAGCTACGTCTGCTGCTGAAGTAATTATGTTTAATCGAGCTGTAGCCACATGTGTTTATGTTACTAAGTCTCTGCAAGTGACTCGATTGTATGTTATCAGTGCTCGCCTGATTAACGTAAACACTTTGGCCATAATTTGCTACATTATAGACTGGCCAAAACTTCGTTTAGTCTGAGCAGCAGACAAAGCAAGCATAGACAACATATTGACAGGGAGTAGAGCTGAATTTCGATATATATATATACTATATACATTCAACTACACACAAATTTACAACCATACACACACTCACACACACTCACACACACATCACACACCACGCAGCATGCAATTCCCACAGCAGTTGTTGCTCTCCATGACAGGCGCTTTCATTGCATTGGTAAACAGCAGCTTAAGTTGCCCACAATATGAAAGAAACTTTACTCAAATTTCACCTGGCCCTCCCCTCCCCTAGTGTTGCTGTGGCAGAGCCCTACCTGTGACCCAGCTGTCGCATCAAGTCAACGCCTCCACGCCAGCAATCACAGCCGCATCCAAATCGCATGAATCAACTTCAATTAATGCGAATCGTTTGCATATCGTGAGAAAGAGACAGAATATGCCGTTTGGATTTGATACGATGCACTTACCCTGTGACATGGATACCTCCCGTTTGGAGCAAATAATACCCTATATGCCCAATCATTGCATTTGGCTATACAACATACGCTATGTGAATGAGCATTTCTATCGGAGCTTCAAGTTGGTCCAGCTGGAGTCCTTCTTCTTTGGCCAATATTACGAGCGTTTCAAGCGCTACGAAATGGATCCACATAACTTCTGAGGCAGCTAGTTAGTTGACGAATTGCTCGACTGGCAGATGCTCTGCAAAAAAACTATAATTTCCCTTTGTTGGAATAGCAAATGAGAGTAAGCATGGGCTTACTTTGTTTCTTCAGTTGCTAAAAAATATTTTAAAAATATATTTAACTGAAATAAAGTTATATTTAGCAAGCCAAGGCATTCAGCTAACAACTTGCATACCAGATACCCTGTTAAAAGTTATTCTTTCTCTTTGTTGGCACTATTCTTTCATTGGAAAGACAAATGAGAGTAAACATAGATTTACTTGGTTTGTTTCGTTTTTAATTGCTAAAAAATATTTTAAAAATATATTTAACTGAAATAAAGTTATTTTCAGCAAGTAAAGACATTCAGCTAACAGCTTGCATAGCAGATACCCTGTAAAAAATTGTTCCTTCTCTTTTTTGTCTCTATTCTTGCACTGGAAACACTAATGGGAGTAAACATTGATTTACTTGGTTTTCTTAGTTTTTAGCTGTTGAAAAATACTTCAAAAACATATTTAATTTAAATGAAGTTATATACAGCAAGCTAAGACTATCAGCTAACAGCTTGCATGGCAGATACCCTGTAAAAAAGTATTCCTTCTCTTTGTTGTCTCTATTCTTGCACTGGAAAGATAAACGAGAGAAAACATTGCTTAGATTTGTTTGTTTAGTTTCTAGCTGTTGAAAAATACTTAAAAAATATATTAAATTTAAAGGAAGTTGTATACAGCAAGCTAAGACTATCAGCTAACAGCTTACATAGCAGATACCCTGTAAAAAATATTCATTCGCTTTGTTTCTCTAACTATTTGCTACATTTGAAAGACAAACGCCACTTAACATTGCTCTTGTTTCATTGTTTGCCTATAAATTGTTTAAGAAAATATATAAAATTTAAATGAAGTTGTGTTCAGCAAGTTAATACTATCAGCTAACAGCTTGCATGGCAGATACCCTGTAAAAATCCGCTCTTACTCTCTATTATATCTAACTGCTTTTTGCATTTGAATAAACATTGCATTAGTTTGTTATATCCCTAAAATAATTTATAGTGAGTAAGTTAAGGCACTTGGCAACAGTTTAATGGCTGCTGCAGCTCAGTTAAAGCTCAAATGAGATTGATTAAGAAATAGATCGATAGACTGTCAAGTCTGGCAAGCCCAGTTTTTCGCTGACTCGCTCGCCGGGTGAGGAAACAAAAGTTTTTGTTACGTTAAACAATTTGCGCAAGAGAAGGCAAGAGACGACAAAAAGTGCCAACTCAAATCGAGTTTTTTTGTAGCGACAACGCAACAGTTTGATTTTTCCATTGAACTGAGCTGAGAGACATTGTGGCAATTTTCATGGAAATGCCATAAAAAGTGGCAGCAACAGCAACAGCAACGGCGGCAGCTGCAACCGAAACGAGCGCTTAAAAGGAAAAGTGCAACAAAAGAGAAATGTGTGGAAAGTTGCAAACAAAAGTAAATGTGTGCGCGGCGCCTTGCAACAGCCACAATCGAATCGAATAGAAAATCAATAATAAAACAACAATAAAACAACAACAACTACAAACATTTAACATTTAACGAGCTCTGCCACTCGTAATTGGCATTGCAATTGCAAATACCAAGTTCAATTCGCATGTTGCCAGTCGGCTCGATGTAAGCCTCTTGCCATAATGGCTTCGAGCTCGTTTCAATTCGTTTTGCAACATTGTCATCAAGGCGGCAGCAACTTGGCCTGAACAGGATTTGGCCAATTAATGTGCCATAATCTGCTCGGCTTGATTGTCTAAGCATTTTGCAGTAACTCAACTGTGTGGCACAAATGCAGATACAGTTGCACAGGCACAGCTACAGCTATAACTAAAGATACAGATACTTATACAATTACACATACAGATACATTTGCAGAGACAGATACACTTACAGATACATTTACACATACAGATACATTTACACATACAGATACATTTGCAGATACAGATACTCAGTTACAGATACGCACTTGTAGCTCGCAACGAGGCGGCACAGATTGCGACAATTATAATGAGACGCAGCGGAAAACAATGCGAAATCCAACTAGCAACCTTGTTTTAGCTATGCGAGGGTTGCCACCATAATAACTAAGACTTGTCGAAGACTATATTAAAGCAAAGTTATAGCTAACTTTTTCTACAACAAACTCAACATTTGTCAGAGAAATTCAAGTACATAAACACAGCGAGGTGTGCTAGAAACCTTTATAACAAGAACTTAAAAATATAATTAAATAGTTTGCTTATAATATAATATAATTATAATCTAAATATAGCTTTATTAACACTGATAAGTTTAAATGAGTTTTGTTTAAAGTTATAACACATATCTATTGTGCAACCCTCGCTATGGCAGAGTGTTAAAGTCTTGATTGGCCTGTATTTCAATTGCTTGGACTACAATATGTTTTGTGAGTTAACTCTTAGAAATGCTGACATTGTTAAGTCTTTCTTGCATGTGCTCTTCAATCAACCCTCGCTGTGGCTTAGAAGAGACTTGCGAGTAATACAATTACTTGAACTACAATACGCTTGTAGGTCAACTTATAGAATTTCTTCCATATTTTAGTTAGGACTTTATTCCACATACTTATCAAGCAACCCTCGCTGTGGTATACAAGTGACTGCAGCTTACTTGAGCTGCCATTCGCTTGTAGGTCAACTGAGACAGTTCATTTTATACTTTAGCTAAGATACGTTAAGTTCCACATACTTATCAAGCAACCCTCGCAGTGATATACAAGTGTCTTCGATTGGTTGAACTACAATTCGCTTTGTGGGTCAACTTAAACAGTTTATGTTATACTTTAGCTAAAATCAGTTAAGTTCCACATACTTATCAAGCAACCCTCGCTGTGGCACACAAGTGACTGCAGCTTACTTGAGCTGCAATTCGCTTGCAGGTCAACTGAGATAGTTCATATTATACTTTACCTAAGATAAGTTAAGTTCCACATACTTTTCAATCAACCCTCGCTGCGACATACAAGTGTCTTCAATTGCTTGAACTACAATTCGCTTTGTGGGTCAACTTAAACAGTTTATGTTATACCTTAGCTAAGATAAGTTAAGTTCCACATACTTATCAATCCACCCTAGCTATGGCATATAAGTGACTGCAGCTGACTTGAGCTGCCATTCGCTTGTAGGTCAACTGAGACAGTTTATGTTATACTTTAGCTAAGATCAGTTAAGTTCCACATACTTATCAAGCAACCCTCGCAGTGATATACAAGTGACTGCAGCTTACTTGAGCTGCAACTCGCTTGTAGGACAACTGAGACAGTTCATATTATACTTAACTTAAGAAACGTTACGTTTCACATACTTATCAAGCAACCCTCGCTGTGGTATACAAGTGACTGCATCTTACTTGAGCTGCAACTCGCCTTGTGGGTCAACTTAAGCAGTTTACGTTATATTTGAGTTAAGATAGGTTAACTTTCACATACTTATGAAGCAACCCTCGCTGCGACATGCGCGCCCAAGTGACTTGACAGCATCTCGATTACTTTGAGCCGCAGCTCGCTTTGTGGGTCACATGACCCCGCCCCCGCAGTGGGAGCAGTGGGGACAGTGGGAGCAATGGGCAAAACGTAGCAATGAAAATATCAAATGACATTTTGCAACTGCAATTTAAAGCGTTTTCTTTTCTTTTCGACGCTTTTCTTTTCCACGCTTTTCTTTCAATACAATTTCCAACATATTGTTAATGTTTTGCTTTGGCTTGATTGCAGGTTCACCGTGGCACGCTGAGATCATGTCGTCACCCGGCCTAACCGCTCTGGGCGAATCCACACGCCTTGTGCCCGCCAATACGCCGGCGGTTTTTGAGATACTGCCGCCTCCTGGACAAAGCCTGAGTAAGGGCGAGTGCGTGGCAACGGTTTTGACCCCGAACAAGTCAAAGCTGAATGCCAGAGTCACCCATGAGGCGGCAAATGGTGCTGCACGCATTGAGTTCGTACCCACCGAGGTCGGTACGCACATCATTGACGCGTCCATCAATGGCACTAAGATCGCTGGGGGACCTTTGATTGCAAAGGTCTACGATGCCAGCTTGATCCAGGTGACCGAGGTCAATGGCGGCGTGGTTGGCCAGCCATGTCAGTTCCGTGTGGACGCGAGTGCGGCGGGCGAGGGGCAACTGGAGATATCAATTAATGAGGGCGAGGTGCCCAATCATGTGCAGGTCGTCGGTGGCGGCCGTTGTCTTGTCTCCTTCACCCCGGAGCAGCCCAAATCCCATTTGATTGACATCAAATTCAATGGCGAGACGGTGCGCGGTTGCCCCTTCGTCTGCGCCGTCGCGGACACCTCCCGTGTCCTCCTCAATCTATCCAATCTCGAGCTCATACCCGTCAATCGCCCCTCCTCCTTTCACATCACTGTCAGCGGCGGCGGCGCCGCCGAATTGGCCGTCAGCGTTCGCGGCCCACACGGTGAGCTGCCCGTGCGCGTCACCGGCGACATTCATGCCGGATTCACCGCCGAGTTCACGCCCACCAGCGTTGGAGGGCATTCGATTAATGTGGAGTACAATGGATTTGCGGTGCAGGGCACCCCCTTCTTGGCCAAGTCATATGATGCCAGCAAGGTGGTCGTTGGTAGCGTCTCGCGCGGCACCATGGGTCGTCCCGTGCAATTCACCGTGGATGCGGGCGATGCCGGCGAGGGGAACCTCGAGATAACCATATCGGCCAAGGGGCAGAATATTCCCACACAGGTGCATCCCCAGGGCAGTGCAAGGTGAGTTGTGTATTCGATAACAGCTATCGATAAGTGATAACGATAACGGCTTATGGGTGTATACAAATAATGCTTAAGTTATACATTTTCTAAATTAAATATTGATAAAATGTAGTTAAACTATTAATATAAAATTAAAGAAAATATAGTATAATATAAATATATAAAATAAATTAATTAAAGAATTTCACATTTTTCTAGTTTTATTAGCGTTTTTCTAACATATAAAATACGTTTTAACATTGAATATTAATCAAATCTAAAATTAATGCGCTAATTGTTGCAGTTAAATATAAAATAAGTAACATACTTAAGTTATATAATATTTAAACAGCAAAGATTGAAAGATGCAAATAAGAAATTAACAAGAGCTCAACAAAATAACAAACCTAGAGTCTATTAACTACTTAACTAACTTAAGTACAGGGTCTACTTCAGTTATACATCACATCAACACTTGAGATAAAAGTGGAGAACAAGTAGGGAAAGTGAATTAAAAGTGCGTTTGTTATATTAAAATTAATTATTTAATTAAAGATGAGAAAGCTAAATGGAATATATTATTTTTCTAACTAACCAAATAAATTTAAATTTATTTAAGTTAATTTGTATTTTTATTGTTCATAAAGCTTTCAAAATGAATATTAAATCTTTTTAATATTCAATTTATGTATTGTTATCGTTATGTTATCGTTATTATCAGTAGTTGAAATTATGATATAATTAAACTATCTTCATTATCTCTCTCTCTCTCCCTCTCTCTTTCTCTCTCTCTCTCTCCCTCGGCAGATTCTCCGTTTCATTTGTGCCAACGGAGTCGTGTGAGCACACTATCAATGTGTCGTTCAATAAAATGCCCGTGCCCGGCTGCCCCATAACGGTTAGCATTAGCGGGGGCGTGGCCGGGCCACAGGTATCACTGGGCGGGCCCGGGCCCGTGCATCAGACCAATTCTTTTGTTATCAATCACAATGGCGGCCGTTTGGAAGATATTGAGGTGAACGTTGAAGGTATGTAAACTGGGCCAAAGGCCTGACGACTCAGCTGAGCTGCTCTCTAAGAAAGGCAGCGTGCAACTGTTATATATGTGTTATACATACTACTACCCCACACCATCACTCTCTCCCTCTCTCGCTCTATATATATATATCGCTATCTTGCTCTGTGAATCATTTGCCTGCATTTGATTTTGATTTTGATTTTGATTTTGGTTTATGTTATTGTAATTTAATTGCTCATTTGATAAATGTTAATTGTTTGAGTATCAGTTTAGCATACACTCCACACACACACACACACACACACATGCATACACTTGTATATCCACACTTGTGACTGTATCTATATACATTTGTATCTTGTATCTGTAAAGCAACACACAAGCTGTTTTTCCCACACACACACACACACACACACATTTTCACACTTTTCAGCACAATGTACGGAAATTGTTGTTGAAAATTCTAATTCTCAAGCATGTCACGTCTTCCAAAAACCCCCAGCACACCCTTTCTTCCCTTCTCTCTACACTCTATGCACCACTTTCCCCTTGCTGCCACTGACATTGTGTGCTTAGCCATTGAAACCACTCCACTGTGGTGCGTTGTGGTGCGTTGCGGTGCGCTGTGGCGCCTCATTAGTTAGTCTATGTAATTATGCCTTAAATTGATCATTTGGCAATTGCTTCGTTTACATTTTGACGCATTAGCAGCAGCTGTACTTAGACTTGTAGCTTAGTGCTTGTCGCAGGCTTTTCAATTGCCGGATTATGTCATGACCGCAAACGATGTTAACTCGTCTGTAAATACACTTGTGTGTGTGTGTATGAGTGTGTGTAGGTGTGTGAGTGTGTGTCTGTGTGTGTCTGTTTGCTTGTGTTTTATATGTAACTAGTTTTTCGTTATCGTTTGTAATCTTACGCCCTCAATTGTAATAATTTGCTCACGTTTTATATCTGTATTATATTTCAGGACGGCGAAATCTTTTGTACTAGACTCTATAAATATATGCATATAATACTTAACTAACTAACTATCTATATACATATATACATATATATATATATAAAACTCTCTCCCTCTCTATATGAGTACTATCTATCTGTCTCTCTCTCCCTCTATCTATCTGTCTTTGTCTGTTGTTTATATCCAATCCCTGCTAACACCGTCCGTTATAAAGTTTAGCGAGCGCGTGTCAACCATACGAAGTACTACTGTATCAAAAGCATGAAGTGAACCAACAACAACAGCAACAACATTGAGTACAACAAGCTAAACAGCTAGACAACAACTATACAAACAATAACAAATAACTCCTTATTAACTTTAACTTTAACTTTAACCACATTTCCTTGTTTACTAATCTGTAATCTATTTGAATAATTTGTCTAATAATGCAATGAATATAAGAAATGACAATAAAATGATTTACCAACATGATTATGATTATGTTTAGCTCAGAGTTTCCCCACACAGTTTGTATATACAGTCTACATATATATATATTCTTATATATCTTGTATATAATCAGGTTGTCTCTATCTAAGCGTCTCTGTCTCTGACCTACACAACATGTCACATCACAGTTTACTAACATTTATTACACTCGGTTTACAACAATCAAAGAATGAAACAATTTATAAATTCTAAATCTAATCGCACTGTAAATTCAATACAATAACAATAACAGTTTTTGGCATCGTTCATCTTAAGAGAACTTTCCCCACTTTTCTGCTGCCCCCACTTTTTGTTTTGTTTTCTTTTGTTATTAAATTTATAATTCAATTAATGCCTCAACTAATCAAAGTCAACATTTTTCCAAATTCTTTTGTTAATTGCGCGTACAATAAACAAAACTAACCACACAACACAACAACAACAACAACGACAAACTGCTTAATATATCAATTTCAACAACAAACAAAAAATTAAACAAAAAATAAAACAATTTAAAACATAAACAAAACTCGTTTCCGGTCGCGTCGCTTTCGTATCGAAAAAAAAAACCTAATTAAAACCAAAAACAAAAAACATTATAATAATACTAAACAATGAATCTGAACATAAAACAACAACAACAACACATTGCATGCATAAAGGTCCAGCTGGGCAATCAGTTCCTGCCCAGGTGCATCAATCCGCCGAGGGCGTCTTCAAGGCGGAGTTTGTGCCTCGCGTCGTCGGCGAGCATCGCGTCACTGTGACTGTCAACGGTTTGCCCACAGCTGGCAGTCCCTATGCCGCCAAGGTGAGTATAGAACTCTTCTTGAAGTTCAAATTCCCAAATTCTTACGTACAAACAGTTGGGCATCGCTATATTGACTCAGCTGATCAATATTTTATATACTTTGTTCAGAGCTGCCTTCTACTGCCTGTTAATTACATTTCGCTGCTGACAAACTTAACAGACTGCTCTGATTTTGAAGTACAGGGTCTAAAATACAACTACAAACTTTAGAAGTAAAGACTATTGTCAATTCGCTTAGAAAACTCTACGAAACCTCTCACAGATGTCATTCTAATACATTGTGAGTCGGAAAAGCGCTGTGGACAGTCGTGAGGCTAGCAAATCATTAAGTTTTCTTAGGAAAACTCAACCGATTTCGATAAACGAAGTCGTTTTGTTTATTGTTTTTCGTCCTTATTGATTTGCCATCATCATTTTGTTTATTTAGCCAATTTACATTTTTTCAAAAATTTGCCAATTTTTGCATACCTACCCCTTGACATTTTTTCGAAATTTGCCAATTCGCATTACTTTGGCAAAGCTCAAGCGATTTCGATAAGCAGAGTAGTTTTGATTATTGTTTATTTTCTAAATTGATTCTGCTTCATTATTTTGTTTATTTAAGCAATTTAAATTTTTTCAAAAATTTTCAATATTTTGCATACCAACCCCTTGACATTTTTTCGAAATTTTCAAAATTTTCATATTCGCATTACTTTGGCAAAACTCAACCGATTTCGATAAACGAAGTAGTTTTGGTTATTGTTTATCCTTTTAATTGATTTTGCATCATTATTTTATTTATTTAAGCAATTTAAATTTTTTCGAAAATTGTCAATTTTTTGCATACCTACCCCTTGACATTTTTTCGAAATTTTCAAATTCGCATTACTTCGTCAAAACTCAACCGATTTCCATAAACGAAGTCGTTTTGGTTATTGTTTCTCATTTTAATTGATTTTGCATCATTATTTTGTTTATTTAAGCAATTTAAATTTTTTCGAAAATTTTCAATATTTTGCATACCTACCCCTTGTCATTTTTTCGAAATTTTCGAATTCGCATTACTTTGGTAAAACTCAATCGATTTCGATAAACGAAGTCGTTTTGATTATTGTTTCTCTTGTAAATTGATTTGGCATCTTCATTTTGTTTATTTAGGCAATTTAAAATTTTTCGAAAATTTTCAATATTTTGCATACCTACCCCTTGTCATTTTTTCGAAATTTTCGAATTCGCATTACTTTGGTAAAACTCAATCGATTTCGATAAACGAAGTCGTTTTGATTATTGTTTCTCTTGTAAATTGATTTGGCATCTTCATTTTGTTTATTTAGGCAATTTAAAATTTTTCGAAAATTTTCCATTTTTTGCATACCTACCCCTTGACATTTTTTCGAAATTTTCAAATTCGCATTACTTTGGCAAAACTCAACCGATTTCGATAAACGAAGTCGTTTTGTTTATTGTTTCCTGTCTAAATTAATTTGGCATCTTTACTTTGTTTATTTCGGCAATTAAAATTTTGACATTGTTTCGAAATTTTTGAATTCGCATTACTTTGGCAAAACTCAACCGATTTCGATAAACAAAGTAGTTTTAGTTATTGTTTCTCATTTTAATTGATTTTGCATCATTATTTTTTGTATTCAGGCAATTTAAATTTTTTTCGAAAATTTTCCATTTTTTTGCATACTTACCCCTTGACATTTTTTCGAAATTTTCAAATTCGCATTACTTTGGCAAAACTCAACCAATTTCGATAAACGAAGTCGATTTGATTATAGTTTCTCCTCTCAATTGATTTGGCATCTTCATTTTGTTTATTTAAGTAATTTAAATTTTGACAATTTTTCGAAATTTTCGAATTCGCATAACTTTGACAAAACTCAACCGATTTCAAAGCAAGACAAAGTGATTGTGATTGAAATTAAGTTAAATGAAAAAGTGCTGAGTTAAGCTTCCGACAAAAACGTTTGGATGTAGAGCGGAAGATACTATAGGTCACGTTTGTAGTGCTCTCAGCGTTAACCGAAAAGTTCTGTTAGTTGAACCGCTAGAAAGTTGCAAACTCAAAACTTTTCCTATTCAGCAATTGCACTTGTTAATCTGTCTTCTGCTTCCGCCTTTAGGTCTATGATGTGAGCGCCATCAAGGTGAAGAATGTGAGCAGCGGTACGGTGGGCAAGTCAGTTACCTTCCTGGTGGAGACATCCCAAGCAGGTCCCGGAAATCTCGAGGTGACCGTCAATGGCGGACGTGTTCCCACATCGGCACAAGCGCAGGGTCAACACACCTATGCAATCAGTTTCACGCCGCGTGAGGCCGAGAGTCACACGGTGGAGTTGCGTTTCAATAGTCAGGATGTGCCTGGTTCCCCCTTCACCTGCCGGGTGGCGGCTGCGGCACGCATACAATCGCCCGAGACAATGGACAAGGTGAGCGTGGGAAGACTCTTTGAATTCGTTGTGGAATCGGATACAAAACCAACTGTGGAAGTGCTGGGACCGGCCAGACGCAGTGTGCCCGTGAAGATTGATACACTCGGCTCCACGTTGGGCTACAATGTGAAGTTTGAGCCCATGGAGGTGGGAGATCATTCCGTGGAGGTGCGTCTACCGGGCGGTGGCCATGTGGAGGGTAGTCCCTTCCTGCTGAAGGCATACTCCGCCGAGAAGGTCATCGTGACCGATATACGACCCGGTGTGGTCAATAAGAGCGTCAGCTTTGGCATCAATGCCTCCCAGGCAGGTGCAGGCAATCTGGAGATCATTGTCGCTGTCAATGGGAAGAATGTGCCGAACTTTGTGCAATCCGAGGGCAATGCTCGCTTCAAGGTGAACTTCAAGCCCACAGAGGCAGCGGCTCACTCGCTCTCCGTGCGCTTCAATGGACATCCCGTGCCCGGCTCCCCCTTCAGTTGCCACATTGCACCTGCTCCCGCTAGCTCGTTGGGTTCGCCACGTGCCCAGGCGATGGGCGAGTGTCTGAAGCAGGCGGCCGTGAAGATGGACAACACATTCGAGCTGGAAGGCTTCGATGGCATTGAGCCGCAGATATTTGTCACCTCCCCATCGGGGGACAATGAGCATTGTCAATTGAGTCAGCACGACGGAGGCAGCTATAGCGCCTCGTTTCGTCCCAGCACTGTGGGTCGTCATCTGATCAGCGTATTGGCCAGCGATCAGCACATCAATGGCTCGCCCTTCAGCTGCAATGTCTTTGATGTCTCCCGTGTCAGCATCAGCGGATTGGAGCAACAATATGGTCCAGCCACTCTCGGAGTGCCGGTCACATTCAGTGTGGATGCAGCGGGAGCTGGCGAGGGTACGCTGGAGCTGGTGGTGTCCACCGACAGCAGCACAGTCAAAGCGGAGGTGGTGGCCTGTGCCCGTGGCCTGTACGACGTGACCTTTGTGCCGCAGAGCACCGAGCCGCATTATGTCAACATTACGTTCAATGAGGTGGCCGTGGATGGCAGCCCCTTCCGCGTGGACATCCAACAGCACACACAGCACATACAGATCGGCAGCTTGGCCGCCATTGATTTCCCAGCCGACGATCAGATCGTTGAGATCCTTGCACCCGATCAGAAGCCCGTGCCCTACACCATCAATCGCCAGACGGCGGAGTTCCGCACTCACATGATCGGGAACTATACGTTGCGGTTCATCGATCGGGAGACCCGTCAACACATTGGCACACGCACCCTTTGTGCGTTTGATCCCATGCTGGTGAAGATCATTGAGGTGGGCGAGGCGTTGTGCCATCGTCCCGCCAGCATTGGGGTTTCCCTTAACGAGGCCGGACTGGGTGATCTGTCGGCGCTGGTGCGTTGTGGCGCCACCGAAGTGGCCCACACCATCCGGGGACCCAGCAAGGCGGGCGTCTATGAGATTGTCTATCAGCCCACTCGGGTGGCGCCCCACAAGATCAGCATACTCTTCAACGATGTGCCCATTTCACTGAAACCCCTGGAGATCAATGTGTTGCCCGCTAGCGCCGGAAAGGAGATCAGCGTCAGCGGATTGGGCTTGTATCAGGCGCGTGTGGGCAAGACCACATCCTTTGCCATTGATACAGTGAAGCGTCCAGCACGTGAATTCGATGTGGTCGTCTCGGGACCCGGCGGACAGGCGCTGCCCGTGCGCTGTTATCAGACCAAGAACGGACATCTGCAGGCGGAGTTCAGCATCAACAAGCCGGGACAATGTATCATTGGTAAGTCGAGCCACAACTCAAAGTCTTCTTCCACTTCCAACTAAACACAATCTTCTCTTCCTGCAGAGGTGCTGCATCAGTCGAAGCCGCTGCCCGGCAGCCCCTTCACCTGCGAGGCCTTCGACAGCAGCAAGGTGAGCGTCCAGGGCGTCACAAAGGAACCGCTGGCCCTGCACAGCTCGAGTAGCTTTAGCGTGCGCACGGACAATGCCGGCACCGCTGAGCTGGAAGCCTTTGCCATTTCACCCACAAATCAAAGTCTTCCCGTGCTGATCAACGAACAGTCCGAGGGCATCTACAACGTGGAGTTTGTGCCCTCCCAGCCCGGCAACTACAAGCTGACCCTAATGTACGGCGGTGAGACGATACCCAGCTCCCCCCTCAGCTTCAGTGCCTCCTCGAGCGGCGTGAGAAATGATGCACGTGCGGCTGGACACGGACTCGAGGTGTGCCATCGGAACAAGGAGGCCTCCTTTGTCGTCTACTGCCCCATTGCGCCCAACGTGCAGATCGAGCGTGTGGATGAGTTTGGGGAACGCATCGAGCCGAAGATCAAGGCGCTGGGCAACAACGAATGGCGCATCTCGTATGTCATCCTGTCCGTGGGCAACTATGAGATACGAGCCAGTTGCCCCAATCGTGGCAGCCTGCCCGGCTCGCCGTGGCACGTCAGCTGCGTGGAGTCCACCAAGGTAACTCCCGTCGGTGGTTGGGGCACCCTGGTGGATCACGATGGCCGTCTAATACTCCCGGCGCGCATTATCTTCGATGTGGAGAATGCCGGACCCGGCAAGTTGGTCTGCAGCATCGATGGCATTGAAATACCCGTGGACAAGCTGCCCGATGGCAAGATGTGTCTGAATATCACCGGCGATAATCTGGCAGCTGGTGAGCATGATCTGGACTTGACCTGGAGTGGCCTCACCATCACTCAGTGTCCACGCAGCGCCTTCGTTACGGGCCAACAGGCTGCCGATAAGGTGGTGCTCATGGGACGCGGCTTGGCTGCCGCACAAGCTGGCGAGGCGGCGCACTTCACCATTGATGCGACCAATGCGCCAGCTGGCAGGCCAGAGGTTATACTGATTACACAGGACAACACAGCGCTGCCTGTCAGCCTCGCCCAGCCGCGTCCCAGCGAGAACATTTGGCTGGCCTCCTATACGCCGCAGAAGTCCATGACAGGCACCCTGACCTTGTCCGTCAAGTGGAATGGCCGCCTGGTCAAGGGTTGTCCACTCACTGTGGCCGTTGGCTCATCCATGGATGCCTCGAAGGTGATTGCCTCCGGCGAGGGACTGCGACACGGCATCGTTGGCAAGGACATCAAGTCCTGGATAGACACACGACGTGCTGGTCCCGGTGAGCTCACGGCCCACTGTGCCGGCTCCCGCAAGGTCGCCTACTGCGAACTCTATGATCATGGCGATGCCACCTTCACGCTGAACATCAAGCCGCAGGAACCAGGACGCCATCTGCTGACCATCAAATACGGCGGACAGAATGTGCCCGGCTCTCCATTTGCCCTCAAAGTGGCGGGAGCTCCCGATGCCAGCAAGGTGGGTACCATTGGCAAGGAGTACCTTTGCTAGCCTTTAAGTTTTAGAAAGGATTCGGTATTGATATAACTGAAATATGTACTACATTCAAGTAGGCGTGGCAGGGCCCAAAGGATATGTAGATGCTTGATCAGGGGGACGAACTGAGTTGATATAGCCATATACTTATGTTTCTAAGCAGAGAAGTCACTCAGTTTTGCAGGTAGAGTTATAAAACTTGGCTCAGTTGCATGTTTCTACTGTAGGTAGAACATATTTCGGAAACGGTTGGATCGGACTACTATATCCTATAGCTGTCATAGGAATGATCCATCGGAAATCAAGCTTTAGTATGAAAAACTTTGTTGTTTCTTGAGATATCTTAATCAATCTCACAGATTTTGCATCTGATTTAGTTCGAAAAATCTTAGCTAAGTTTGGTTAAGATCGGATTACTATATCGTATAGCTGCCATAGGAACAATCGATCGGAAATCAAGCTTTAGTAAGAAAAACTTTTTTGTTTATGAAGATATTTAAACCAACTTCACAATATTTGCATTTAACACAGATATAAATATTTTAACTAAGTTTGGTAAAGATCGGACTACTATATCGTATAGCTACTATAGGAATGATCCGTCGGAAATCAAGCTTTAGTAAGGAAAACTTTTTTGTTTCTTGAGATATCTTAACCAATCTCATATATTTTACATTAGATATAGTTCTATATATATAAGCTAAGTTTCGTTGAGATCGGATTACTATATCTTATAGCTGTCATAGGAATGATTCGTCGGAAATCAAGCTTTAGTATGAAAAACTTTGTTGTTTCTTAAGATATCTTAATCAATCTCACAGATTTTGCATCTAATATAGTTTTATATATCTTCACTAAGTTTTATTAAGATCAGATTACTATATCTTATAGCTGCCATAGGAACAATCGATCGGAAATCAACGCTTAGTATGATAAACCTTCCTGTTTTTTGAGTTAGTCCAATCATTATTACAGATTACACACCTAACAGTGCCCGTAATATCCTAATGAAATTTGGTTGAGATCGGATTACTATATCTTATGGCTGCCATAGAAACAACCACTTGCAATTAGTTAGATAACTCAGAAAGTTTATTAAATCAATCGTTATTATAAACTTAATTAATGTACATTGCAAAAACAACAAGTAATCAACATCAACGCTTCTGTTTCACCGCACAGGTGCGCGTCTACGGACCTGGCATAGAGCACGGCGTGCTGGCCACCTTCCAGTCGCGCTTCATCTGCGACACACGCGGCGCAGGCGCTGGACAGTTGACGGTGCGAGTGCGCGGACCCAAGGGCGCCTTCCGCGTGGAGATGCAGCGTGAGAGTCAGAAGGATCGCACCATATTGTGCAAGGTGAGTGGGAGGCAGTGCATCCAATTGGCTGTGGTGATTTATATGCTTTGCTTTTGCAGTACGATCCAACGGAGCCAGGCGATTATCGGGTTGAGGTGAAGTGGGCTGGAGAATTTGTGCCTGGCTCACCGTTTCCGGTCATGATCTTTGACACCGAGGAGGAGTTACGAAGGTACTTGCAGGGCATATGAGGCCAGCTCAACCATCATGTCATCGTCTTCCCCAGTGGCCTGAGTCCACTGCCCATTCGGTATCAGCCGCAGCTCCAACCTCATTCGCAGACGCGTCGTGCCACAACCTGTGTGCCGCTCTAGCGGATCTAACAAATATCGGAGCTATAACATTATCAACTACTATACATATCTATATATATATATATATATATATTTGTGTTACGACTAATAACTAGAGTTTAGTTTAAAAACCCGAACGAAACAACCTTGAGTGTAACAAGTGTCCATGGAACTGGGATCACAATGACAACGGCGCTACGTTGAATAGCTTTCTGTTCTTATAGTTGTAAGCCAAATCTTTATTACGATAATGCAATGTTATAAGAATGTATGTGCGAAAAGTGTAACAAAGTATGCGATACAAAATACACAACCAATACAGATATACAAGCTCTCAATCCTTATTCGCCCAATCCTCGGGCAATGCGAACTCATTGATGAACTCATCACGATGCTTGCGCAGAAACTTCAATAGATTCACCTCCACAAAATGCTTGCATGCCACATCAAATTCCTTATCATCAATTTCCAAATGCTGAATCACACTGTGCTTCTGCCTGATCAGCGAGCTGAGCGTCTGCTGATTCTTCATTTGCATATCCCCGAAACGATCGTGCATTATGTACTCCGTCCAAGGTTCCTCAAAGAAGCCGATGAAGCTCTTAATCAATCCCATGCGATAGCGACTTCTTAGATTGTTCAGCAGCGTATCGTGTCGGCCGCAAAAGTATTCCAGAAACGACAGCGGCTTGTTCAACTAGAGGGGGGAAGATGAATGATATTAGAAAGGTTTAGAAAGGGAGAGACATTTATAGACTAAGTTCTCTAAAGTAATATTTATATATGTATCACTATAGCCTCGTTTGACTGTAGCAAACACAGTGCAACTTACATTTTGTGTCACACAGGTAATCTCCTCCACAATTTGATTTGTGTTCATGCGAATGCGACAGAAATCTCCGTTGTGATACGTGCTCATCACATGGCTATACGAGTTATCCAGTTTACCCAATAAATAACGCTTGGGCATCGTTATCTTGATGATCTTGTGGCCCAAGGGCAGCAGAGCACGGAAGAGCGCAGGTTTGCTAAAGCGATTATCCTTGTTACTCTGCGTTTCCTGTGTCAACTGCAGTACGTCTATCAACTGTTGAGTGAAACGGCATCTAAATACGTGAACTTAACTTGAACTACGAACTGCGAACTCACCTTTTCGGCCATCTCAAGCTCACTTGTGTGTGTATACTGATAGAACACCTGCCAGAGAATAGATACATTCTTGCCCGCTGCATAAATATTTGGATCGTTTGTGCAGAAGCTCTCATCCACAAGGATCTGTCGGTCCTTCACGCGAATTTTACTGCGTAAAAGCACTGCAAATAGAAGAGGAATGGGCAACAGAATAGGTGGCAACTCTACGGGGAGTAGCTCGGCTAGTGAGCAGTGTTCGAAAATGCCCTAAACTACTCAAATTAAATAAACTCTTTACATATAGAAAGTGAAAGTGGGAAAACTCTACAAATATCAACTTACAGTGTTGGAAAATGCGTTCGAAAATTATTTTCTGAAAGGAAACTGCACTATTGCTCGACTAGCAAGCAGTGTTGGAAAATGCCAATTCTCCAAGATCTTTAATTCCTTATAGATAGTAGAATAGGTGGCAACTCTGCGGGGAGTAGCTCGACTAGCGAGCAGTGTTGGAAAATGCTATAAACTACTCAAATTAAATAAACTCTTAATATAAAGAAAGTGAAAGTGCGAAAGCTCTACGAAAATCAACTTATAGTGTTGGAAAATGTCTTCAAAAATTATTTTCTAAAAGGAAACTGCACTATTGCTCGACTAGCAAACAGTGCTGGAAAATGCCAATTCTCCAAGATCTTTAATTCCTTATAGAAAGTAGAATAGGTGGCAACTCTACGGGGAGGAGCTCGGCTAGTGAGCAGTGTTGGAAAATGCTATAAACTACTCAAATTACATAAACTCTTTATATATAGAAAGTGAAAGTGCGAAAACTCTACAAAGATCAACTAATAGTGTTGAAAATGATTTTCTTAAAGGAAACTCTACACATAGTAGCTCGACTAGCAAGCAGTGCTGAAAAACGCCTTTGAATATCTTAGAAAATGCAATTCTCAAAGAGCTTTAAGTCCTTATAGATAGTAAAATAGGTGGCAACTCTATGTAGAGCAACTCAATTAGCAAGCAGTGTTGGAAAATATCTGTAAATGCCTTGGCATGTGCATTTGTCAAAGCAAATGAAGTTGTTTCCGTTAGTAGAAATGGTGGCAACTCTAAAGCAAGCTGTTTGCTTAGCGAGTAGTGTTGGAAAATGTCTAAATAAAACTTACTATACTCTCTTAAAGCAATTAAACAATTCTCAAAGAAAAGGAAGTCTTAATAGAATACAATCTCAAAGAATAAACCGTTTCTCAACACTGGAAACACTTACTCTGTTCGGTGGGAGCAGTTAGATGATTCTCCAGAAAGTTGATAAACAGATCACACTCCAAGGACAATGTCTCGCCATTAGGAAACTGCTTGAAGTTCACCGTCCTGACGAAGTAGACATTTTTGTACAGCGTGAAGTCCTCAAAGTTCGTGGACTCATACACAAAGATGCCCAAATCCGTAATCATTTCCGTTAGAATATTATCAATATTCTTGTCCACAATGGGAATATTCAAATACTCCGGTGCCTCGACCTTGAGGGGCTGCACATAGACAATGTGCTCGGGCTGGCAGCCATGCTTCAAGAGGAAGTCAATGCACTCATAGACAGCTAGGGTATAGCCATAGACAATAATTCGCTTGTTGGACAACTTGCTGTGGTTCAACTCGAGGATCTTGTAGTACAGCACAATCTTGTCCAGACGTCCATTGATGTGGGCATAATTGTAGGGCACCTCGCAGACTTTGCCCTTGGGCACCTTCGCTTGCAGATCGGCTGGGAGGCCATATTTGGTGTCGCACAGCAGCAGCAGCTTCTCGTAGTGAATCCTACAGTTGTTCTCCAGGGTGATGACCTTTTCATTGCTGTCAACTGCTGCGTATACTTAATAGAATCAAATAACATTGAAAGAGGAACTTACCAATCGATGTACTCCACCTTGCCGGGCACAAAGTGTATCCATTTGCGCAGATCCAAGCGATGTGTGGCATCCATAACGAAGGGACACGTGTTGCCATTGTTTAGATAGCAATCAGTACTTTTAGTGCAGTAATCACAGCGCAAATCGAAATCATATTCCGCCTCGATCTCTCCGTACTTCACAATCACCGTGATGTCCAGATACGTGAGACAATTTGCCGTGTTCACAATCTTAAAGCTGCACAGGGAAAATGTTAAGGGAAATGCCTTGAAACCTGCCAAGACTTACTCGGGCGTATTCCAGCTGAAGACCATGAGACGTAATAGAGCTTTGCATAGATCCGAGAATCCCACAATTACGAGTGGATTTTGATTGCCAATCAATTTGGATGGAAAGAGATTGTGGCGAAAGAGATAGAAGTTATCCTTGACGCAATTGATCCTGGGCAGCGGCACTACCAACGATACACGTCTAAAGCACGTCTCATTGTTGGTATCGATGAACCAATTGCGCTTCATGCGACGCGGCTCCACAGGCATCATCTTGAAGGCCAAGTCATTGGGCAGCACCAGACCCTAAGGTCGGTGAAGTGGCCTTGTTACCAAGAAGTTAAGCAAGCCAAGTGAACTTACCCTAAACGGTTGGAAGTAGAAGAGCTCGCGGTAGCCCGTCCGCAGGGAGACAGTGCGCAGTATCTCATCGGACCACATGTGGAAGTAGGGATGCAGGCGAAGCATCACAATCTCGCCACGATCAAAGGTCAAGTAGTTCTCATCGTAGGGCAACCAGAACTGCTTGTAGATGCTCTCGTAGTTGGAGAAAGGGCTGGGGGGTAGGGAAAGCGTCACAAGCAAACTCTACTTCAGCATATAGACTCAATAGTTAATGCTCCTCAAGCAACTGCCTGTTAAGCACACTTCCCTCACGACAATCATAGCATACTCTGCGCACATTTGAAGTACCGGGTCTACACACTTATTCTCCCTATCCAAATTGCCATAACGCACAATCCACACACTAAATTAGACTCAATAGTTAATGCTCCTCAAGCAACTGCCTGTGTGTGCTTAACACTTCCCTCACGACAAACATAGCAGACTCTGCGCACATTTGAAGTACCGGGTCTACACACTTACCGCAGCACCTACATCAGCATATAGACTCAATAGTTAATGCTCCTCAAGCAACTGCCTGTTCCCTCACGACAAACATACC
This sequence comes from Drosophila macrospina, assembly GCA_035042075.1. Classification (NCBI taxonomy): domain Eukaryota; kingdom Metazoa; phylum Arthropoda; class Insecta; order Diptera; family Drosophilidae; genus Drosophila; species Drosophila macrospina. The sequence goes on along the minus strand of JAWNLW010000133.1, from coordinate 1,837,827 downwards.
ATACTCTGCGCACATTTGCAGTACCGGGTCTACACACTTACCGCAGCACCACAAATCCCACTGTTGTACTATTCTCCCTATCCAAATTGCCACAACGCACAATCCACACACTAAATTAGACTCAATAGTTAATGCTGCTCAAGCAACTGCCTGTTAAGCACACTTCCCTCACGACAAACATAGCATACTCTGCGCACATTTGAGGTACCGGGTCTACACACTTACCGCAGCACCACAAATCCCACTGTTGTACTATTCTCCCTATCCAAATTGCCACAACGCACAATCCACACACTGAATTCCGGCCTCAGATTATCGAGCACATCGATGGCAATGTTTTGCAAGATGTTGACAGCTTCGTTATCATCGATATCCGAGTGCAAGTGATATTTATTGAGAATCGTCTCGGTGCTCGATTGATGGGGCACATAGTTCTGGAACATGCCAATTATGTCTGGCATATCATCCTTCTCCAGCGGATAAACGCTCAGCTCCGTGTTTATCGAGCTGCGATGGCACACAAAGATCTCGTCGTTCATTGTGCTGCCGGGTCGTTGTGGCACACGCTAGAAGAGATCAGTTATCGATGGAACTTATCGGGTATTATCGCACCGCACTCACCGTAAAGAACTTGAGCAAGGCCCACAGACTGAGGGAGTAATTGGTGCCAGGTGGCACGGGCACCACACAGAAATCATGCTCCACATAGGCACTAAACATGGCGCACAGATAGTAGAAGGTGTACTCCATTCGCAGACTTGGATGCAGTATGAAGTTCTTCAATACAAATGCACGGCCTGCCCCAGCCAGACCGTACTTCTTCGGCTTTGTCGAGCTTCTGCGATGCGGTATATCATAGGTGATCTCTAGGGTCTTTGAAACTTGACCCAGATATGTGCTGGCTGACTTGAGTCCTATAATAAGCGGGAATTCAAGTAAATTCCAATTAATTGCTGTTGTTTCTAGCAACTGCAGCGTTGCCACATTGTCAGCAGCTGGCCACTTGGGCGACCAGACCTGCCAACTTGTCAGACTTACTATCGCTTATGTATCTAAATGCGGCATAGACATGCTCCCGCTCCGTCAGCTTGTATTTCTCCACGGGTATCAGCAAGACACTGCGACTCTGATCAAAGTCGATGACTTTCGTGTTGACAGGACGTAAACCCCATTGCTCGGCTGAGCTGCAGCAGAAGAACTTAGAGAGAAGAACTTACAGAAAGTACAATTACTCACAGTACATCCAGCTTGACAGTGTTGTGCGGTGCGTCGGGTGTGCAGGAGACCAGGTTACCCATGATCTGCAGATCATAGTTCTTGATCAATTCCTCAATGTCAATGTCCTCGGAGAGCCACATCATGCCAGTGCTGCCGCTGCTCTGGACGCTATCCTGAATGCAAGTGAGAGTAGGTAAGAGTCGAAGACATTTCAGTAACTTAAATCTCAACCTCGGTGACAATAATCTTGTCCTTGTCCATTTTGCCAGATGTGCCCAGCAGCAGCTCGGCAATATAGTAGTCGCCGTGTTCCTCTCGCATTTGCGGCTCCTCGACATCAATCATTTCGATGACATCATCATTATCCTCGGGTCTGTCAACGAAACAGTTATAACTATATACACAGGGTATCTATGAGGTAACTGCGACTTACAATGCCTTGCGAAACGTTACCATTGGCATAATCTGTTTGCGTACTATGACAATGATTGTGGGCAAGTTTCTGCGACTGTGCATATCGAACTCGTTGGGATAATAGACCCGGCCATATTTCTCGAGCAGCTCGTACTCCTTGGCCGAATAGTTCGGGGGTCTGGCAATGATAAGAAAGTTCACTTTATGCTCACGATAGAAGACTTCCAAGATGATAAGTTTCAAGATCCTATCGTGATTCGCTTTATAGATGTAGAAATTCAGGAAAATCGTATTCATCAGCGAAATGGGCAAGTCCACGCTTTAAAGAGTTCCATCTTCTCAGTGCAAATACAATTGCAATAGAATTTTGCACTTACCAAAAGCGACAGTTGAGCCACTGCAACCACAAATCGTTGGATAACACCGGTATATTGGGATATATACAGACCTCACAATAGGCCAAGAGACTCGTTGGCTCATTGCTCAGATAGACGACCAGTCGATGGGTTTGATACTCCTGAAACAGCTGCGACACCGGTGCATCCAACTTCTCACCAAAGTGCTTCGCTGAATCCGATCGAAAGAGCTCTTCTATCTGCTCAATATCAAAGCTGCCCGCCGTACGAATCACATATTCCGGTTCCATATTCCAATTTCAAATTTCATATATAGAAAAAAATGCGTATAAAATTGAAATCAATATATATTTATATTTCGAGTAATTGTGAAGTGTAACAAGTATTTCATGGATCTATTACTACTACTTCAATTTCATTTAAAATTTTCGTCTCATTCGCTGCCCGCTGGCAAAGGCCGCCATAATCATCTGCCACATAGTCCTCGGGCAGGGCAAACTCATGCTGAAAGTCGTCGCGATGTGTGCGCACAAATTCAAGCAGATTGTGTTCCAGTATATTTTGATTGACCTCATGAAACTGCGTCTCCGAACAGTCCTTGTTCTGGGCAAATAAAAGATATCATAGCATAAGTATAAGTAGGAGAGAAAGGTGAGCTATGGCAGGCCGAAGTTTTGATACCCCTGCAAGTGTCTGGTATTTCACATTGAACGATCGTTGCTACAAGTTATAGTAGTTCGATTCAAACCAAACTTGGTGAGGATATAGCAGACATTATTGAGTATATAATGTGAAAGATTGATAGAGTTATCTCTAGAAATAAAAAAGTTGCCCATACTAAAGGTTTATTTTCAACCGATTGTTCCTATGGCAGCTATATGATATAGTAGTCCGATCTTAACCAAACTTAGCTAAGATATATAGAACTATATCAAATGCAAAATGTGTGAAATTGGTTAAGATAGCTCAATAAGCAAAAAAGTTTTTCATACAAAAACTGGATTTCCGCCGGATCATTCCTATGACAGCAGTATGATATAGTAGTTAGATCTTAACCAAACTTAGTTGAAATATTTATATCTATGTGAAATGCAAATACTGTGAAGTTGATTTAAATATCTTCATAAACAAAAAAGTTGTTCATACGAAAGCTCGATTTCCGACGGATCATTCCTATGACAGCTACATGATATAGTAGTGCGATCATAACCAAACTCTACTTAGATATATAAAACTCAATCAAATGCAAAATATGTGAAATTGGTTAAGATAGCTTTATAAACAAAAAAGTTTTTCATACAAAAGCTTGATTTCCGACGGATAATTCCTATGACAGCTGTATGATATAGTACTCCGATCCAATTGTTTCTGACTTATATGCTACGAACAGCAACAAAACGCATCTATACCAAGTTTTATAAAGATAGCTTTAAAGCTAAGAGACTTATCTGCATAGAAAAACAACGACTTGGCTATATACTATATAACTCTATAAACGTGTTTCTCTGATCAAAAATATACATGCTTTATAGAGTTTAAAGATTCTGCGTACGACATGTTTCTTACCTTGTCAAGAGTCTTTAAAATGGGCTTTAATATCTTGTGATTCTCGGCCTGAAGGTCCTCGAAATCCTCATGCATTAAGAGCTCTGTCCAAGACTCTTGAAAGAATCGCAGGAAACACTTGATAATGCCAGCCTTGTAACGGGCACTCAAATTGTTAAGCATTGTCTCATGCTTGCCACAAAAGTGCTCCAGATAATCGAGGCACACAGGCTACAGAATGAAGTGAATAATAATAATAATAAATAATTAAATAAGTAAATATAATGATAAATAAATGAACTCAACTCAACTCACATTCTTGGTAACAACGACGATCTCATCCACCATCATTTTGGGCGAGAGACCAATGCGACAAAAGGTAAAACGATCATATGTGGTCAAGGAGCAGCTGAAACAGCTAACAATGCAGCTGGCCAAGTAGCGACATGGCATTGTTACCTTCGTGATGTAATAGTCAAATGGCAACATGGCTCTGTAGAACGCCGGCTGCATGTACTTCTCCTGATAGGGTTTCTCCGACGGACGTATGCCCAAGATGTGCATTAACTGTGTAGGAAAATAGCGCTATTATCCAACTGGCTATGATAGATATTACATAAGAGATGTACAACCTTCTGGGCGGTTTCCATTTCGTTGTTGAAACGATATTGATGATTGACGGGTTCGTTGAACTCTATAAAGTTGCCCACGGCATAAATATCTGGATCATTTGTCTGAAAGTTCTTGTTAACCAGAATTTTATTCTCTGCCAAGTCAATGTACGATTCGATCAACCCTAAAAGGAAAGGGTATATAAATGTTATTCGAAATTAATAAATAAACTCTTTACTTACATTTCTTAACAAAGGGATCCAAGTAACCCACATTGAACGATATGAATATATCACAATCTAAGCTGATCGTGTTCTTGTGAATATCGGTGAAGACGACTTCAATGATGAAGCTGGAGGTGCCATGTTGTATCCAATGTGAGAAGGTCAACTCCCTATGTATTGTAATGTCAATATCCTCCATCATATCATCGAGTAGATATTGAATATTTTGATCCTCCGTGGGATTCTTAAACTTCTGCTCATCCTCCGTGCCCAACTTGACGTGGGGCACCACAAGAACCACCTGGGAGGGACTCACACCGTGCGAGATGAGAAAGCCAATGCACTCAAATGTGCTCAGATTGCAGCCATAGATGAGTATGCGATAGGTGCGTCGCATGTCCTCCAACAGAACGCGTACCTTATAGAACAATATGAAGCGATCAATGCGATGATTGAGCTGAATAAAGTTATAGGGTCGTCGTCCCGATTCCTCATAGTTCAGAGCCTTGCGCAGACTGAAGTTCACACTGTTCATCAGCAGCAAAGTATCGTAGAAGATATTGCAGCTCTTATTGATCTTCACATACTTCATGTCCCTGTTAATGTAGTTGACATGCCCAGAGACGAAGTGCACCCAATATCTGAGATCCATGCGGGCGACAACATCACGCACATACGTCGAGGTGTTCTCAAAGTACATGAAGCAATCCTTGGAGTTCTGGCAATCGGGACAACGGAATGTCGATTCATATTCCGCCTCCACTTTGCCAGGCTCGGCAATAACAGTTACCTGTAGGCGTGGCAAACAGGTGTAAGTCTCCGAGTTCCTATGGCTAAACAAAGAGAAGATTAGAAGAGTTGAGAGACGCGAGTGGCTACGCTACTCACTCCTTGCTGTTCCAGAGGAACACCAACTGACGCAGGAAAGCTCGGCACTCGGATGAGAAGCCAATGATGACCAAACGATTCGAGTTGCCAAAGAACTTCGATGGATTCAATTTGTGGCGAAAGATTGTGATATTATCATGATTATAATTGATCGTCGGCAAACCCTCGATAGTCTTGGAGATCTTCTGTGGTATTGTCTTCGCATTGAACCAGTATTTCTTCTTCGCATGCGGCTCAATGAGCATCATGTATGTTTTCAAATCATTCGAGAATATGTTGTTCTGCACCGCAAATACAAAGAGAAGATCAGTAAAGAGAAGTTCAGCAGTAGAGAAGCTCACTTACCTTGCGTCCACAAATATAATAGAAATCAAAATATTGCGTTTTGCCCGCCAAATTGCGAAAGATGACATCGCAGCTGTTGTTGAAGAGCGGATGCAACTTTAGGGATATAATCTCAGCACGATCATGACGCAGATGATAATCGTTCTTCGGCAGATGAAAGTGCCTGTGCAGATCCTGATGGTAGAGGAAGCGTCGCAGGAACACAAACCCAATCGCTGTATTCTCCTTGGCCGGTTTACTTGAGTTGCCACAGCGTATGGTGAAGACATCAAACTCACTGCACTCATTCTCCAGCACATCCTCCATTATCTGGTCGATCACTCGCAACTCATTGTCGCTGTGCACATGTGGATTCACCTTGGAGCTGTAGGAGAAGCTGCTGCTGCTCCGCGACAGATTCTTCTCAGTCCTTTCGAGCGTTAAGTTCAAAGCAAGACTCTGCACGGTCTCAACATCCTCTCGCTGCAGACGATACAAGCTGGGAAGGCAGGCAAATGAACAAATTGGAAACTGTATTTATATAGATGAATATAACAAGCAAATCAGTCGAGCATGCGCGACTATACAACACCCTGTAGAGTCTCCTAAATTAAGTGTTTTGATTACTATAGAAGTAATCATAAGAAGAAGAAGAAGTAATCCATAGAGAAGGATGTAGGAACTGACGGACGAATGGAGGGATGTATGGATAGATGAACGGACGGAGGAACGGTTATACGGAGAAACGAATGGAAGAACAGACGGAGGAGCGGACGGACGGACTGACGAAGAGACGGACGGACGGATGGATGAAGAAACGGATGAAGGGACGGATGAAGGGACGGATGAAGGGACGGATGAAGGGACAGATGAAGGGACGGATGAAGGGACGGATGAAGGGACGGATGAAGGGACGGATGAAGGGACGGACAGACGGACGGATGAAGAAACGGATGAAGAGACGGATGAAGGGACGGATAAAGGGACGGATAAAGGGACGGATAAAGGGAGGGATGAAGGGACGGATGAAGGGACGGATGAAGGGACGGATGAAGGGAGGGATGAAGGGACGGACAAACGGGATGGACGGTCGAATGGACGGAGAGACAGGCGGACGGAGAGATGGGCAGACAGAGCAACGGACGGTTGGACGTGCGGAGGAACGGATGGAGGAACGGAAGAAGACGGAGCGGAGGGATGGACTGATGAAGGGACGGACGAACGGATGAAGGGACGGAGGGACGGACGGACGAATGGATGGAGAAATGGACAGACAGAGGAACGGACGGACAGAGGAACGGACTGACAGAGGAACGGACGGACGGAGAAATGGACAGACGGACGAACGGAAGGACGCACACAGCTCAATCGACTCTTTTACAGGCTCTGTCTCTGTCCTTCTGCCTGTTACATACGTTTGCACAAAGTTATACCACCCCAGGGTATACAAATACAAACCTTACCTTACTTCGCCAAAGATAGTGCTGCGATGTGTTATATAGATCTCATCCAAGTTGCTCATCTCACTCGGACGCTGTGCCACGGGCTAAAGGCCAGAAGTGTTAACAAGAATAAAAGATAAAAACTTAGAAAATGAATTTGATGCTTGCCATAAAATACTTGAGGGCCTCCAGGTGGCTGCGCAGGGTCTCGGCACTCTTGGGTATGGCCATGATGCAGTAGTCGCGATCGGGAAACACGGAGAACATGGCGCACAGATAGTTGAACAGACGTTCGAGCGGAAAGTCCTTGTGCACACAAATGTACTTCAGGGCAAAGACATTCGAAGCACTTTGCACGCCATCGAGGTGCTTTGTTAGGTCCGTATTATAGAACAGATTGATCGTTTTCTTCTGCTGATTGATGTAATAGTTGATGGTGACAATGTCTAGGGAGGAGAAGAGCTGTAAGAAGACTGTATCACATTTCCTCCACAGCAGACTTACTCTCGAATATGTACATGAATTTCAAGTAGAGCGCTTCAACCGTATAAAATTTATTGAGTATCTTCGAGTGATCCACAATTGTGCCTTGTATTGAGCTGACTTTGAATTTACTTGCGCTCGCCACACTGCAAATGAGGGGTTCCGAGTTTTTTCCTTAGCTAAGTATAGATCTATAGAACCTACCTGACGCCGCTATCGTTGCGCTGCACACCACCCAAGATTGTGGTGCTCTCCAAGTCATCCATGGCATCGGCCGTGAAGAGATTCGCCTCAGCCTTGGGCTCCACCGAACTGAGTTTTGCAGGAAGTTATTAGGTTGCCTGAGGCAGCTTTAGCTTTGGACACTCACAGAACATTGATGGTCTCGTAGCTGTAGGGTTTGGAGGGATTGAATTTGATGAGATTGCCAAAGGTTTCCATTTGATAGTTCTTCACATAGAAACGTATGTCCACCTCGGATTCGAGCCACAGAAATCCCGACGTTGTCAGCTCCTGCAGCTCATTCTCCGTCTCGGCCACAATCAGCACATTATGCTTGGCCTCCTCATCCTGGCGCATCAGCTCTTCGGCTATGTAGAAGTCACCCAGCTCCGCTCGCATTTCGGGCAACTCACATTCATGGATCTCAATGATATCATCATTATCCTCGGCCCTGCAAGCAACAGCAAGTGGTTAGGACTCAGTTGCCAGCGGAAACTCAAACTTACAAGGCTCTGCGATAGGTGATGCGAGGTAGCAGACCATAGCGATGCATTATGTACAGGGATTGGGTATTTGCATTGCTCGAGATGCTAAAGTCGCGTGGATAGAAGACCTTGGCATACTTCTCCAAATCATCGAAGCTCTCCTTATAATACGAACTGCAGTAGGCCAACTCCGGCATCTTCACCGTGATGATAAACGTAATGCGATTCTCAATATAGAACACCTCATGGAGCAGGACGCGCAGGGCATTTGCATGATCGCTGGCATAGATGCAGTAGTTGAAGAAGAGCGTGTTCATCCAGCTGATGGGATAACTAATGCTAAGCAGACACAGGCAGTTAAACATGGTCCATTAAACTAACCAGTTATTGTTACCAATATCTTTCGTAGATCCATTCAAGCCAACTGTCGCTGGGCAAGGGCCCAATTGCTGGATAATTGCGAAACTCCGCATAGGCCACAAGATGGCTGGGCTCTTGTGTGGTTTCAACGACCAGTCGATGCGTCTGATAGCTGGTAAAGATGGCATCCTTGGCCCCATACTTGGGACGCTTGTTGCCAAACCATTTGGCGTGCTGCACATAGGTCAACGTGGCAATCTCGTCCACATCGGCGACGGTGGCACGCCGCACCTTGTAGTCCCGCGGCATTTGTCGGGCAACTCAACAGATGTGTGTGTCTGTGTGTGCGTGTGTGTGTGCGTGTGTGTGTGTGCGTGTGTGTGTGCGTGTGTAACTACTGCAATTGTTTATGTATTTTGTAGCTGTATTTATTTATTTAGTTTTGTCATATTTGATGTGTGAATCGTTTACAAACTTTACATAAACTCATTCACCGGCACCTGCAGCCCATCAATGGCATAACACTTCTCTCTGGCCGCCTTGCACTTGCTCGGATCCTCGCCCGTCTCGCTATCCGTGCTCCAGCGATAGTAGGGGCACTCATGCTTGTGGTGGTAGTCCATAATGCACATGTGCAGCAGCAGAAAGTAGGGGCGACACGCGTTCTTCAGCAGCGCCTTGCTGCCCGGCGTCATCTTGAGCAGATTGTACTCCGGTTGAGCTGGTCAGAGTTAAGCAGATCAATAGGAAATAAATAACAAGCACACACGACAGCTTAACACCCTGTAGAGTCTGCTAAATTAGGTAATTTGATTGCAATCGGAAAAAGTAACTAACATATGTACATATACTCGCTCAAAAGCTGACTGCTGCGTCACTTCATTTACATATGCATGCATTGCAGTCGTTCGCTGTCTCGCTCGCTCACTTGTGCTGCTCGCAAAGCAGAGCAAAGCGAAGCATTGCTGATTATCTTGCTTATTTATGGACCGATCTTGTTGAAACTTTCAGCATCGCTGCTAGATGACATTCTTCAAGCAGCTGTCAAGTTAGAAGTATCTAAGCTGCTAAATGTGGCCTTAATTCGATTTTTAGCGATTTGCGGGGGAAGGGGAATAGACAAGCAAAATATGAAATAAGCTCGATCTGGAGAGGGTATACAGGAACATTCATGCCAAATTTGGTGCCCCTAGCTCTTACAGTTCCTGAGATAGACGCATTTACATAAAGGGAAGGACGGTCGGACGGAGGAACGGACAGCATTACGCATGACCGGACGGACAGACGAACCCGTCTCAATTGACTCGGCTGTTGCTAATGCAGCATATATACCTTTACCTTCTAAGTTCTGCCACGCCTCCTACTGCCTGTTACATACGCTCTGCCCAAAACTAATAAAGCTCACTCTGCAGGGTATGCATCGATAGTTAAGTACTTACTCTGCTTGCGACACATCTCATACGACTTGAGGTAGTACGCCTTCTCCTTGGGTCTCTCCGCATAGAGTTGCTCCGCCTCCAGCTTCACCATCTTCATGTTGAGCGCATCCCCCTTGCCGATGAACTTGCTCTTCTTGTAAATGCACTCCACAAAGCACTGCGGGAAATACATATCATATAACAATTAAAATACATTTATATACATTTCGTTAATCGATAAACGCACCGACATAAACTTGAGCAATTTGCCAATATCCTCGTCCTCGGCAGCTGGCATTTTGGAGGAGTGTATGGACATACATTTGGCTATGGCTGGACTGTCGCCCATGAAGAAGTCGGAGCAGCAGCCACTGCGCTGGCATATCGAGCAATCAGATGAGACTTAGAGTTATCGATAACCTAGGATTGCTCACCTTCTTGCCGCAGCTTTCCTCGGTCAGCGAGTCTAGAGTTTCCACAGCTTCCTCGCTGTCCTGGCCGAGTATTTGGCCCACAGCAATGAGGCCAAGCAAGAGCGTTGCCAGTTGTAACATTGCCATTGAAATGGCTTAAATACAAATGAGTTATTGTACTGTTCTATTGGTTAACTTTATAGCCTGGCAATTGTCATAATTTATAATTTGTTTGCTTAATCAAATGTTACAGTTCGCTGAGCTAATAAGTGCTTTAGCGTAATGAAGCGCAGCTAAGCACTGAATGCCTCATTTATTTAAACAATTAAAAAACAACTATATAAAGAGGCTTGAAAGTGACTGAAGTAAACTCAAACATGCAGCAAACTCTGCTCATAACAATTGCCTATTTATTAGTCTGCGTAAGTTTTGTTTAATATTCGAATAAATTTATAATAATTTTAATTTTATATCTCAATCTTAAGTCTGTTGCTGGCCAAGAAATCGATTGCGATAAGGCGGAGCTGGTGAACGAGGAGCACATACACTATTGCTGCCAACATCCAGTTGACCAAAATGAGCTCATTACCAACTGTGCCAGGGAAACGGGCTTTAAGCTGCCCAATGCTCACAACATGCTGGACCTGACCGCCGATCGGGCGATGTCGGCATCCTGTTTCTCCGATTGCATACTCAACAAGCTGCAATTTGTGAAGGATCACAAGCTGGACATGTTGGCAGTGAAGCAACACTTTGCCACCAAGTACAGCAATGATGCGGAGTACGCCAGGGAAATGGTCAATGCCTTTGATCACTGTCATGGCAAGCGTAAGTTGTTCACAATCCCGACTTATCAATCATTCGCTTTTCTTATCAATCATTCTCTTGCAGCCCAGGCAACGGCTTCGAATTTCCTGCAGAAGCACATGCCACATCGTTGCAACACCAACGCGAGCGTCATCCTCAGCTGTGTGGTCAAGCAATTCTTTCACAATTGCCCAACTAATCGCTGGTCCAACACCCAGGAATGCCACGATGCCCTGCAGTTCAGCAAGCATTGTCCAGACGTGCTTGCCTCCCTCTAAAGCCCACAACATTCCCTGTTGCATCACAATGAAAAGCAGCTTAAACATTGCTTGACATTTTCTTGTCAACTTCTCTCTTACGACAAGCGGCTCAGTCGGGCGCATGCGACAGTAGTAGACCCTGTAGAGCTGTCTTAAATAAAAGTACTATTTGCACATCATTAGTGACAGTGTTGGTTAATTCCAAAATGAAGTGAATTCTCGCTCTGCAAAGCGTTTCACTGCAAGCGGCTCAGTCGAGCGCATGCGACAGTAGTAGACCCTGTAGAGCTGTCTAAAATAAAAGTACTATTTGCACAACATTAGTGACAGTGTTGGTTAATTCCAAGTGAATTCTCGCTCTGCCAAACGTTTCACTGCAAGCGGCTCAGTCGGGCGCATGCGACAGTAGTAGACCCTGCATCAGCTGTCTAAAATAAAAGTACTATTTGCACAACATTAGTGACAGTGTTGGTTAATTCCAAGTGAATTCTCGCTCTGCAAAGCGTTGTACTGCAAAACGTTTTATTTTTTCCTCATTCTTTTCTGTATAACTTTCTTATTTCTGAGGCAATCTTTATGAAACTTTCACACTTGTTTCAAAAGAATTATCTCTAAACATCTGCTGAATAAAAAGTGTATAAGTTCAGTAATACAGGCTATAATTAACTTGAAACTTGATGTTTCTAGCTCTTACAGTTGCTGAGATTGAGGCGCTTATACGGAAGGGCAGACAGACGGGCGGGGAGACTGCCAGACAGACAGACATTGCTCAATCGACTCGGCTGTTATTGCTGATCAAGAATATATACACTTTATAGGGTCTGCCACGCCTCCTTCTGCCAGTTACGCACGTTCCGCTTCTGACAAACTCAATAGACTAACGTTTTGAGTACAGAGTCTAATAGAGATTCAACTAAAATATTCAAAATACATATCATAATCATATAACTTTATTAATGCTTTAAAAAATTAACAAATTGTTTTATGAATCGCTTGAAATACTATTAAAGTGGTCTACTCTACTCAATAGACTAATATTTTGAGTACAGAGTCTAATAGAGATTCAACTAAAATATTCAAAATACATATCATAATCATATAACTTTATTAATGCTTTAAAAAATTAACAAATTGTTTTATGAATCGCTTGAAATACTATTAAAGTGGTCTACCCGGCGGGGCTTTAAGACCATCAATGGCATAACAACGCTCTCTGGCCTTGTTGCATGCCAAACTTTGGTCCGATAGACCCATCTGAAACCAGCGAAAATAGGGACACTCGTTCTTCTGATGGTACCCCATAACGCAGTGATGCAAGAGCATAAAGTAAGGTCGGCAAGCGTTCTTAAATAATGGTTTCGTAGCTGGAGAGCCCATGAACAGTTCGTAATTTGTTTGGGCTAAGTGAGAAAAGAATATAGTTAAGGAATATTCTGTAGAAATCTACAACAGAAAGTCCTTACCTGTTGCCTGACAGTTTTCAAAGGCCTGGATGAAATACTCCTTCTCCTTGGGTCGCTGCGCGTACAGTTGCTCTGCCTCCAGCTTGACCATCTTCATGTTGAGCTTGTCTCCCTTGCCAATAAACCTGCTCTTCTTGAAAATACACTCCACAAAGCACTAGAAATAATTATAATATACAATCAAGTAATGTTCCAAGTGCGTTGTAATACAAACCGATATGAATTTGAGCAGCTTGGGAACATCCTTTTCGTCCTTATCTGGCAAATTGACCGAGTGTATGGCTAAGCACTTGACCAGAACTGGACTTTCGCCGATATACAGCGACGAGCAGCAGCCACTGCGCTGGCAAATTTAACAACATTTACAACAATAAGCCTTTAATTGATATGAGATACCAAAGCTCACCCTCTGGCCGCAGCTTTCCTCAGTCAGCAACTCAATTGGCACCTCAGCAGCTTCCTCGACATTCTGGCCCAGTATCTGGCCTAGTGCAAGCAGGCCAAATAATAAACTTGCTAGCGTGGCATGCAGTCGCAACATTGCTCATAGAATTACTGGCTTCGAATTGTTATAGAATTAAGTTTTGATTGTAGGCTTTATAGCATTGTTATTGTCAAAAAGTATTTGCTTAATTAAATGTGTCAGCTTAATGACTTAGAAAGTTCTCTTAATTAGTTTAATTTGAGCTGATCTAATGCCTCATTTAACTGCAAAGGAATATTTATTTGTAATATTTACAAAGCAATGGACGCTGAATTTATCGGGTCACGCAACGGTTGTTTCTCTCTTTCATTCCTTTTTAGTTGTCTGCTTTAAGCGCAGCGCGTCGCTCCTTCCCTGTCTTTGCCCTTCAGCGCAGCTGCATAGGTTGCCTGCACGATTCATTGCTCTCGCTCTCGCACTCGTGCCCAACGTTCGTAAGTCTACAAACCCAATTCGCTTTGCTGACCGACAACAATAATTGCGCGTTACACTCAGGCGAGGCGGCTCTCTCGCTCTCAACATCTACATACGTAACTCGCTCACATATTCTTCCTTTGCTTTACTTCATTCTCTCGCTTAACATGGTAATGTTAAGCCGCTGTAATGTTTAACATAGCTATATAAAATAACATTTTCTATTTAAAATACATAATGCACTGTATTAACTGATCAATTGAAGATAAAATAAACTAAATAAATAATAACAATAGTTAACACCAGATTGCTAAGAGATTTCCGCTTTATTGTTGTTTAATTAAGACTTATTTCACATGGTGGTCAGCACATCCTTGCACTTCTTGGCGAAGGCCAATGTCTCCACACACTCCGTGCTGTTGGACCAACGACTCCTGGGACAGTTGTGAAAGAACTTGTGGATGACACAGGCGAGCACAACGCTTGGCATCGGCTTGCAGTTGAATGCGGAGCTGCTGAAGGCTCTGACAATGGATGTGGACAGGAACTCGGCTGTGGCATCCTCAGCTGTGGACACAAAATGCTCATAATGACTGTTGACCTGACCAGGCTTCACTTACACTTCGAGTGGCAGGTGTCGAAGGCAGCCAACATTTCGGTAACATATTCCGGATCCGATTTGTAGGTGGTCTGATAGTGTTGCCTCACCGCCTTCATGTTGAGCTTATCCTGGTCCATGAACTTGTAATGATCGAAGACACACTTGGCCCAACAGGTGCCACTCATCACCTGATCCACGGTGACATCCTCCAGTGCCTCCTCATCCCGCGAGGGTAGCTTAAATTTCGTCTGCTTGGCGCACATTTCGTTGACCTCATTGTGGCCATCGGGATGCTGGCAACAGTAATGTATATGATCCTCATGGATGCGCTCCATGTCCCGACAATGGATGCGTATGCCCAACGACTGTGTGGGAAGTAGAAGTATAGAAGGATGCAATTGCAACGACGGAAGTGCATTTACCAATTGCAGCTGCAGCAGCAGCAACAGCGCCACAAATGTTACTCCACCCATGGCGATAGCACAACACACAGCAAGTGCTCCAATTGGCTTGAGCGGCTTAGGGTCACATTTATAGGGCGACTGTGTGCAGCAGGCGAAACAATTGCTGGCCTTTAATGAGCTATGAAATGGGCAGACGTTAATTTAATGTAAGCTTAACAAAAAGATATACATATATATAAATTTATATATATTGTTATGGTGACAGCCGAGGGGAGGTTTGTGGAGTTGTGTTGTCATGACACCCCTCGCGTTGTTAACGCTTGTTGTTTGTGCCTTCATTTTGGGCCAGTGCCTGCTTAATTAGTCGACTGCTGACTTCGGGCCTTTTGAAATTTGATAAGCGGCTTATTGGGCATCAATTGAGAAGAAAACAAAAAAAATATTACGATTTAAAATGGGCAAAAAGGGTAAAGGAAAGGGCAACAAGCTGGCCAAAATGTCCGAGGAGGAGCGTGCCAGATACTTGCAGATGCGCGCCGACATGGAGGAGGAGACGCGTCGTCGCAAAATGCATCTCATCGCGCTCTACATGAAGGTAGCCATGTCATACCACATCTGAAACTTCAACTCAACTTATCGCCATCTCTTGCACAGAACAAACTGAAGCGGGAGGATGCGTTCTGTCGCCTCAACATGGCCAAAATCAATCAGGAGTGGCGCAGCATATTGCGGCAGGTGAAGATCCAGGATTTGCGCAGAGAGATCATCGATGTGGAGCTGTTCTTCAAGGATGCACTGAAGCGCAAGGATCAGGTCATTCAACGTCTCATAGGCGACATCAACTCCACGGAGGATATGTACGCGAATCTGCAGCAATCTCATATGGAGAACATTGACAACATCATAGGTGAGCAAAGCAACTGGGTGTTATAGTTATGTGGCCATGCATGTAACATGCAGAGGAAAGAAAGAAACAAACAGAATCTTTGCCATTATGCTAAGCTACCCTGCAAATTTCAACAGAATCGCTTGACACACACAGAAGTTATGGAAAAAACAATTTTATATAGCGGGGGGGAAGAAAAAGCAGCGTTGCTCTATGTGAATCGCTTGTGATTCTATATTTATTTTAATGTGTTTATATAGAACAAGTAAGCATGTTAGGGCATATAAGTTTTAGGGTATAGAAGAGCGTAATTACAGGGTATTTCGTAGTCGAGCACTTAGTTAATGGCTGCGAATGTCAACTAACTTGTTGATGGTGTGAATGTTAAGAGAGTGCACATACTTGTAAGGGTATATAGAGAACAGAGTACAGGGTATCTCGTAGTCGAGCTCACTGTAAACTGTTTTAAATGTCAGCTAATAAGGTAAATGTGTAATTGCGTGTATGAAACAGCTTGCTAGGGCATTTATCAATTCTATTACAGGGTATCTCGCAGTCGAGCACAATCATGATTATTCTATATTGAAAAGAACCTCGTTTGGAAATGTGTGTAAATGTTAAGTGTGTGCAAATTCGTGCTAGGGCATTTATCAAATCTATTACAGGGTATCTCTTAGTCGAGCACGCTCATGATTATTCTACATTGAATAGAACCTAGCTTAAAAATGCGTGCAAATGTTAAGTGTGTGCAAATTCGTGTGAGGGCATTTAAGAGTACGCCTACAGGGTATCTCTTAGTCTATCATGCTCTTGCTTGCTCTAATTTGACAGTAATATCCTGTGTGAGTGTGTAAATGTTAAGTGTGTGTAACTACGTGCAAGGGCGCATAATCAACCGACTACAGGGTATCGCTGAGTCGAGCACTGACCCACTAACTGAGTCCCCCTCCGAGCCAGGCCTACATCAGAGTCGCATCGAGTTCTTCCGCCACATCTACGAGGACGACAAGCGGGCGGTGCTCAAGGAGTGGGACGAGGACTCGACGGTCTTTCGGCGCATGCAGACGGAGAAGCAACAGGAATTGGAGTGTGTGTTCTACCAGGTGGAGGAGACAACCGACAAGGATGTGAGGGACAATCACGAGCGCTATCTGGACCGTGTGGAGGATCTCAAGAGTGGAGTAAGTAGTCAATTGAACAACATATTGCTGTGCTCCTCCCAATCATCGCACTGCGCCTTCGCGTACTCCGACATGCACTTGATCAGCTCCCGCGCCTGCCCGCACTTGTTGTTGTTGTTGCTCTGGTAGCGCGACTGCTCCAGGTAGCGAAAGCACTGCTGCACCGTGTCCATGTAGAAGTTGCGCAGTCCACGATCCCTGAGATCTTTGGTCAGCACGTAGCTGACCTTGCGGCGATCGGGTTGCCCGCTGCCATCCACCTGAGATGAGGATGGGATGAGATGAGGATGCAGCGGGGAATGGCTGCAGTTACTCACCATGTTCAGCTCCTCGAAGAAGCACTGGGCCACGCAGGGCGACAACTCGCCAGTGTTGTTGTTCGCTCTGTTGTTGTTGTTGTTGTTGTTATTGTTGTTGTTGTTCAGCTCGGAGTGCTTCAGGCTGCGTTGCCAGCGATTGCCATAGGATTGCTGTGCTTGCTCCCGATCCGCCTGTCCGCCTGCCTGCCTGTAGTCCTGATCGTAGTTGTAGTTGCGTCGTCGGTCGCTGTCCTCCTGGTTGCCACTGCCGCTGCGTTGCATGCAACTGCGCACGATCCTTTTGAACTCCTCATCGCTGACGCCATCCTGGGAGCGACACTTCAGGCACTGAATGCCACAGCAGGCACAGAGCAAGATCAACGACAGCAACAGCAGTAGACGCATCTCAAAGCACTTGTCCACAACTGGCAGCATGCAACACAGCGGCTTTATAGCCAGCCACGTTGACAGCTTAATGACCCTGCCGCCCTCCGTTTTGATGGACAACACAATGGGAAGAGTTTAAGTTGTCCAAATCTCATTTCAGATGCAATTGAAGCTGGAGCGGATTACGGGCAGGGGGGAGGCCAAGCTGGAGACACTGTGGGATGAGTATCAATCAGTGTTGGCAGCCTATGGCCAGCACATTGAGGGCTTCTACTCCGAGTATGTGGATCTCAAGCAGCGGGACGAGGAGAGCGCCCAACAGATCAGTCAACAGAGCTATGAGATCGAGCATCTGCTTGAGCAGCTCTCCAATCTACGTCTGCTCGCCGAGGAGCAGCAAATCAAACAGCAGGCCCAGCTGGAGCACAGGCAGGGTATCAAGCAGCAGCTAACGCTACGCTTCAGGGAGCTGCGGGCCTGCGTCGACCAGGAAGTGGAGGATCAGCACAAGCTCTTCAAGCAAATGTCCGTGGAGAGTCACGAGATCATTGAGGTGCGTGCGCACTGACAGGGGGAGGGAGTAAACAGAGCGGCAGACTAGGGTGTATTGATAAATAGCCCATAGAGTATATAGATGCTTGATCGGGGGACGAATCGAGTCGATGTAGCCCTATACTTCTGTTTCTAGGCAGAGAAATATGTCAGTTTTGTAGCTATCTGAATAGAACTTGGTACAGTTGCGTGTTCCTGCGGTAGGGAAAACATATGTCGGAAACAGTTAGATCGGACTACTATATCCTGTAGCTGCCATAGGAACGGTTCGTCGGGAATTAACATTTAGTATGAAAATTTTTTTATTTGTGAAGCTATTTTAACCAATTTTACATATTTTGCATTTAATACAGTTCTATATATACTGACTAAATTTCCGTTAAATCGGACTACTATATCCTATAGCTGCCATAGAAACAATCCGTCGGAAATCAACATTTAGTATGAAAAACTTTTTTGTTTATTAAGCTATCAAAACCAATTTTACACATTTTGCGTTTAATATAGTTTTATATATCTCGACTAAATTTGGTTACGATCGGACTACTATATTCTATAGCTGCCATATGAACAATCCGTCGGAAATACACATTTAGTATGAAAAACTTTTTTGTTTATAGTGCTATCATAACCAATTTTACATGTCTTGCATATTATATAGTTTTATATATCTTAGTTAAGTTTGATAGAGATCGGAGTACTATATCCTATAGCTGCCATAGGAACGATTCGTCGGAAATTAACATTTAGTATGAAAAACTTTTTTGTTTATTAAGCTATCATAACCAATTTTACACATTTTGCATTCAATATAGTTTTATATATCTCGACTAATTTTGGTTACAATCGGACTACTATATCTTATAGCTGCCATAGGAACAATCGGTCGGAAATCTATATTTAGTATGAAAAACTTTTTTGTTTGTAAAGCTATTTTAAACAATTTTACATATTTAGCACTTTATACAGTTTAGTATATCTTAGCCCAGTTTGATAGAGATCGGACTAATATATCATATAGCTGCCATAGGAACAATCCGTCGGAAATCAACATTTAGTATGAAAAACTTTTTTGTTTATAGAGATATCTTAACCAATCTCACATATTTTGCAATTAATATAATTTTATATATACTGACTAAGTTTTGTTGCGATCAGACTACTATATCCTATAGCTGTCATAGGAACGATTCGTCGGAAATCAGCATTTAGTATGAAAAACTTTTTTGCTTGTAAAGCTATTTTAACCAATTTTACATATTTTGCACTTAATATAGTTTAGTATATCTTAGCCAAGTTTGATAGAGATCGGACTACTATATCCTATAGCTGCCCTAGGAACAATCCATCGGAAATCAACATTCAGTATGAAAAACTTTTTTGTTTCTCGAAATATCTCAACTAATCTCACACATAGCATAACTAATGCAGTATTATACATTCTGTGTAAGTTTCATTCAAATCGGATTACTATAACATATAGCTGCCATAGGAACAATCGCTCGATATTTAAAGCAGGCCTCAGTTAGGATATTAAAACTTCGGCTTGTCGCAGCTAAACAATTCATTACTGTTTCCTAATATATATATTATATAAGTATGCTTAATATATGCCCTTGCTAAACTGCAGACACTCAAGGGTATACTCGCCAAGGGAGACACATTGATGCAGCTGGCGCGCATTTGTGGCAAGATGGAGACACAGCGCGAGAAGATGTTTCTGCTGCCGCAGCTGAGTCGCGAAATCATTGAGATACGCGAGTTGCGATCGCCCACAGAGGAGGCAGTCACAGATCCGCTCAAGGTAAGCATTGAAGCAGATTTGAAGAGACTTTTGAAGCAATCACTTTTCCTAGGAGGAAGTGGCCAGTCTGCCGCAGATGGAGACGTTCTGGCGGCGTGTGAACAACGTGGCCGTCGATGTGGCATGCCTGAAGCAGCAGAAGCGCAACCTGGAGGCAGCCAATGCACAATTGAAGACCCAGTTGCAAGATTACTTAATCGATCTGAACATCAGCAACGGCTCCAACAGTCACATCCAGAGTTATCTCAGCAGGCGGCCCAAGAGCATGTCCGTGGATCGTGTGACGCAGCTGAGATTGCAGCCGAAGCTGGTGAAGAGCGCGGGGGGCAGGCGAGCCGTGCCCCATCCACTTGGCGACTACGTGCCACGCTGTGAGGCAAGCAACTCGAGCACGATACGTTCACGTAGCTTACTACGTGGCAAGCCACAGTTGGCCAAGATCTCAGTCAGCCGTCAGTTTGTTTAATCATCCTCATTTCGATTGTAGAACAGAATTACACAATTCCCAAAATTTTGTATCTTAAGTCAGAAAACAGAAAACAAACAATTGAGAAAAATGCAAAGTTCCCGGAATATTATAAAACGCTTTGCGCTGAGTCGATGTCCGGCGCCAGCGTTTGGCAAGATGCCAGTGAGGGAGTCAATCGATCAGCATGGAAATGGCATGGAGTTTGCCCCTGCGAGATTGGCAAACTGTTGCCGCAAGCTATATACCCGCTTGTATGGAGTCGGACAAGTCTTGGCCACGCGACGTCGCAAGTATGACATGACCTGGCTGAAGATTGCGTTGCGGCTACAGAAGTCTGATGACACGTCAGCCGGCATGGTTGACGCTCTTAGCATGCCGCTTAACAATTGCCTTGATTGGCAACCGCAGTCCATCTGTGCCCAATCCTCGCCAGAGTTGTCCCGGCAATACTCCGGCATGTCGAAGAATTCGCCTAAGCCGCAGGCAAGCTTCTATAAGAACGTGCGCATTCAGCATCTGGTTGTCAGGGCGAAGCTCGTTGAAAGTGCATCTTAAAATTGCCATTTATTGTAATAACTTTAATAATCTGGGACAAGGCATTTGAATTAAAATCGTTAGTTTTGCTTTTAAAAAGAAACGGATTTCTGTACGGCAATTGGCCGGATCGTTACAAACAGATTATGCACGTAGTGTTGCCAGATCGTAAATAATAGAACCTTTTGGTATTTTTGTTGGTATGTTTCCATTGAGCGCCGTCTGCGCGTTTCATGCCCACATTGTTCCGCAGTTTTCCACAGACACAACCCACGTCCAATAGTCGCTTACAAAGAAATTAAATTAAATACAAATTATAGCTGCAGCTTAATTAATAAAACTTAAATTCAGTTGCTGCTTAACATAGAGCACAAATTAAAAGCCATGGGCAAGTGAAATACAACGGCAAACAAAGCCCGCATTTGGGGTGTAAAAATCGGATGTGTTTTTTTTACATCTGTATCTGTATCTAGCGAGACGAAAGTGTATGTGTGTGTGTGTGTACATATATATATATATGTAAGTGTAAGTGTAAGTGTAAGTGCATGTATATGTATGTATGCATGGATGTTTGTACATGCGTTCGCTACGCACTGTTATAGATACAACAACAAGGCAGCCAGCGAGCAGGCAAAGCAAAGTCAGGCTGTGACAGTTGGAACGGCAACGGGAATGGAAACGGGAACGGTGAACAGCAGGAGCGTGTTCTTGTTCTTGTAAAATTACCAAAAAGAAATTTCATTCGGAAAATGCGGAAATGAGGCTGAGAAAGAGAAACAACCCCGAAAACGCAAACGAAATATGTACATAAGACTAAGAACGCAAAAACAACAAGCAAAACGAGAGACACTAGAATCGTTACAAATTCGGTTTTATAGTTCGTAATTAATAAAACACCAACGACAAAATAAAAAATCAAATAATAAAATTAAAAGATACGAAATCAGTGGAAAGAAAGTGTGAGAAAACAGAGTGAAGAAACAGCAACAACAACAACAGCAACAACAAAAACCCATCAAAATCCAAACTCTGCCTCGCGTTGCATTTGGATTGTAAATTTTGTTTTTTTGGGGCACGCCGTCGCCGTAGGCGCTTGACGCTCGACGCGAGATAAACATAAAGAGAGATAAATACAGAAATAAAATTAATGGAAAAAGCATAGACAAAGTATAGACACGAATAAGTGTAGATATATATATATACATATAAATATAATTTTATTAGTGTTCTATTCTGCGTGTTGTGAGTGCTGTGTTATCTCCTTATCTGCATATGTCGTCATTGTCGCCTTCGCCTTTGCCTTCGCCTTCGATTTCGAGTTCGATTTCGGTTTGTTGGCTGCAGGGAAATGTAACGGTAACTGTAGCAGACGGGCAATTATGCAGAATAATGTGCCCAAAGCTTTAATAAACATAAAAACACAATAACTAAAAGCAACTAAAGTCAATAGGAGCAACAACAACAATAGCGTGGAAGACTGACTGAATAAAAAAGGTTTGTAAGACAAGTCTTTGTGTTCTAAAGGCTGCCACGCCTCCGCTGCATAAATGTGCAGCTGTGTGTGTGTGTGTGTGAGCGTATGTGTGTGTGTGTGTGCGTATGTGTGTATTGCACTTCATTTGAGCTTACTTACTATTGACTAACAGCTGCCACATTCTTTGCCATTTTGCATTTATACATTAGCCAAAAAACCAAAAAAAAAAATGATTGCCTCCTCTCACAACTGTGCTATATAAATATACATACTGTATATATATCGTATATGTATGCACCACATCGTTATCGACATCGTTATCGACATCGACATCGACACATCTGGAGCACTAACTATCATCCAGCATCAAACATAAATAAAATGCTCAGGCAGCTTCTATCGCTGCTGGCCCTCATCCTGGCAGCGCTGCCAGCAGCCCAAGGTAAACAAAAAATAATGCAAATACAAAGAAAAACACAAAACAATATATTTAAAACAAATATTTAAAAAATAAACAGCAACAAATTATAAATAAATAGCAGAAAAACTAAAAAATATAAATTAAACAAAAATATAACAAATAAAATTATTGAATATAAAAAAACACATCAAATAAATAAAGAAAAATAAACAAATAACAGAAATAAAACTAAAAAGTATATAAAAAGCACAAATATAACAATTTCTTTATTAATTATATTAAAAAAAACTGAAAAATAAACAAAAACTATTCAAAAATAAATAATAATAATACAAATATAAACAAATAAATAACAAAAATAAAACAAAACAAAAATATATGAAATACAAGAAAATTAATGCAACAAAGATTAAAATAAATTTGCGTAATAATAATAAAATAATAATGATAACAATAAATAAATAAATTATAAATACACATTAAAAAACAAAAATATAAATGTAAAAGAAAATAATAAAAAATAAGGAAAATGAAGCAGAAGAAATTTAAATAAGTAAAAAATAATTGGAAAAAAAACATATATAAAAAACAATATAATTACAAATAAATAATAAACAAACATGAACAAATTAATATCAAAAATAGTTTAAAACACAAATATATACATAATACAAATAAAATAAAACAAGTTAAAGTAAATTTTCATTAAATACAAAAAAGTAAATATTAAAAATATACACAAAAATGTATAAATAAATAATAAAAAAATTAATCATAAACAAAAAATGTACAAATAAATATTACAAATAAGAAAAAAAGTAATACAAAATAGTAATAAATATAAAACAACAAAGATTAGAATAAATTTATATTAAACGTAAAAAAATCATACAAAAAGTACAAATAAATAATAAACAAAAACAAAGGGAAAATAATAAGAAAATTAAGACAAACAACAATTAAATTAAATTTATATTATTTATAAATCTAATCCCAATAATTTGCCACACTTGCAGCGCAATATCAATCGCCCCGCATCATCGAGCATCCCACGGATTTGGTGGTTAAGAAGAATGAGCCCGCCACGCTCAACTGCAAGGTGGAGGGCAAGCCGGAGCCGACAGTGGAGTGGTTCAAGGTGAGGAATCCTCTAGAGAAACTGCAGAGGGCAGCTGTGATAATCTAATGTATATCTCTCTCTCGCTCTCTCTCTCTCTCTCTGCCTGTCTCTTCGTCGCTCTCTCCAGGATGGCGAACCTGTCAATACCAATGAGAAGAAGTCACATCGCGTGCTGTTCAAGGATGGCGCCCTATTCTTCTACCGCACCATGCAGAGCAAGAAGGAGCAGGATGGCGGCGAGTACTGGTGTGTGGCCAAGAACCATGTGGGCAAAGCAGTCAGTCGGCATGCCTCGCTGCAAATAGCTGGTAAGACAAGACACAACACAACACACACACACCACACACAACTTGTTTAACCCACACTCCATGTGCCATGTGCTGGACACCTTTTACTTGACTCCATTGCAGTGCTGCGCGACGATTTTCGCGTGGAGCCCAAAGATACACGCGTCGCCAAAGGCGAGACGGCGCTGCTCGAGTGTGGGCCGCCCAAAGGCATACCAGAGCCAACAATTATCTGGATGAAGGCAAGTCAAAGCGAAGCCAAATCAAATCTATAGCCAACTTCATGCTCCCCCTCTCTCCCCCTCTCTCTCTGTCTTGCTCTGCAACTCTTTTAGAATGGCGTGCCGCTGGATGACCTCAGCTCGAAGCCATTTGGTGGCGCCACGTCGCGTGTCCGCATTGTCGATGGCGGCAATCTGCTGATCAGCAATGTGGAGCCCATCGATGAGGGCAACTACAAGTGCATTGCCCAGAATCTGTTGGGCTCACGCGAGTCCAGCTATGCCAAGTTGATTGTACAGATTAAACCGTATTTCATGAAGGAACCAAAGGACTTGACACTTGTCTATGGCCAAACAGCGACGTTCCATTGCTCGGTGGGCGGTGATCCGCCGCCAAAGGTGCTCTGGAAGAAGGAGGAGGGCAACATACCAGTTTCCCGTGCCCGCATTCTGCATGACGAGAAGAGTCTGGAGCTGTCGAACATCACGCCCAACGATGAGGGCACCTATGTGTGTGAGGCGCACAACAATGTGGGCCAGATCAGTGCCAGAGCCACCTTGACAGTGCACGGTAGGATTGGAGTTAGCTAATGTAATTCCACGCAACTAACTCATTGATTCACAGCGCCACCAAGTTTCTCGAAGAGACCAACGAACAAGAAGGTCGGCCTCAACGGGCAAGTGCAGTTGCCGTGCGTGGCCATTGGCAATCCGCCGCCATCGATCTTCTGGACCAAGGAGGGCGTCTCCACGCTCATGTTTCCCAACACATCGCATGGCCGTCAACAGATCTCAGCGGAGGGCACGCTCCAGATCAGCGATGTGCAGCAGGACGATGAGGGTTTCTATGTCTGCTCCGCCTTCAGTGTGGTCGACTCCTCCACGGTGCGCATCTATCTGCAGGTCAGCTCCGTGGATGAACGTCCGCCGCCCATCATCCAAATTGGACCCACCAATCAAACGCTGACCAAGGGCACCGTCGCCACAATGCCCTGCCGTGCCACCGGCAATCCCATGCCACGCATCAAGTGGTTCCACGATGGCTACGCCGTGCAGAGCGATCATCGCCATAGCATTGTCCAGGGCAGCTCGCTGCGAGTGGATGGTAAGTTGGGATTACCTTGACTCTGGCAACTCATTGATTGTTGAACTCCTTTTGCAGATCTGCAGCTAAGCGATGCTGGCCTCTATACCTGCACTGCATCCTCGGAGCGTGGCGAATCCTCCTGGTCAGCTGCCTTGGCGGTTAGTTAAACAACTCAGCTCAGCTGCGTTTCAGCTCAAACTAAACTCTTCTGTTCTGTTCTGCTTCGCTTTAGGTGGAGAAGAGCAGCTCCAGCAACTTGCATCGCATTGCTGATCCCAGCACCTATCCAGCTCCACCTGGCACACCCAAAGTCATCAATGTGACGCGCACCAGCATCTCGCTGCGCTGGGCCAAGTCCCAGGAGAAGCCTGGCGCCGTTGGACCCATACTAGGGTAAGTAGCAGCAGCTCCATACTGGTGTCCAACAATTGCTTATGCCTTGCTCCGTTTAGCTATGCCGTGGAGTACTTCAGTCCGGATCTGCAGACGGGCTGGATTGTGGCCGCCCACCGGGTGCCCGACACCCAAGTGACGGTGAGTCTGACTATCAATCAAGCTGCGCCTCGAGTGCCACGCGAGCTAATTGCATTTGCCTCTTCTCAGATCTCCGACTTGACATCGGCCACGTCGTATGTGTTCCTGGTGCGCGCAGAGAATACCCAGGGCGTCTCGGTGCCCTCCGGCCTATCGAATGCGATTAAAACCCTCGGCGAAGACTTTGACGCCTTGCCATCGAATGAACTCTCGGCTGCCAGGACGCTGCTCACTGGCAAGGTAAGCACTGAGCTCTCCAGCGAACTCCAGCGGACTTTGACTAAACACTCTCTTGCCAATCTACAGGTTGTGGAGCTCATAGATGCGACGGCTATAAATGCCAGCGCTGTGCGCTTGGATTGGATGCTCCACGTGGGCGCCAGTGAGAAGTTCGTTGAGGTAAGTCTGCTGTCAGTGTTATCCCAAATCAAAGAACTACACCAAGTGATCTTCACTGTCGCAGGGTCTGCACATCCGCTACAGAGATGCCAGCAGCCAGGGCATGCAGTACAAGGTGATCACGGTGCTGGACGCCACAAGGGAGTCGCATGTGATTGGCAATCTGCGCAAGTACACAAAGTACGAGTTCTTTGTGACGCCCTTCTATGAGAGCATCGAGGGGCAGCCGAGCAACTCCAAGATGACCACCACCTACGAGGATGGTAGGTTGAACTTAACTCCGCAGCAAGTAAACCTCACTTAATCTCTTTATCCGTCTATGCTTGTAGTTCCCTCTGCTCCGCCGGATAACATACAAATTGGCATGTATAATCTGACGGCCGGCTGGGTGCGCTGGACACCGCCGCCGGCGCAGCATCACAATGGCAATCTGTATGGCTATAAGATCGAGGTCAGCGCAGGCAACACCATGAAGGTGTTGGCCAACATGACACTGAATGCGACCACAACGTCGGTGCTGCTCAACAATCTCACCACCACGGCTGTCTACAGCGTGCGCCTCAATGCCTTCACCAAGGCCGGCGATGGACCCTACTCCAAGCCGGTAAGTCAACTGGGTTACTCAACTGAGAGCTGCTCCTGCTTAAACAGTTTGGTTTGTGCTCCGTAGAAATCATTGTACATGGATCCCACGTATCATGTGCATCCGCCACGTGCGCATCCGAGTGGCACACACGATGGACGGCATGAGACATCCAATGACTTCACATACCAATCGAATGGCATGGCCAATACGGAGCCCAATCATGCCAATCCCACCACACAGCGGAAGACCACAAACTATCTGCATGGCACCTGGCTAATGGTGCTGGTGATCATTGTGCTGCTGGTGGTTGTCGCCTCCACCGCCACGGCCATGGTGTACTTTAAGCGGCGCCATCAAATGACCAAGGAGCTGGGACATCTGAGCGGTAAGCAGTAACTGACAGTACTTGCCTCAGGACTCTTGTAACTCCCCTCACTTGCCTCTTGCAGTGGTCAGCGCGAATGAGATAACCGCGTTGAACATCAACAGCAAGGAGAGTCTGTGGATCGATCGTGGCTGGCGCACCACCGACACCGATAAGGATTCGGGCTTGAGCGAGTCCAAGCTGCTCTCCCACGTGAACAGCAGCCAGTCGAACTACAACAACTCGGATGGCGGCACCGACTACGCCGAGGTGGACACACGCAACCTAACCACATTCTACAACTGCCGCAAGGTGCGTTCAACTGATTCGCTCACCTCATCCTCATCCTCACAAGCTTCTCAATGTTGTTCTCTTGCAGAGTCCGGATAATCCCACGCCCTATGCCACAACAATGATCATTGGCACCTCGTCCAGTGAAACATGCACCAAGGCCACCTCCCTGAGTGCGGACAAGGATTCCGGCACACATTCCCCCTACTCGGAGGCCTTCACAGCCCAAGGAGCAGCAGCAGCAGCCGCTGCGGTCAGCAACAAGTCCAACTATTTGCAGTATCCAACGGAGACGATCAATTGGTCAGAGTTTCTGCCACCGCCGCCCGAGCATCCGCCGCCGTTGTCCTCCAACTATGGCTATGCGCAGGGCTCGCCCGAGTCGTCGCGCAAGAGCTCCAAGAGCGCCGGCTCCGGCATCTCCACGAATCAGAGGTGTGTACAGCTGTACAGCTGCCTTTCTTGAGCGGATCAACTGCAATTCTGTTCTGTTTGTTTTCATTTCGCTTTGCAGCATTTTGAATGCCTCCATACACAGCAGCTCATCCGGCGGCTTCTCAGCCTGGGGCGTCTCACCCCAATGCACCGCTGGCTGTCCCCCCGAGAATCTGTATAGCAATCCATTGAGCGGCATGGGCGGCACACAGAGTCGCTATCAGATCACGCCCACCAGCCAACATCCGCCCGCCTTGCCGCCGTATTTTGGCAACGCTGGCGCTGGAGCTGAGTTGCCCGGCCGCAACATACATATCCATTATCCAACGCAGCGGCATGCGGTGAGCGAGTATCAGGCGGGTTTGAATGCCACAGCACGTTGCGCGAACAACAACAGAGCCTGCAACAGCTGTGATGCGCTGGCATCGCCCCTGCAACCGCCGCCGCCATTGCCGCCGCCAGTGGAGGCTTGGTATCAGCCGGTGGGTCTGCCCCAGTCGACTGCCTCGAATCATCAGATCTATCAGTGCTCCTCCGAGTGCTCGGACAACTCGCGCGCCTCCCACAGTCACAGCAAGCGTCAGCAGCAGCAGCAGCAACAGCAGCAGCTGCATTCAGACAGCAGCGCTGATCACAGCAGCAGCAAACGCTCCGCACAGCGTCGCCCAGCAGCGTCTTCGCATCATCAGCAGAACTCGTGCGCGGAGAGCGAGAATGAGAACATGCTGCCCGGCTACGAGCTGCAGCTGCAGCAGCAGCAGCAGCGCAACTACACAAGCGACTGCTGCAACAGCTCACGCGAAGGCGACACCTGCTCCTGCAGCGAAGGCTCCTGCCTCTATGCCGAGGCCGGCGAACCCATGCCAACCGCCCTGGCAAACCAACGACAAATGACTGCTAAACATACTTAAGCTGACGTACAGTGGAGGGGGGCAAACAGTTAATGCAACTTGCGTAGTCTTAATCTAGCATCTAGTCGTAACTTTTCATTCATATCGAGACACTGGGCAGAACACACACACACACACAGACACAGAAGATACTCTGTAATTTATATGTAGACAGATATCTGTATGTGTGTATGAAGAGAGATAGCTGTTGATGTATATGAAGATATCTGTATATATATATCAAGACAGATATCTGATTTTGTATATGAAGAGAGATATCTGTTTATGTATATGAAGGCAGATATCTGTCTACGTATATGAAGAGAGATATCTGTATATATATATGAAGAGAGGTATCTGTATATGTATATGAAGACAGATCTCTGTGTATATATATGAAGACAGATATCTGATATTGTATATGAAGACAGATAGCTGTTTATATATATATGAAGAGAGGTATCTGTATATGTATATGAAGACAGATCTCTGCATATATAAATGAAGACAGATCCCTGTATTCATTAAGGGAGATGAGAGATATATGTATATGTATATGAAGATATCTGTTTATGTATATGAAGACAGATATCTGATTTTGTATATGAAGACAGATCTCTGTGTATAGTATATATATGAAGACAGATATCTGTTTATGTATATGAAGACAGATCTCTGTGGATATATATGAAGACAGATATATGTTTACGAATCTGAAGACAGATATCTGTGTATATATATGTAGATAGATATCTATTTATATATATAAAGGCAGATATCTGTGTAAGTATATGAAGACAGACTTATATATATATATGTATACATTATGAAGACAGATCTCTGTATATGTATATGGTGAGAGATATATGTATATGTATATGAAGATATCTGTTTCTTTATATGAAGACAGATAGCTGTATATGTATATGTATATGTATATGAAGATATCTGTATAAATAGAAGAAGACAGATATCTATATATGCATATGAAGACTGATGTCTGTATATATATACGAAGACAGATATCTGTTTATATATATGAAGAGAGGTATCTGTTTATGTATATGAAGATATCTGTTTATGTATATGAAGACAGAAATCTGATTTTGTATATGAAGACAGATATATGTCTATGTATATGAAGACAGATATATGTCTACGTATATGAAGAGAGATAGCTATATATGTATATGAAGACAGATCTCTGTGTATATATATGAAGACAGATATCTGTATATATATATGAAGAGAGGTATCTGTTTATGTATATGAAGACAGATATCTGTTTATATATATGCAGATATCTCTGATTAGGCAACTACAAACCGCATACGTACTCAAATTTACTTAAACACAAGAACTACAATCAAGTTGCACAACCTAAATATATTTAGTAAAAAGTTGAAAATACAGTGACAACCACAAGTAATGTACTTAAGCTGTAGTAAATGCAAGCAAACAATTGAAATACGTACGCAAGAGCAAAACAAAACAAAACAAAAACATAAACAATTTTGATAGCAGCTAATTTGTTAATGCAAACAGTTGTATAACTATATATATACATAAAGATATAGATATAAAGAGATCTATAGATATATATATATGTGGATCTCTGGACATGTCTTTGCAATGCTGGCCCTAGTCATTGGCTTGAACAAGTTTTAAAAGTACTCACAAACTCAACTCTTTCATATCTACGATCACAATCGAGCGTTACATATATCCTATGTTCACTGTATATGCATTTATATATAGATATAGATATATATATAAACTACTTTATATGATAATGACAACTGGCAGTTGCAATGTTTAATGGTTAGTGCTTTTCTATACACAACATAGAAATGAAAAGAAAACAAAAAGAAGAAACTACAGTAATACTTCATAACTAACGACTTGACTTAGTGATTAGCAAAAACGTACATTTAATACCTACATATATGAATAACTTAATCATTAACATAAACATAAACATAGCGCATACAACATGCAGTACATTAATTAGCTAAAGTCAACACACAACCACACACACACACACCCACACACACACTTAAACCACAAAGTAACATTACATTTTTACAAGCTTACATTTGAAAAAAGTCGAAAATGTACCTGTGATATATAACCCCAGTAAAGTATTTTAATATTATGCTAACTACTTTCATTATTTTCAGTTTTATTTTTGTATTTTTTTATATTTCGTTTCCCTAAAAAAAAAAAAAAAAAAAAAAAAAAATTGAATTTAGCATAATTTAGAACTTAGACACGTACGAACATTAGAAATGCATAATATATACAAAATATATATCGAGAAATCAAATTAAAAGCCACTCCTAGGCTACGGCCAGCCGTAGAGATGTCGCACACTTCTCACATTCTCCAGCAGAGAAATTCTCCAGCGAATTCTTCAAAAAAAAAAAAAAGTGTGCGGCTTTAGCAGTTAAATGTATTAACCATTTTGGACTAAATTCAACGAATCAAATATATAATAATAATAATAATAATACACACACATATGATACAAATAAATAAATGCATAAATTCATTAATTAATTATAATTATAATTATAATTATAAAGCATATATAGCACATACATAGAAGTCAAAAGAATGCTTTAGCATACAAAATACAACAAACAACAAATAAAAAAAAACAATTCCTTGCATGCACTCAACATTTAACACAATAATCAACATGAGGTGCTTCAGCATGTACATATACACTGCACAACAGAACAACTACACTACACTACACTACACAACACAACACATTACATATTTATGCGCCCCTCCCTGCCATATAAAATATTTATTATTAATAATATAAATAATAACGAAATCCAACATTGCATTCAGTTCAATTGCCCTTCCATTAAATGCGGCATTGTTGGATTAATTGGGTTTTTAAATACGAGTAATTAGCAACTAGTTATTAACTACGTACATACGAGAGTATTTTAAAGTCATAGCGTAAACGAATTTTAAGATATATGAATAATGAAAATCAATATTCATTTCTAGTGAGGATGCCATATGTAAACGAAATTTTTCAAAACAAAAACGTAAACAAAAACTGACATGAGAACTACTTAACTTACATAATATATACATACTTTATATATATATATATATCCTTAAATATATATATATATGAATATACATATAGCATTTAAATTATATAAACAATAAAGGAACATTTTACATATATATGTGCATAAATCGTGACTATTTAATTGGGGAAAAACAATTTACAATTTACAGGTTAATCTCTCTCTACAGGCAATCTCTCCACCTTTTAGAACTCTACACTGCATTCAGCAGCAAGCGCAACTTCAAGCTACTGCCAGGCTTGCTGTATTTATACGTTTTGCACTGTGGATACTATTTGCAGCACAGTGCTCTTTGTGGATGCTAACTTCGGTCACTCTCTGCATTGAGCTTGCCTAACTGATCACGCACATTTGTGGCGCTCAGCTGCTCACACAAACACCCGCTAACTGCAGTGAGCTTGCCCTTCTATTCACACACACACAGAAGTACCTAAGTGCACGCTTTAAGCAGCAAGCTCGCTCACACACTCATAGCGAAGGTATGCAATAGATGACAACAACACAGCGGCTGCTTTCCGCAGCGCTTGCTCTTCGCAGCGCTTGCTCTGCTTCGCTCTCTCACGTTTGCGTTATAATGTTGTTGTTCTATGCAGGCAATAGATGACAACAACGCAGCGGCTGCTCTTCGCAGCGCTTGCTCTGCTTTGCTCTCTCACGTTTGCGTTACAATGTTGTTGTTCTATGCAGGCAATAGATGACAACAACACAGCGGCTGCTCCTCGCAGCACTTGCTCTGCTTCGCTCTCTCACTTTTGCGTTACAATGTTGTTGTACTCTGCAAATGCTGAAATGCCCCCGCACCCTTGCTGTTCTTCAACTGATGCTGTCAAGTGGCTTTAGATCTCTGCTACTTCCAGCAGTACTTATAGGAAGATTGCTATGCAGCTCTTTAATCCTAAGTTTCTCTTTATTTCCACATATCCTGCAATTATAGTTAAACAGCAGGAGACTTGCCGTTACTTTTTCGCTAGAAATTTATAAGAGAGAGTGTGAGTGGGAGAGGGAGAGAGCTGAGTGAGGGAGTCTAGCAACTCTCGGAACTCGTCACTTGAGCTGAGTTTGCGGTGTCAGTTTTCCGATTTTCCAAGTGTGCAGTCCTTAACATTGATCCTTGTTCTTATAGCTTATACTGACAACACAATAGAGACTCTATGTGTGTGTGTGTGTGTGTGTGTGTGTAAAGTCTTTGTTAGGAAATGCGTTTGGTAATTGATCAATTTGAAGATCACGTTCTGCTGGTTGGAGATTGAGGCGATTGATATCCATTGCCTTGGCATTATCTATAGCCAACATCTGCAATCTCTCAGTTGCTACAATTTGTTATCAAATAGCTTAATTTAACCCTTAGTGATTGCCACAGCTTGTTGCAACCACATGCGGGTTAAATCAAATACGTTATTCAAATTGCGATTACAATCAATTAGACGAACTAGCGGGATCTCTGTTTGAGGAGCCCCTAGAGCAGAGATTTCGCTGGAAACTGTAACAATTTGTACAGCAATTGATTAATTACATTAATCATTAAGTGATTCATGTAATAATTATTATTATTAACATCATTATGTTGTTTAAATATGCATAATTATTATGTTGTGGCA
The DNA here is from genome assembly GCA_035042075.1 of Drosophila macrospina. Taxonomy (NCBI): domain Eukaryota; kingdom Metazoa; phylum Arthropoda; class Insecta; order Diptera; family Drosophilidae; genus Drosophila; species Drosophila macrospina. The sequence goes on along the minus strand of JAWNLW010000133.1, from coordinate 1,804,055 downwards.
TTTTCAAGGGTTCTACTTCTACTAAGTCAAGCAGCATCCAAAGGCAGAAGAATCTTCTGAATAAATCGATTATTTTATCGAAGAGAAGTCTTTTGAATATATTCAACAAATTGAAAGTAAATGAATACTTTATAGAATCAAAGAGGAATCAACTGAATATTCATTGAATATATTCATTTAATCGAAGATAATATAAAGAGGAGCTAATATATAGATATAGAGATAATATATAGCAGATTCTTCTGCCCATTTTAATCAATTGATTGAAGAATCTCTTAACTGTTTAAAGAAGAATCTTCTCATTACTCATAGAATTAAGCAAGAATCTTTCTTCATATGCTTGTAGAATCAAAGAAGAATCTTTTTCATATTTAAATCCATTTTTAGAGGAATCTTTCGAATATTTTGAACAATCAAAGGAAGAATCTGCTGATTAGACTTGCCAAATGAAGAAAGAGTCTCTTAAAAGACAAATGTTTTAAGTGCAGAATCATAGCAGATTCTTCTACACATTTCTTTTGAATATTCTTTACTGTTTAAAGAAGGATCTTCTGCAAAGACTTAACAAATGAAGGAAGTATCTCTTTAAATAGAAACTTGTAAGTGTAGAGTCATAGAAGATTCTTCTCAATAGTTTAATCAACTTAGGGAAGATTCTTCTACACATTTTAGTCAATTTAACGAAGAATCTTTTGAATATTCTTAGCAGCTTAAAGAAGAATCTTCTGAAGGCACTGAAAGTAACAAGGAAGAATCTCTTTAAGCAGAAATGTCTTAAGTGTAGAATCAAAGAAGTTTCTTCTGAATAGTTAAAGCAACTTTAGGAAGAATCTTCTACACATTTTAGTTAATTTAATGAAGAATCTTTTGAATATTCTTAGCAGCTTAAAGAAGAATCTTCTGAGGGCACTATAAGTAACAAGGGAGAATCTCTTTAAAGAGGAATGCCTTAATTGAAGAATCATAGAAGATTCTTCTGAATAGTTTAAGTAACTTAAAGACGAATCTTCTGCACATTTTAATCAGTTTAGAATAGAGTCTTCGGAAGATACTCATCAAATCATGGAAGAATCCATTGGAATTGAAATCTTTTAAATGTAGAATCATAGAAGATTCTTCTGAAGAGTTTAAGCAACTTGAAGACGAATCTTCTGCGCATTTTAATCAGTTTAGAATAGAATCTTCGGAAGATACTCATCGAATCAAGGAAGAACCCTTGCGAATTGAAATCTTTGGACTATTCCTAACAACTTGGAGTAAAATCTTCCGAAGACACTTCTTCACTGCTTCAAAGGGACAACTTCCCATTGTAAACGCATGTATATCGAATGTTTAATCGAAGAAGAAGCTTGTCTTAGCTTAGACAAAGCTGCAGCTTATCGGAAGAAAGCAAAGAATTGCGCTAAGTTGACTACACTGCAACAAAAAGGGAGCAATTGCTGTGTGGCATGAAGTGAGGTGTATGAATGACAAGTGCAGTGGCAAGTACACAAGCTTGTAACTTGTAGCTTGCAACTTGCAGCTTGTATCTTTTGTTTGGCTTTGTGTATCTTGTATCTTGTAGTTTGTATCTCATAGTTTGTATCTTGTATCTGTAGCAATTCTTCTGCTGTTCTTTTTTGTTTGGGCAAACTGTTTTGCACTTGCTGCGTGGGCTCGCGGCAGAGCAGCTGTCTACCTGCGTGCCGCATGCGGTATGCTGCTGTTGCATGCCACAGCGGCAGCGGCAGCAGCAACTAATGATGATCATAGTGTGTGCAAAATGCAGCCAAAAACCAATCGATTATTATAGACGGGGAGGGAGAGAGGGAGAGTGAGTCACAGAGAGAAAGAGAGAGAGGGAGAGAGAGAGGGAGAGCGAGAGAGGGAGAGAGCTGTTTGAATTCCAAGGAACAGATTATATTTCGTTGCCAGCGACGCCTTGACACGTTCATGTCCAGCGGCCCTTTTGGCCAACCGGTTGAACAGGTAGCGCTCAGGCAAAGAGAGAGAGAGCGAGAGAGAGCGAGAGAGAGCGAGAGAGAGAGAGAGCAGCAGCACACACACGCCTTTGCGCTCCGCAAGGATAATGATAATGCCAGCGACTGTACGAGCTGCGAGTTGCGCTTGCCACAAGCAGAGGCATGATATGAAATCAGCGTAGGCTCTCTCTACCTCCCTCCCTCCTCTGCTACCCCCACCCCTGGCACACAAGGGTGCGGGTGTAAGCAGTGCCTATTCCCAGGCGCAGGTAGCTGCGCTGTCAGATTTTCCCAACAACATTTCAAGTCCCTTTTCCTTTTAGTTTTCCTTTTCTTTTCTTTTCTCTGCTGTAATTTTCTTTTTTATTTTCCACGCATTGTCGGCGCTGCTCGGTTTCTTTTTTAAGGGATCGGGATCGGGATTGACAACGGTATTGAGTTTTAGCCAACATGTGTGTGCGAGTGTGTGTGTGTGTGTGTGTGTGTGTGTGCGTGTGTGTGTCTGCATTGCTTTCCTAGTATCAATAATAACAACAATGCGTGGCAAGCTATTGTGGCACGGCTTTTGTTCAATCCCAGCGGGTTTTTTGAACATACACACTATCTCTCTCTTTCTCTCCCTCTCTCTCGCTCTTGCTGTGTCTGCAACTGCAACTCGAGCTGTGTGCGGCAACGTTTTTGGAAGATATCGTTAATATTTTCTTGGAAACCGGGATTCTTGTGCGTCGCAGTTGCAGGTAGCCACAGACAGCGACACACACACACACGCACAGCTGCAGCTACATACAATAAAGTTACATAGACAGGTACCTGCCACATAGATCGTGCGTCGGAGTTTCAGCTGATCCAACACAACACAATCTTAACTAAGAACTTGAAAAAAATTAAACTAGTTCAAAAATTTAACTAAGAACTTGAAAAAAAGAAATGTGTTCAAAAACTTAAATAAGAACTTGGGAAAAAAAGAAACTAGTTCAAAAACGTACCTAAGAACTTCAAATAAATGGAAACTAGTTGAAAAACTTAACTAAGAACCTCAAATAAATGGAAACTAGTTCAAAAACTTAACTAAGAACTTAACTTAAATATAAACTAGTTCCAAATATAGCAGAGAAAATACTAAAATCTATATACAGACAGACCAAGCTATGAAGAAAGCCCACATAGCATAGATTCAGTCAATTTCTTAAAGCAAAAACTCAAACTACTTAAATTAATATACATTTAAAAACTAAATATAATCAAAAGAATTGCAAATAAACAATGCATATTTAATAAAATTTGCCTAAGTTACTTAAAGCAGCTGAAACAGTTCAAACAACGTGCTTTAATGCGCTTTAAAAAGCTCTCTCAAGCTAGACGCAACGCAAGCAGCTTTGCTTTTCAAACTCCAGCTAAACAGCTAAGAAATAAAGCTAAAACATTACAGCTTTATATTTAACAAACATATTAAAGCATACATTTAAAAACTATAGCAAATACAAGCTCAACATTTTGCTATTCATTTAACTATACATTTTCAATTAATATAACAACTTTTATAACTAATTTAAGCAAATTTTGCCTATTTAAAATGTTAGTCAGTCATTTCTTGCAGCCTTTTAAAGTGCAGCTAAAAACTGACGGGAAACAAGCCAAAGTTGACTCAATGCCCCAGCCCAACTGTGTAGAGAGAGAGAGAGCGAGAGCGCGTGAGAGCGTAAAACTGAGTGCCAGAGAGGCGAGCGTGTTTACCTGGCTGCCATTGCTGAATACAGCTGGCGTATGCAGAGAGAGAGAGAGATGTTTGCTATGCGTGCGTGTGTGTGTGCGTATGTGTATTTCGTTTGGTGGTGCATGGCGCTCATTTAATTTGTCGCTTTGTCGCTCTGTGGCTCATTCTGTTACTCGCCATCGAACCGTACGGACGTTTTGCAAAAAAGGCGCAACTGTAACGTTGTGAGTCCGGTTTTGTCTCACTTTAAAGCTCGTTGAAACGCTCGTGTGCCGCTAGTGAACGCTAACAATAACAGAGATACAATATCTTGGCCCAAAAGTGCATTGTGAAACGTACAAAACGTACGTGTGTGCGGTGTGTGTGTGTGTGGTGGCTCATCTAGTCCTCTCAAAGCGTAAAATGCGACGCACAACCAAGTGAAACAGCAACAGCAACAACAATAATAATAATAAGAAGAAGAATAATAATAATAATAATAACAGTAATAATAATAAGAAAGTAGCAGCAGAAGACGAAGACGAAGCACTCGTTGAGCATTTGGCAACATAGAATGGCCACCAACACAGAACTCTTGCCCTTCCACCATCAGACGACAATATCGCTACAAACAGCCGCCGCCTTAACCAACTATCATGGCGGTGGTGGTGGCAGCGGTGGTGGTGGCGGCGGCGGCGGCGGGGGCAGCACTGGTGGGGGCAGCGCTGGTGGCGGAGCTGGCAGCCTCGCAGCTGGCTCGGCAGCGGCATGGAACATGGATGAGCTATATCAACAGACTGAGCTGCCCGGCTTGACACGGAATGCCCACCACCTGCTGCGCTTCACGCCCTATGCACTGCACCATCGGCCGCAGCTGCAGACGCTGCCACCCGCACTCTACTTGCAGCATGCGGCCGCCGCAGCGGCGGCAGCGGCAGCGGCGGCCGCAGCAGCCGCACATGCCCAACACCATCATCATCATCATCATCATCATCAGCATAGAGCCGCATCGCCGGAGAGTCCGCCGCCCGTTGAGGGCACCCACATCAGTAATCTCTTCCCCGAGCTGCTGGAGCAGATCTTTGAGCATCTGCCGGTGCGAGATTTGGGGCGTGCCGCACAGGTGTGCACCGCCTGGCGGGATGCCGCCTATGCGAAGAGCGTGTGGAAGGGCGTCGAGGCGAAGCTGCACCTGAAGCGCTCCAGTCCGAGTCTCTTCAATTGCCTGGTGCGTCGCGGCATCAAGAAGGTGCAAATCCTATCGCTGCGTCGTTCCCTTAAGGATCTGGTGCTTGGTGTTCCGGCGCTGACATCCTTGAATCTCAGCGGTTGCTTCAACGTGGCGGACATGAATCTGGGGCATGCGTTCAGCGTGGATCTGCCCAATTTGAAGACGCTCGACCTCTCGCTGTGCAAGCAGATCACGGACACGAGTCTGGGCAGGATTGCGCAGCATTTGAAGAACCTGGAGACGCTCGAACTGGGCGGCTGCTGTAACATTACGAACACTGGCCTCCTGCTCATCGCGTGGGGATTGAAGAAGCTGCGCCATTTGAACTTACGCTCCTGCTGGCATATCAGTGATCAGGGGATTGGCCATTTGGCCGGATTCAGTCGGGAGACGGCGGAGGGTAATCTGCAGTTGGAATATCTGGGATTGCAGGATTGCCAGCGGCTAAGCGATGAGGCGCTGGGTCACATAGCACAAGGTCTAACCTCACTAAAGTCCATCAACTTGAGCTTTTGCGTTTCGGTGACGGACAGCGGATTGAAGCATCTGGCCAGGATGCCCAAGCTGGAACAATTGAATCTACGCTCCTGCGACAACATCTCCGACATTGGCATGGCCTATCTCACGGAAGGCGGCAGCGGCATCAACTCCCTCGATGTCAGCTTCTGCGATAAGATTAGCGACCAGGCGCTCACCCACATTGCCCAGGGACTGTATCGCCTGCGCTCGCTGAGCCTCAATCAGTGTCAGATAACGGATCAGGGTATGCTGAAGATAGCCAAGTCGTTGCATGAACTGGAGAACCTCAACATTGGACAGTGCAGTCGCATCACGGACAAGGGACTGCAGACGCTCGCCGAGGATCTGACGAATCTAAAGACGATCGATCTCTATGGCTGCACACAGCTCAGCTCGAAGGGCATCGACATCATCATGAAGCTGCCCAAGCTGCAGAAGCTCAATCTGGGCCTGTGGCTGGTCAGATGATGCGTTCACCACGACTGCAATGCATGTGCCGCTGCAGAGGCAGAGAAGGCGGAAAGGGCAGAGAGGGCAGCGAAGGCGGCGAAGGCTTCCATGCAGGATCGCTCTGTCTAAAGTCCATCTCTCTCTCTCTCTCTATCTGCTTCTCTCTCTGCATGCGTGTGCGTGTGTGTGCGTGTGATTTTTGTGACTTTACCTGAGTCGCGTCTTCTTTGACTTTGTCTTCCTCGTCTCCTTCTACCTGCGTGCCGTGTTGCATGTCTGACGTCTGAAGGCAAGGCACGTAATTACACACACCAGCAAACTCAAACACACACACACGCACGCACACACACACACACATATAGAGAGACAGCGTCGTGAACAACTAAGGAAAAAAAAACAAGATACACTGAAAACTCATAGCTTTCGTTTGCCATACCACACGCTGTACTAAATTTTTTCATACGAATCGAGTAGAAACAGAAACAGAAACTGAAACGACAGAGAGCAAGAGCAACGGCAACGGCAAAGGCAACGGCAACAGCAAACAGCAAGAGGAAGAGCGGCAGCGAGTGTGAGAGAGGCAAGCAGAAAACAACAAACGCCAACAACAAAAAGCAAACAATGAACAAAACACACACTCACACACACACACATACACGAGCGCACAGTCAGTCAGACAGACAGACACACACACGAACGCGCACACATAACGACGACGACGGCGACAGCGACGTCTACGGCGGCTACAGTGTCATGGAGCTGAAGCTCGCTCTGGTCTCTGGTGCTGTGTTGTTGTGTTGCCGCCGCAGGTTCCTAAGGGGCTGGCAGCGGCGCACTTGTGGGCCATTTGCTTCATATACGTATGCGGGGGGTACTGCAGTGCAAGGGGTAGTCGCGTCAGCTTACACGCACGCAGCGCAGCAACGACAGCGTCAGCGGCGGCGGCGATAAACAAAAAAGACGAAAAAAAAATAAAATAAAAACGAGAAACAAGAAAAAACACGGCTGCAGCTATGGCCGACGGCAGCAACAAAGTGCATGGCGATGGAGAAGCGCGATAAGCGTCAAGAGAGCGGGGAGCGTAAAGCACACACACGATGCTTGTACATGCGATGGTGCGTACGTGTTTGTGTGTGTGTGAGTGTATAATGCAGGCCGCAGTTAAACAGATGCAAATAAATTTAAATAGTTTATTTTAATTCACGCTTCGGCAACAACAGCAAAAGCAACAACAACAACAAAATCCAGCGTCCTCCATCGCTACAACACAAACAACAACAACAAGCAATAGCAACAGCAACAAGAGAACAACGCAGTCGCTGTCGTACCAGCAATGGCGGCAACTGCGACGCCAGCAGCGACGTCAACGTCAACAGCGCTTTAAGCTTGCCCGCAACAGCAACAACAAGAACAACAACAACATCAACGTCTACTACAAAAAAGTTTGCTCTTTGTTGGCGCTCTCTGTCTCTGCCTTTTGTTAGAAATATTTTGATATTTTTTTTTTTTTGTATTTCGTCGTATTTGGCCCAACGAGATTCTTTGTGTTGAACTTTTTTGTTTTTTGTGTTTTTGTTTTCGTTTGTTTCGAATTTGTTTAGTGCAGCGTCGTTAGTTATGCCGTTTAATTTAGTTGATGATTAAAATAAAAACATGTTAATAGTAGACACTTAACGAAAATTAATAAATCTACATTTAGTCTTAGTTCATAACTTGGTCAAACAACAATTAGTCAAATAACAAACTCAAAAAAATAACTGAAACAACTTTGTTTATTAGCAGAAAAAGAAAAGAAAAACCTTAAAAACATACAGACACACACACACACATACACATACACACATGAAAAACGAACGTTAAAGAAAATTCTGTAAATTTTTTATTGTTTAATTTATAAGTAAGCGAACTTTAAAAAAAAACACAAATGAAAACACACAAAAAAAAACTATAACGATTTAAAAAGAATATGCGAATTAATTCTTTTTTCTATTGTGATATAAAATATATGTATAAACGAGAAAAAATTAAATGCTAAAAAAATAACAAGAATTACGTAATTTTATTTTTAACTAAGCAAAGACAAAATAAAAACAAAAATGATATAAAACAATGGGAAAGAAAAAAAAACCCAACTATGTTAAATGTATGTATAGTAATTATATGATTAAGTCTAGTTTCAGATCTGTTCCATTTAGCTAAAGACCCGATATCGATCAGTTTTGTTAATACTTCTACTTCGACTTAAGTTTATACATTTATTTGTTCAATCTGAATGCCGCAATATTTATATGCCTTAATTTGATGACAGAAACGAAACGCATCAACGTCTCATATAACTGTATGTGTTGAACTGTAATGTTTATTTTGAGTATATGCAAGTTTAGTATTAAGTTTATATCATTTGATTATTGATATTTCTGTTGTAGATTCAGGCGAATACATAAACACACAAAACACACACTCACTCACACACACACACACATGCGAAACATGAAGAAATAAAATTCAATATGTAAAAATTAAAATGCCAAACTTGTTCTATATATCTTCAAAGGGATGTTAGAGGGGGATAACAATACACACACACACACGCACGCACGCACTTTCAGCGCTGGTAAGCGATATGCAGCGCTCTCGCTCACCGTACGCTCTCTTCTCTTTATGCGAACAATTAGCAGCAGGAGATGCAAAGGAATCCACAGCAGCAGCAGCAGCAAGGTGGCTCTGCCGCCGCCGCCGCTTCCACTCTCACTCTCTCTCTCTCGCTCTCATTCCAACAGCCGCTTCCTTTACCTCAGCCCACCCCCGAGCAACGTTTCTTGTCTCATTTAACAAATGCATTGGAGTATTTTGCTGTAAATTTATTTTATGCAAGCATTGTGCGTGTAATGAACAAAAGGGCGCCACACTAATGCAATTGCAATGTGCAGCAGCCATCGATGCAGTTAAAATGCACATATGTATATATATATACAGATATATATATATATATATATATATGTATATATATATAGAAATAAGCATATATGTAGCATATGTAAATGGCAAATGCGGTTATGCAACGCACACAGACAGCTGCAATTTGTATATGTATTGCAATTATTTATATTGCCCTGCATTATGTATCAGCAGCCAACACACACGAGTATATATGTAAACACACACACACACACAGGTATATAGGCATACACATATTACACACACACACACACATATGTAGGTGCACATAACGGTTTTACTTGCTTGCTAACTGCTTAAATTTGCATTAAATGTGCGTATACGTCTGCCTGTGTGTGTGTGTGGGCTACACATGATTATACATACACACACATGTATATATATGTATGTATGTATGTTTGTTTGCTTGTATGTATGTGTGCATATGAATGCCACCCAATTGGAAATTTTGCCTTAATGCTGTGCAATCAATTGCAGTCGCAACCGCAGTTTGAATGTCAAAGCAGCTTTAAGCTGCTTGCAGCGTCTGGCTTTAAAGCTGCTAAAGCTCCAGCACTCACAGTTATGTGACTAAGTATTGTTTCACAATTTGTCTGAAGCGTAAGTTTTGCCAACTTACTTGTAACTCTATTTAAAAAGTTGTTAAATGACTTAAAAATGAACTTGGTGTGGAAAAGCTTTATGAAGTTTATGTTTTAAGATAACGAGACTTTGTAATTAATAATAAAAACTATATTGTCTACTCCACAGCCAAGTTTTACAGTAGTTTTATTGTTTTAATAAATTGTATTTCTTCAAGTTTCCTCAAATAATCCAAAAATAAGCGAAAGATGTGCTTAATTAAGTCTATTTAGATTGTTTTTAGTGCTGTATATATAGTCATTTTTATTAAAGCATAGAAAGCACCTTCTATTTAGTTTGACAGCGAGATTTAATGCGCTTTAACTTTACATATATATTTTGTTGAAGTTCTTGGTGCACTAACTGCTTTGAAGTATTAAGGGAGCTTATGCTTGAATTTGTGTAAATAGTAAATAGCTTTGTTTATTTTATTTATAAAGTTTTGCCAAAGAGCTTTAATGTGCTTGAAGTTGCATACATGAGTAGGATTATGATTTACTTATGACTTAAACGTGCTTATGCTGCAAATGAATTAAAAGTTTGGTTTACTTTACTTAGAAAGTTTAGGCAAAGAGCTTTAATATGCTTTGAAAAGAATATAAGAGTGGGATAATGTTATGCTAATAAGTTTAGCTAAAGTTAAGTTACTTTTTAAAGGAGTTTTAAGAGGTGCTTAGACTTATAGTTGTAAGTTGTTTGATCTTCACACTTAAGTCAAAGCTTTTAGCTTACTTAATGTGCTTTAAAGTGGCTTTTGTTTATGATTTGCTTAGAGCGCTTTTCAGTTACAATTTGCAGTGAAGTTTGAGCTGCGATTGCCAGCAAGGAAACTAGAAACTTTGAGTTCCTTTCCCTCGTGCCACTTCTCCCCCTTGTCAAGCTTTACTCAGTCGCTGAGAGAGTTGTTGTAGTAGAAGTTGTTGTAGTAGTGGTAGTAGTAGTAGTAGTAGTAGTAGTACTAGTAGTAGTAGTAGTAGTTGTTGTTGTTGTTATAGATGTTGTTCTTGTTGAAGTTGTTGTTGTTCTAGCAGTTGCAAGCCACAAGCCGCTCGCTGACTGAGCCTGGCCCAAATGTAGTTTAGACCAACATTGGCATTCTATGCATTTCGGTAGACTCGCCAGAGTTGCCAGCGTGGCCAGAGTTGCCCCAAAATGTACACAAAAGCGGCTTTGCTTATCTTATCAGCGCGTCAAATGTGGGTAAACATAAAACTCGCCCCAAATCACAGCCACAACATCGATGAGAAAGAAACCCAAGCTCACTGTGAGTGTGTGTGTGCATGTGTGTGTGTGTGTGTGTATGTGTTGCAGTTGCAGTTGCAATTGCAGGCATCTCATTAGCATGGCCATGGCTAGCACTGCTGCTGCTCCTTGGCTGCTTGTCTACTGTCCAGCCTTTGCCTGCCATTTATCAGCATTTGCCACACACACGTACACACACACACACACACACACGCACACACATTCGCATTTGAGACGAATTCCAAAATCGATGCGACGTTGCTGTCGGCGCATAATGTCACACAGGGCGTCGCAAGCTGAGACGCAGTCTGGCATCCAAATGTGTTGCTTGCCACACACACACGCACACACACACACACACACACACACACACACACACACACACACACACAGCGAATGGGAACAACCCTTCGCACATTCGGTCTAGCGCTTTGAATTTGAACCCCCGTTTTACAAAGGACCAACTTCAAATGCCGAAAATAAATGCCTCAGTCCCTTGTGCCCCGTTGCCGTTGCCCCTGCCCCACTCCAGGCACTGCCCCTGCCCCTGCTTCTGCTTCTGCTCCTGCTCTTTCCCTTTCCCATCCTGAGCGCCCCCTTCCAACTTCCTCACTGTTCCAGTCCCTTTTGCTTGGCCTGTCGCAGGCGCAGAGAAATGCATTCAACATATAAAAAAATGAAAAAGAAACCAAACGCAGCAGTCGAGCATGCGCGACAGCAGCATACCCTGTGCAGTTGAGTATTTTGTTTATAGAAGCAGTAACTAACAGCTGTTTAAGAGCTGAGTGCTATGTCACTTCATTTACATATGCAAGCAGTCGCAGTCGCTTGCTGTCTCGCTCGCACACTTGTGCTGGCAAAGCAAAGCAAAGCAAACATTTCTCTTTCGATTATCTTGCTTATTTATGGACCGATCTTAATGAAATTTACAGGATGGCTGCTTAATGTTATTCTTTATGTAGCTGTTAAGTTAGAAGTGTCTACGCTGAGAAATGTGGCTTTAATTCGCTTTTTCTCGATTTGCGGGGGAGTGGAGAAAGGTAATGAAAATATAAAATAAACTGCAGCTGGAGCAAGTATATAGCAACATTCGTGCCAAATTTAATTCGCTTTCTCTCGATTTGCGGGTGAGTGGGAAGAGGTAATGAAAATACAAAATAAAGAACAGCTGGAGAAAGTATATAGCAACATTCATGCCAAATTTGGTGTCTCTAGCTCTTATAGTTGCTGAGTTAAATGCTTTTATACAGAGACACAGACGGACGGACAGACAGACGAACATATCTCAATCGACTCGTCTTTGTATGCTGATCAAGCATATATATACTTTATAGCGACTGTCATGCTGCCTTCTATCTGTTACATGCTTGCTGCACAAAGCGTATATCTCACTGTGCAGGGTATACAAACAAGGAAAGAAATTTTAATCCAAAGCGTTTCCCTATATGCCCTTTTACTCTGTGCGTGTGTGTGTGTGTGTGTGTGTATCCATGGCACACACACTCACACACAGAGTTTGTAAATGCCGCCCAAGGTGACCAGAATTTGATAAAGCACCACCGCGGCAAGGTTATCACAGCAATGTGACAGAAGAAGCAGCACAGACAAAGCAGCAGCAGCGGCAACTCTATTCTCTGCTCTCCTGCTCAGTGTCACAGCGTTTTTACCTGCCCCTGCAGCCGGATGTTGCACGCACACTCTGCTAAAGTTCCCCCCTCCCCGTTCTTCTCCCTTGTCGTGTCCTGCTGAAGGATCAGCGAGATTTCTTAGCTGCAATATTGAAACAGGTGTCCAAATTGCGCCGAGATTACAAATAGTTTCCGCTGCCCGAGCAGAGCATACCTATGGCACTCGCAACTGGGGAACTCTATATGTGCATACACTGAGAGAAAGGACTTACTAAGAAGTGCACAGCATTTGACAAGAGCTAAAGGCAATACAGTATTTACTATAGATAGAAACTGCAGCTGAAACTAATAGATTATTGTATCACTAGAACTTATAGATAGCACAGATAGCTTAAGTTATACTAATACACTGCGAGAAATAACTTGAAACTTAACTGTTCATTTGGTTAAATAAACAGCTTAACGCAATTGCACAATTCCACTTCATTCCGCCTTAAGTTTTCCACAAGTTGAAGTAAGTTTTTCCGTTGTGGCTTTTATTGATATGGGAAACCCTTGATTTGATATTGTCGGAATTTGCAGCATTGCAAGCGCTGGGAAATGCGATTGAGTTGGTTTTCCTGGAAATGCGACAGATGATTGTGATTTTTGTTGATTGAAACAGTTGATGGCCATAAAGTAAGTAGTTAAGTTGTGGCTCAGGGTCAAAACACGTATCTAATACAAGTACGTTGAGTGTAGCTCAGGAAATGCGAGCATTCTAACAGCAACAACAACAACAACAATGAGTATTGTATGCGCGGTGAGAAACAATGCGAAACAAGCGTTGAGATACAGATACAATACTTATTTATAATTTCGATGAATCAGCGACAATGCCGATGACTGCATGGCTCGTTGGAGAGCGACCCTATATGGGCGAGTGAGCGAGCTGGACGAGGGGAGCGGGACAGAGTGGAGAGTGGAGAGTGGGGCAGACGATCCCAGGTTCCCCCCCTTGGGAGTACATTAGCCAGAAGTCACATAAAGCGAATGCGAGCGCAAAGCAAACTGAAAGAATGCACAAAGAGCAGACGGCGATCAAGCAAAAAGCAGAGGAGCCAACGTATAACAACAACAACATCCACAACAATATACATACATACATGCTACGCTTGGCGGAATATGAGAACTTGTCATCCACTAAAGCAAACAACAACATGGCATATCGGAACTTGTCGTCCACAGCAACAGCAGCAGCAGCAACAACAACAAGCGCAAGTTTGCTCTACGCTACGGGCACATGCCATCCACAGCATTCAATCAACGCTTGCTGAAATATAAGAAATTGCCATCCACAAGAGCAAGAGCAACAGCAGCGGCAGCAGCAACAACAATATGCAATTTACGCTTCATGAAATATGCGAACTTGCCATCCACAACAACAGCAGCGCCCGCGAGCATATGAGACATTGTGATCCACAAGAGCAATAACATGCAAGCTACGCTTCGTGGAATCTAAGAGCTTGCCAAGCACAAGACAAACTCTTACATATGCATATACATACATACATACATACGTACAAGCAGAGCATCCACATGCCAGAAGAGCAAACACAGATAAGGGTTTATCGCTAGTGCGATATAGAGCTGCAGCGTGCGTGCACGTGTGTGTGTGTGTGTGTAGGTATATGTATGTCGACATCTTTGCGGGAGGCGGCAACAGCAACAGCAACAACAACAAGAGCAAGAAGAGTAACCACAACAACAATAAGAGCAAGGAGAGCAACAACAACAACTGCTAAGCACTCACGGGGTCTCAACATGTGACATGATTACTGTTGTTGTTGCTGCTGCTGCTGCCGCTGCTTTCGTCGGCGTTGACTGCAAACGTGCGTTGTTTGATTAGAACTTTAACTTTTTGTTGGTTTTTTTGAAAAATCGAAAGTTTTGCTTGGGCATCCTTTTGTGGCAAGCGGAAGTGCTTATTGTCGCCATTTGATGTGACAACGACTTCCGCTTGGACCGCTCCCCGCTCCCCGCACGAAGTGGCACAGCTGCTCGTCTTGGCCCTTGGACATTAGCTTAACAGTTGACAGCTTGGCTTGAAGACGAGCAGCAACAGCAGCAACAACCATATTGATTATTTTTAGCCATTGCGTGTTGGCCAAAACATATGCTGGTCTGTAGGCGGGTGTTGCTTGCTCTTGTGTGGCAAGCGCTGCACATCAAAGGCTTCGTGAAAAGTTCTCTTGCAGCGCGTCATTTGCATTTTGGCGGGTTCCCAGCTGAAGGTCTTGGGAGCGAATTATTTGTTAGCCACAACAACAGCAACTCAAAGACCTGGGAAAGACCTTTGCATATGCATGTCAAGTGCCACATCTTGTTGCACATTGTTGTTGCAGTTGTAGTTGTCGCTCGTCTGGTTTTCTGTGTCAGCTTCGTCAGCCAGCTGCCCCGATCAGCAACCTGGCCTTAGGATCTCACAACTCGCAACTCAGATCTTGCCCCATGTCGCTTGCCGCTTGCCACTTGCCTCTTGCCACACGTCAGACTTGTTTTCAAGCATTTCACAAACACACGCCTAATTGCACTGCTGCCTATGCATATTACTTATTTAAAATGCGAAAAATGCATAAATAAATATAAATAAATAAATTATATAAAATACGCTCAACCGCAACAACATGGCCTCCACTTCCGCTTGCCCGTAGAATGGCATCGCATTATCGTGATAAGCCCAAAGGGACGACTGATAGTTCGGATTAATCCGACGGTGGAACTACTCTAGAGAGGCCCAAGATAAGATTAGATCTATCTGTACATCTGTATCTCTTAAAGAGTCCAAGTTTAGTCAGCTAGCTATTCTGTCTTTCTATCTGTCAATCAACATTAATAATCAATCAGTCAATCAATCAATCTACCTATCTTGCTATCTATCTAGTTATCTTCTATCTATTGTATCTTTCTATTTATGTATCTATCTATATATCTAGCTATTTATCAATCAATCAGTCAACCAATAAACGTTCCTTTAATCAGACAATCTATTAATCTATCTGTCTACTTATCTATCTATATATCTATCTGTTTATCTATCTATACATCATTCTATCAGTCAACCAATAAACATTCATTCGATCAGTCAATCGATCAATCAATATATCTATCTATCTGTTTATCTATCTTTCTATCTAGTTATCTATGTATTTATCTATATATGTATCTATTTATGTATCTATCCATTTATCTATCTGTCAAACTAGCTACCAATCAATCAATCAACCAATAAACATTCATTCAATCAGTCAATCAATTAATCTAAATATCTGTCTATTTATCCGTATATCTATCTATGTATCTATGTAACAATCAATTACTCAATCAATCCATCTATCGATCAATCAGTCAATCCATCAGTCAATCAATCAATCACTAATCAATCTATCTATCTATCTATCTGTCCATATATCAATTAATCAATCAATCAATCAATCAATCTATCTATCTATCTAGCTATCTACAGGATTATCTATACATCTATCTATCTGTCAATCTATTTATATATCTTTCTATATAACTATATATCAATCAATCACGCAATCAATCTATCGATCAATCAATCAGTCAATCTATCATACAATAAATCACTCACAAATCAGTCAATCAATCTATCTATCCATATATCAATCAATCAATCAATTAATCAATCAATCATTCAATCAATCTATCTTACTATGTAGCTATCTACATGTTTATCTATGCATCTATCTATCTGTCGATCTATCTATATATCTTTCTATATAACTATCTATCAATCAATCTATCGATCAATCACAAATCAGTCAATCTATCTATCTATCCATATATCAATCAATCAATCTATCTATCTATCTATCTAGTTATCTACATATTTATCTATTTAACTATCAATCTGTCTATCTATCTATATATCTTTCTAAATATCTATTTATCAATCAATCACTCAATCAATCAATCTATCGATCAATCAAACACTAATCAATCAATCTATCTATCTATCTATATATCCATCTATCTACCTATCTATTTAGCCATCTATCTATCTATCTATTTATCTTATTTATAAAGTATCTTGAACAATTAAAGCTTAATAAAACTTTAATTTCTATAATCCGTATAACAATCGCTAATTCTGTTCTATTACAACAACACCATAGTGAGTATAACAGATGCGACACGTTTCGACTTGCAGAGCTTAGCGAGCGCACGTTGCGTAGAGTATGCGAATGATAGAAGAAGAGAGGAAGAGAGGAAGAGAGGAGAAGAAAAAACATTGCAACAAAATCGAAAATAATCACAAAAATTATGTGCGTGCTGCAAAAATGCAGAATCATGTCATATACATTGGGCCAAATGGGAAATATATTATTGTATATGCTTAATGGCGATGCTGGTCAGTGGCTGTGGGTGGCGGTGGGTGGTAGGATGTGGGTGCGGGTGCGGGTTGCCGGACAGGAAGCTTGATAAGTTGGCAGCACAAAGGAAATGCATGAAATGTGCAACATGAAAAGCGACGCAACGCGACGCGGGGAGTTGGAGGTCAAGGGAAATGCTTCTGTTTCTGGTTATGCATGCAAATGCATGCTTCATGTGTACGTCTGCATGTGTGTGTGTGTGTGTGTGTGTGTGTCTGCCTGCATGTGTGTGTGTGTGTGTGCATTATATGCGTATAAATTGCATACGCAATGCAGCACATAGATAATTGCAACGTTTGATTATCGCAACAGCTTTAAGCGCTACAAAGTAGGCAATGCTTTTTTTGTCTGTTGCCTTATCACACAAATTACACCAGCATGCATGTGTGTGCGTGTGTGTGTGTTTAAATATTGTTGTTGTTTTTTTTTATTTGCTGGCATATTTGTAATTGTTGCTGCAGTTCACATGTGTTGCATCCCAATTGCGAATTGGCTGCTGCTACCAAAAGTCCGTTGTATTTCAAATGCGCACATTCAGCGCTCAATTGAATTCAGCGCTCTCTCTCTCTCTCTCTGTCACACACACACATACGCACAGTAGCAACAGAGCGCGAGTGTGAGAGAGCGTGAGAGAGCGCACATAGCTAGGCCGAATTGTTGTTCGTTTCCCCCTTCACAACACACCGATACACCGCTGCCAACGCCAACGACTACCCACCACTGGCAAGCGACGACGACGACGTGGATGACGGCGACGACGACGACGCACGGGTTGGGGGCACAGCCAGCGACGCGCCATCAAGTCGACAGTTGCTTAGCACGCAGCGCAGCCAACCGACAAACTCAACAACTGCTGGCACGTCGCGTCCCATCAAGTTGTGAGTTTGAAGGCAACGTTGGCAATGCGATGCTTAAAACGAAACATTTTGGTGGCGTACGCGCCATAAAGTAACCGATTCTTTTATCTTGTTTTTGCCCGCATGATTTCTAAGCACTTGCTGGCGCGTCGCCCCAGCAAGTATTGAGAAATGTCAAACGCTGTGCGCTGTGCCAACAAATGCGCTGCTTGATGGCTCCCTCAAATGGGCGCTGCCAGCCCCGCAACGCTGCCCGCCAAGCTGCTCGAGCTCCAGCTCGACGTCGCCGTCGTCGTCGTTGTCGTCGTCGTCGTAGCCATTGCTGTAGTTGTAGCTGTAGCTGTAGCTGGAGCTGGAGCTGGCTGGCTGCCTGGTCGCCTTGCCTTGCCTTTGCCTTTGCCTTGCCTGCGTTGCCAGGGCTGCGTCATGGCAGCTCGCAAATCGCTGGAGTTACGAATGAATCGCATCTGCTCCCTGCTTGCCAATTTCTTTTGCGGTTTTACCTAGAACTAGGTAATGCCTATATAACTACTACCTTATCTTACGAGCTACACTCAGAAAAACTGTCTGTAACTTAATATTTACCTCAATTAAAGTGCTAAAAGGATTTTTAAATACATAAAACAATAAAGTTAAAAATTTAAAGTTTAGATAGCTAACTAGTTAAGCTGTTAAGTTCGCTCTTTATTTTATTTGCAGTGTATTGATAGTGCTTATCAGCTTGTCAGCTGTACAAACTAAAATATCACTTAAGTTCTGTTTATTGATAAGAAAGTTGACGCATTTTTTCTCCCTTCTCTTCTTCGTAGGAATTTGAAACTGTGCCAACGTCTCAAAAGTCCAGCTAAATATAGAAACAGCTTGATAACTGTGCCATATCTGATCTAATAATAATTTATTAAACAACTCCAAACTCAAAACATGACAAGTTTTAACTAGATTTGGATCTACAGTCGATGAAAGTAACTAAAATTAGTTTAAGCAGTTAACTAAGCAATAATAAGTAGAATAGTAGAATTATCAGTAATAATAATAGTATAACAATAAATAATATATTTAATTATTATTGTTAATATACATAATATAATGTTTAATAATAATAATAATTATGTTTTTAATTAATATAATTATTTTTTAACTTTTGTTTTTTGATTTCACAAATTTTGACAGAACTTCGCTTGTGCAGCCCTGGTCTTTGGGCTATGTTGTCGCATGGCAAGTATTTTTCTTTCTTGGACTTGGACATATAGCGTTCGTCCGTGAATTCCCCAACCCCCCACCCCACACTCCCTGTACAGGGCGTTCCATTTTGCCGACGACGCGTTTAGACGAAGAATTCAACATTTCAATGTTTTCGCTGGGAATTCTAGCAAAAGCTTTTGCAGCGCTTCAAGATCTCGTGGCGGCAACAACAACAGCAAGCGAATGGGGAATGCAACTGTGACCCTGTATCTGAAAATATACGCAGAGCGTATCTCTCTCTGTGTGTGTGCAACTTTGTGTCGCTGTCTGTCTACGTGTGTGTGTGTGTGTGTGTGTGCGAGAGTTTAAGCTTAAAGCTATTGTACACTTGGTGTCGTGTCTGCCCGCTCTCTTCGCTGCTCTGCTTCACCCCCTTCGCTACACTCTACACTCGGGCTTCACTCTTTGTTTCCCCCCTTCCCCCTTTCACGCCCTGCCATCCACGCCTTTGCTCTTGTCCTTACAGGCAGCAGGCTGTAGCGGTGGCAGCAACAAAAATGACGTTGCTTTTGCTGTCGTCGTCGACTCCAGCTGCCTCTGCCTCTGCCTTTGCCGCTGGCCCCTGTACCACTGTACCCCTTGCTCCCTGCGCTGCCCTCACCCTGCCCACTTCCCCTGCTCCTTGCGCAAGTCGTCTTCTGCTCAGCCGCTTTGCCAACGCATTTTGTTTTGTTTAGAGCGCAAGTTCTGTGCTGCGTGTGTGCTTGTGTGTGTGTGTGTGGGCGTCCAGGCAGCATGCCTCATGCGGCATGTTCCTTGCTACCTGTGCGTGCCTGTGTGTGTGTGTGTGTGTCTTGCCACAATTTTTTGTTGTTTTTTTTGGAGTGCAAGCTCTTTAAAGGTGGCAAGTTTGCAGCTTGCTTTAAGGCTTCGCTGACATTACAGACATTACCTGGGACAGCATGCCGGAAGCAGGCTTGCAACCCCCTGTAGCACACACACACACACACACACACACACGCACCTTAACACATTTTTCCACTTCCTTTTCATTTTCAGGCCAAATGAAAAATTGCACACGCGGGAATTTGATTTTAACATGAGAAATAAATACAATGACGTTGGCAGCGACGCCAGCAGCGACGTCGACGGGCGCTGCTTAAGTACATGAAAGTGATTGGGAGAGGGGGGGGACTAGATTGGCTGATTGGCTAGCTGGCTGCAGCCTCTCACAAAGGTGCTGTCATAGTCATAGTTTCGCATATGGCTAAGCATTTAATTAGTAAAGGACAAGCAACGCAACCGCCTCTCTCTCTCTCTCCCCCCCTCCCCCCTGCCGCTTAGCACACCTATTAGCTGCAAACACTTTGATATTTGATTTATGAAGCGTGATTGCAAATTTGTTGCTCATTTGTTGCAGCAACGCGCGCCGTGCAACATTAGATAACGGCAGCAGCTCAAATTCTCAACCCTTTTGGGTTACATGCACCCCCCCGTTTGCCCCCCGCCCCCCACGACACAATTCGTAGTGCTCGCATTCTTAGCCCTAATGCCGGAATTTCAATTTAAAGCCTTAAACACTAAACTTGATTACACGCGATTCACTGAGCAGCAAAACTCTGTCTGCAGTTAGGGGATAAAAAGCAGCTACCCCAACTGCCCCCCGCCCCTCCCCTTACTCTCAACACACCCATCCACGCTCCCCAGCGTGGCTTCTCTGCCAGCGATGTCCTGTCTGCCATTGTCTTGGCGTATTCTCGCATGAACAGCAAAAGTTACTTGTGTCTCTCTGTAAACTGTAAACTGGGATCAAAGTGACATAAGTTCAGTCGGCATTCGGCTTCAATTTATTTAATGCCCAAAACTTTTAATGTAATTAAAACGGATAATGTCGCAAACGCGCAAAACTTTAAAACGCCAGCTTAAAGCCACAGCGCGGGCAGAAGAAGAAAAAAGAGAGAGAGAGAGCGCGCTGCTTTATATGTTTGTATATATGTGCATCTGGCAACACACTGCTTCAACTGCATTCTACTTTCTGGCAACTACTGCACTAACACACATCGATAGTTAACGATCTTCGATAACACACATAAAGTAAACGTTGAACGCGGCGAAAATAATTACACAAATTAAATAGTGAATTGCTGAGCAAAGAACTGAAGAAAAGAAAAGACAGAGAGGGAGAGAGAGAGGTAGAGAGATAAAGAGGCATAGAGAGTGTGGCAGCGAATGAGCTTTAGACAGGCGCACGTGCCATAAAGCGCTCAACTTGCTAGCTGGCAATACCAAGAACAACAACACCCCTCCCCCTCCCCCACCAACAACAACGCACACTAAGAAAAACTTTAACTGCACAGCAAAAAAGCAGAAGAAGCAGCAGCAGCAGGAGCAACAGCGGGAGCACAATGTCCAGTTTTGACGATCGCATTGGGTTTATGGCTAAGCAGCCCAGGCGGCGTATGCGTAATGCAAAACTTTACAGCAGTCGGGCAGGCAAGCCAAAAGCAGAGTCTCCCCTAACATTGTAGACCCTGTACTTGCAATGCTCAAAGGGTCTATTGAGTTTGTGGATAGAGATATGTAAGCTGAACATACTGAAGAAGGCAGTTGTGACGTCATAAAGTATATATATTCTTGAGCAGCAACCATAAACGTGTTGATTTAGCGATGATACTGCTATATGGATACCCAGTTCTCAGAGACTATAAGAGCTAAAGGCTGTAAGCTTTCTTTATATACCCAAGCAGACTTTGTTCTTTGACAAATAAAGTTAAAACGTTGATAGGAATTGGAATTTTAAAGCTGCAGCTCTGAGTTTTAGCACACATGATAATTACTATAGTTCCAATCTGTACTATATGCACAATAGTTTATATATATATTATTATATATTATAATTAAATAATAAACTCGCATATGAAGCTGTCCACAGCAAGAAGAAGAGAATACTGAGCTGACAGCGTTAGCTTAACTAAACTACAGGGTCTCTCCGTGTCTAGTTCGCTTGACTGTAGCCTTTTGCTACTAGTTTGCTGCTGACTACGGCACAAATACACACACACACACACACACACACATGTGTATTAGAAGCGGCAAGTGTAACAAAGGCAACAAGAGGAGGCAGCGAGGCAACAGGGGGGCAGGCAGCGTGAGAGTTGGAGTCAGAGGCAAAGGCAGTTTTTGGGGCGGAGCAGGATGTGCGGACGGTCGCACAGACGAGTCGGAAGCAGGGACAAACAAACGGACGGATAAGAAGGCAAAAAAGTGGGAGAGAGAGAGGAAGAGAGGGAGAGAGCAGCGAGTGGCAAGCAGCAAAGGGGGCATGTGGCAAGCAAAGGACGCACAAATGAACGAACGAACGAATGGAACGTACAACGTACATGAAAAAGATAAGCGCACCGAGCGTCGCTGATAACGCAAGTTCTGCTAGCCGGCAACAGGACTTGTAGCAAGCACACCCCACTACACACACACACACACACATCGATATATATATATATATATATATAGAGAGAGATGCCTGCACATTGTGCCACCCCGAGGCAAGTTAGGGATAGCAGACAGAGAGACAGACACACAGGACTTGTGAATTTTAACATTTTAGAGAAATTTTCGAATGTCAGCGTCGACTGAAACGAATTGTTGGGGCAAGCAGTTGGCGCAGGGGGGGGGGTGGCAGTGGGAGTGGTAGCAAAGACGGGTGGCTGCTGTGCTGTGGCAAGTAGCAGCAGCAGCAGCAGCAGCTACGTTTGCTGCTGGAACGAAACAATTTGTAATTTATTTGCGAAGCGTGCGAAAGTTGAGGCAGCTGCCAAAGGCGTAGAGCGCTAGGAGTTGGCGCTGGCGCTGTGGCACAGGCCAGGCCATGCCACATGCCACACGCGCAAGCAGCCGTTGCTTTGCTTTAAACACACACATTTTTTCTTTTGTTTTTGTTGTTGTTGTATCTTTCTTTTATGCTAAAGTTTACTTTTCGAAATTTATTTAAAACTTTGATGCTTTACACAATTTGTTGGAATTGTAATTTTATTTAAATATTTTATATATTTATATATATATATTTTTGACTGTGTGTGTGTGTGTGTGTGCTTTTGTTAATTAATCTTGTTGGCTATAATTGATTTATGCATTTTGTTGTTGTTGTTGTTGCTAATGTTTATAAACTATGAACTTTAAATATTTATTACAAAAAATTGTTAGCTGCCTATATTGGAAGTTGTTGTTGTTGTTTTTTGACTATGTTACTCAGTCCGGCAGTTTTGAGTGAGCTTTTCTCTGCGCGTGTGTGTATGTGTGTGTGTGTGTGTAGAGCTTTTAGCAACTTAATAATTGTGAAGGAAATACTTTTAAAAAAATTGCATGCATATCTAAGTTATTTATTGCTTCACTATAAAGTATATCAAAAACTTGTTGTGTGTGTGTGTTAGTGTGTGTGTGTGTGTGAGGCAAAGCTTTACAGCTTGGCTAAGTACAAAAACTTGTTACTATTGTTGGGAACTTGACTTTGTTATTGTTTTGCTGGTTTTCTATAAACTTCCATTGCTTGGGCACAAAACACAAACCGAACTGAACCTGAATATATATAAATAAATTTATATATATATATATATATATATATAGCATTGTTTATAAATCGTCTATCGTTTGTTGTTCTTGTGGTAATTCGCTTAATCAGTCTTTGTATACAAAATTAATTAAATTAGCAAATGTTTCTATGTTTAATTATTATACACATTCGTTGTCAAGCAGCAATTAACTAGGCAAAAAATCAAGAATCTAAAAATCAAACATATAAAAGTTAGTAACACAAGGAGCTGTGGCATTGTTGCGGGATCGCGGGGGCAGTTGCAAGTGGCAAGGCGCCGTCAACAAGTCCGTGATGTGAATATTGTGAACATTGTTTTGTTTTCTATTCATTTCTTTTTGCACTTATTCAAATTATACTTTAATTTGACACTTAGAAACAATTAGTACTCGCATAACATAATATATATATATATATATATATGTGTTTATATAAGTTTACAATTCAATAAATTAGACAGTTATCATTTCATAACTATGTTTGCTTTATAGTTTTCTTTTGAAAATAATATAATATAATATATATATATATATTGCAATATATATATATATGTATATACAAGGTAGACTCTCTTCACATTCATTTCGTTTGCCAGCCAAATCACAGCGTCTTTTTTTTAAATGCAGTTGAACAGCTACAAAAAGCGTGCTGGAAGAATTCATTTGTTATCATATGCTTAAACATTCTTATCAATGCTGTGGCTGTGGCTGCTGTGTGTGTGTGTGTGTGTTTTTGGGTTGGGGGAAAATGTGAAGATCGCTTAATACTTGCTAACTTAAGAACAGGCTATAGATTTACAATTGTACTTAGGCCTAATATTAGAATTTACAAATTTGTTGTTGTTGTACACTTAGACGACTCTTGGTTGGTTTTTAGGAAGTGGATGGGGGGGGGGGGGGGGCTTGGGCTTTGCTGAGAAAGAAAAAACAGAGAATATCTATATATATATATATGTATATATAGATATATCTATATTGAGAACACAAATTGCCCGCTTAAAGTAATGTTCATATATATATATATATATATGTATATATATATATATATAGTATTATTAAACCTAACTCCGACTGTCGTTGCTCTCACTGAAGCTCTGCTCGCTGGACTCGCGTCGGCTGCTCACCGGCTTCGCCTTGTATTCTGTGATGAAGACAGTCACCGAATTGACGGTCACCTCGCGTGTCTGGGCCGTTGAGCGATCCACGTTCTTCAAGCGGGCTGGATAACGTTTATGTCGCTGTCTGTCGTGACCGCTGCCGTGTCGGGAACTGGACGCCGGTTTACCGTTGGGCATGTTGCCACTGGCGCCAGGCAATGTGGCCGCCTGTTGAGCGACTAGCGCCGAATTCAGGCGCGGCTTGCGCGTCGATGTGCCTGTTGCCAGAAGAAAGCAAGCAAATTGAAAGCACATAAGACATAGAGCAAGGCAATAGAGTGTGTGTATGCGTGTGTGTGTGTGTCTAAATTAAATGAGTAATTGTATAGAACAAATTACTCAGCGACAAACCATTTGCATTTGTCCTTCAGCGCAATTCAAATGCGTCAAATCGACATCGACATCGAAATCGAAATCCGTATCGAAATCGAGGTCACTCACCTTTCCTCACGTCACACATGCGACACTTGAACGCCTCCGCCGAGTTCCTGTACGTGCAGACACTGCAGTCCCAGAAGTTCTCCTCGATTACTTTCGCTTGGCGCTTTTGTCGTCGCACGGGCGATGATTTCTTATCCATAATAATTAACGCTTAGCAAATGAGATGTCAAAATTGCAGCTGGCCGTATTTTTTTTTGCAATTGTTTTTGTTGCTGCTTCTGCTACTGCTGCTGCTGCTGCTACAGTTGTTGTTGGTGTTGGCTGCTCTTGTTGAACGAAGCACAGAAATGCTCGCAAACGATCACTGCAGCGTCCGAGGTTACAAAATGTTAACACTTTGACTTCTAGCACTCCATCAATATTCAATTGACAATATAAAACTGCTAATTTATTGTGAAAAACCTCTGCAATTTCTTCTGGTCAAATAGAAAATTGTTGCGGAGTTGCCGTATGTGATGCGAGAATAAACACAAAATGTTGCTGAACTATTGGCCATGTATCGATATATCGGCAGACAGCGCTCGACAAAATATCGATAAGCATATCATCGTTAAATTGAATTAAGCGAACATCGAACTGTTTTATTTGTAAATATTATTTTATTTATATAAAAATATGTTATATTAAGTCGTGTTATATACATGTGTGCGTGTTCTAAGTTTAATTGGACTACGTTTAATTCGGTTTCATCAGCCATGCACTTTCACTGCTCCAGCATGGTCTCAAAGTCCTTCAGCTCCAGCTCACGTTCTATGACTTGTGTGTACAGATTGTCAAGTGTCTCCTGCATGCGCTGCTTCAGCGTGGCATTCTGAATGGAGGCAATCTCGGTGGACTTTTGCGATTGCTGCGCCTTCAGTTCGCTTATTTGCCGTGTCAATTGATTGATCTTCTCGTGAATCTGTTGCTGTGTGTACTGCGGCTGTGGCTCGTCCATGAACTCCAGGTTCTCGAACTCCTCGCGTTTGCTCATTTGATTATCATAAAATCCACTGGGCGCTGCCAGATTCGAGCTGGAGCCAGCTGCACTGAGCTTGGGACTGCTGGCCTCTCGCCCAAACATGGATTTGTTGAACTCATTGTGCTCCAATTTCATGCCACTGCCGCTGGCATTGGCACCGCCACTGCTAGTGGCACCAAAGAAGTCAGACATGCGTGAATCGTCGGCAGACAGACGCGAGGACTCCTCCAGTTCGTGACGCTGTTGCCGTGAATCGTTGCCAGGCATTGTGGGCTCATCTTCGTCGTCCGTTGTCGACACCTCTTCGCCGAAAATATCATGGGCAGCGACGCCCATATTTGGTGCACGATGTGTATCAAAGTTGCTAGTCTCATCGTCATCGGACTCCACATTAATATCACGCTGTGAAGTGCTCTCATTGATGGTCTTATCGCTGGCATGCATTGTATCGTCTTGCAAATCCTCATCAGCTTCGTTGTACGGCTTAATATCCGACTGATCCAGCTCATCGCTAGGCTTGTCCTCCTCATTGATGATCTCGTATTCAACGCGAACCGCTTCATTGTCAATGCGGAGTAGATGCTTCACTTCCTTCTCAATTTCCGGAGTCTCAACGTTCTTTTTCTTCAACGTCTTGCGGAAACGTCGCTTTCGCACATTTTTACAGGGCGGCGTGATGCCATGAGGCCATAGATACTTTTTGTCCACCTTGTTGGGATCCTTCTTTTTGTTCTTGTTCGGCGACTCCTTCTCCGTCTCATCCTCCGGCTCCTCCTTGCATATCAGCAATTGGCAAATGTCCGCCGACTTGTAAAAACTTTTGTTGTCAATTGTCTTGTAACTTTCCACAACTGTGGGCAAGTCCACAATCTTCGCATAGAGCACTTGGTCATCCAAACGCACTTCTCCGTAACGCAAATCCTGATCCAATTGAATGTGCAATCTATCTTTTATATTACCAGCTTGAATGGATTCGTGCACGGCATTTGCAAGGTGCTGTAAAAGGAGAAAGAGAGAGAGGGGAAATTGAGACACCTTTTTCAAGTGTAAACAAAGTGGCGCAGTCTACTTTGGGAAACCGTATAATGAACTGATTCTCCAGCTCAACTCCATCATCCCTGGGCTTGTGCTCGGTCTGTTTCTTCTTTTCAAACATGCTGCACTTGTTTATTAATGTTTTTAATTGTAAAACTATAAAAATATTTAGAAATTGCAGCGCAGACTTGCGTGCATTGCTGCATTAGCGATAAAATGGAAATGTTGCCATTTATTGGACTCGATATATCGATATATTTAAAGTAGTGCTGTAAAATACCAATGTTGACCAACTGGCAACATTCCGACTCATTCAATAAGCGCGCTCAAATCAAGTGAAAATTGCTGTGAATTTGTGAATTCCTTTTTTTTATAGTTTTTTTTGTGAGTTTCTTTGTTGTGTTGTCGCTGCTGCTCATCACACGCTTGGCGTGAATGCTTTTGGTTAATAACCCAACAGTGTAGCTGCCGCAATGTGCCTACGCAATAAGCCAAAATGGTAAAGGCCGCCAAGAGCACAACTTGTTTGCTTCTACACACGTATATGTATGTGTAAGTGTATAATTATCATTATTTATAATAGACTTAAACAAATAGCTAAAACAATAAACAGCTGTTGGGATCTGCAGTTGCTTATGTCCACAGTTTAAATGTAGCTTATCTTATCTTATTTGAATCTCGTGCTCATCTCATTTAATTCCCTTTGGATTGTAGACGCCAAGGAAAGTGTTGCACTTGCGGCAATAATGATTGCCCGTGCGGCAACTGTTCATGCAATAGGGCACAAGGCAGGCACAGAAACACCAACTAAAGAAATTCAATTGCAAATTTATAATTAAGTTCATATACATACTATATGTTAATGCATATCTACCATATTAACACTTACCCCACTAGACAGATTAGAGCTGCTGCGAGGTGAGTACGGGAATTTGCCGTGTGCGTCATGCGTGTGGTCTTCTGAACGCCACAGGCCGGACACAGCACACGGCAGGGATTGGGTCCCAAATTGATTGGAGCTGTTTTCAAAGTAGAATCATTTGTTTTTACAATTGCTCTGTACAAATCACAAAACTTACCTGCTGACACAATTGTGGGCTCCAGTTGTTGTAACTGTGATTGGTGTTGTTGTTGTTGTTGTATTGGCAACGGTTGCGCATTCACCACAAACACTGGAGCGGGGGTAGCTGCAGGTGCGGCAAGTTGATTTGCTATTGCCACATCGTATGATGGCGGCGCCTCAACGGGGCCAGTCAATCCGGTTGCAGGCTGCCCGATTGCTGGCGACGGCAAAGGTGCGCTGGGCATGTGTAAATCCACTGGTGGATACAACATGGCACGCTTTTGATCCATGGCTCAGAGTACGAAGTTCAGCTTCAGCTTTAGCTTTTACTTCCTATGAATCAGGGCCTAAATACAAATCACAGCCAAAGAGCTTTGTTTGTTTCGCTAATAAACTGCTGCTTCTGCTGCTGCAGTGGCTTTATTATGTCTCTTGCACTCTCTCTCTCTCTCTCACACACTCTTAATGGCTCGCTCTCTTTATGTTGCCCACTTCGTTCGCCCCTTCGCCGTCTGAAGCGCTTTAGTTACAAAACGCGACTGAAGTCGAGTTGTGCGTCAAGCAAGCAAATCAACTGCCAGATCCGTTGCAGAGAGAGAGAGTGAGAGCGAGATTGAGAGCGAGATTGTGAGCGGAATTGAGAGCGGGATTGAGAGCGAGCTTCAAAGCTAACTGAAAACTTTGGCAATCTTTAGCGGTAACTGCAAAACTCAAGAAACACGAAATTTAGATATTTACTAAGTACAATGTATTTGAACAATTTATCTAAGACAAGCAAACGCTTAAGCTCTATGTACAGATAGTATATAGTATATGTGTACAGTAGAACTTCGCTAGAGTGTACTTTAATTAATATAGACTCTTGATATATACAATTCAGTTGAAGTATTTTGTTTTTGTGTATTTTGAATTCATAGCTGTAAATTTAACTGTCATTTGAAATGCTATTTTAAAGAATTTGCTTTGAGCACACTGTGCACTGAGAAGCTTTAAGAAAAGTGAAATGCTGTTTAAACATTTAATAAATTTAAATATATTTAGAAGAAGTCACTGATTGTTAATATATATATATATATATTTAATACACTATAGTTAAGCTCGACTGCATTTGTCATTAACAGCACTTTTGTGTCTCTATCTACATTTATGGTGCTTATAATTCTTGTCTTCGTTTGGGGAAGTCAAACGACGTCCGGCTTCACTTGCGCAGATATGTGCCCAGGTAGCGATCGCACATGCCACAGTAATGATTGGCACTCATGCAACTGGTAATGCAGTAGGGCAGGCAGACGCAGCAGTAGAGTCTAAGCAAGTTATCGATATCAATGTCAGTTATCAGTTATCAGTTTTTCATTTATTTAGGTTGATTACTCACTGAAGCAGGCAGAGCACCAGCGCAATCAGATGGGTCCGTGAATTGGGCTTATACAGTATACGCGTCCGTGTCGAGTTATGACAGTAGGGACACTGCATATCCTGGGGCTCGGGACCGAAGGGATTGCCTGGCACAATAATCACAGTGTGTGAGGGAATTGTTGTTGCTCCCGGTCCCGGTCCCGTTGTCTCGGCCGGTGTTACAGTTGCCGCTGACGTTGCCTGATCATAGCTGGGCGGTGCTGGTGTTGCATGCAACAACGGCTGCTGCTCCGCCACATGCAGCTGTCCGGCCAACTCCCTGGGCTCCTCCAGCGGCGCTTTCGGATTAACTGGTTCCATTATCTGCTTATGACTGTGCTAGGTACTACGTATGACTAGTTCTCCACTCGAAATAGCCATGAAAAGTGTTCGAACAAACGATCCAATTGTTTCTTATCAATAAAAGCCATTGCCGCTGACAGCTTTGTGGTAGGTTTCTGTGGGTTCTCTGCTTCTTCTGCCTCTTCTTCTACTCCCTCTGCCGCGGCTGATTGTCGAAAGCTCTTTGCTGATTGTGCGCTTATTTGTTTACCTTATGGGAAAAAACATGTCTATATCCAAGCGGATGGCTACAGTGGAGTATGCTAGCCGGTGCGATACCCGGTTGTCTTGTGAATTGATTATGAAAAATTCATATCTATATCGAAGTAGGAAGAACGCTACATTGGAGTATGCTCGACAGTGAGGTACCCGTTAAGCTTGAACAAGTGAGAACGCTACAGTGGAGTGTGCTCGACATTGAGATACCCGATTACCGTGATAGTTTATTATGCGTTTTGTTTGCTTGCCTTATTGGAAAAGCACTTCTATATTGAAGAATATCGCTATAGTGGAGTGTGATCGACTGTGAGATACCTGTTAAGCTTGAACAATTAAGAGCGCTAGTTGATGGTGCGCGTTATTTGCTTACCCATATCAATATATGAGATGTAAAATCACTACATTGGAGTGTGCTCGACTGTAAGATACCCGTTAACCTTAGTAGTTGATTCTACGCTTTGTTTTGCTTACGAATACAAACGGCGAATACATGACTAAGTCGAGGTGATCACTATACATTCGAGTGTGCTCAACAATGAGATACCCGGTAGTCTAGCGATTACTTGCACACAAATATAAAAGAGCTATGTATGTGCTCTGTAATGCAAGTGCTGCTTCTTCTTCCTCTGTCTCTTTGTAAAATTGTTTCTTAAATTACTTGCGTGTTTATTAAGCGATTGTGTTGAAATTTTCATAACGAATTTAAACTAAATAACATATTATGTGTAACAAAACTCAAAGCTTTATAGAATCTAGATAATACTACGAATGAACAGACTTAGAAGACTCTAAATGCAACTATAACGAGTCGACTATTGATGCTTATTAAGAATATAGATACTTTATAAGTTTTGAGTTGCCTTCTGCTCCTTGTTACATACACTCCCACGTAGTTATCATGCTCTGCTATGTGTCGCTTAGCAAGTACATGAATGCGTCAGTCAGCAACTTTGACGAAATGTTTGCAGCTTGTGTTTTGCGTTGAAATTATTTATGTTTATGTTTATTGTTCAGTCGCTGCTATAGATGCCCACAAATTTATTGCAATTGCCACAGAAATGGTTCGCATTCATGCAGCTTGTGGCGCAGTACGGCAAACAGGCGAAACACCAAAGACTTTTATTTAGTTATTATTGCAGCATCAAGACAGGAAAGATAAGATATCACTGACAAGATTTAAGTTGAACTGATAACAGAACTTACCCCACAATGCATAACAAGGCGGCCATACAATGTGTCCGCACACTGGGCGCATATTCCACACGCGTCAGCTTCTGCACATGACAGTGGGGGCAGCTGATGAAGCAAGGATCTGGACCCACGGCTGGCGGTGGCTCCTCTGCAAAATGTCATGGTTATCAAATGTGTACTCATGTGTCTCTCTGCTGTGTATGGATAATCTCTCTTACGCTGTATAACAATCACTTGCGTTGCTGGCGGCGCCATTGTGTGCACATGTGTGGCCTGTTCGTAACTTGGCGGCTGTGGCGGCAACATCTGCGTCTGCGCCGTTGTATATGCCACTACTTGCGGCTGATACGGATAGCTAATGCCACCGGCGCCCACATTGTGTTGCACGTTCTTTTGCATGTTCAGTTTATCCGCACACAGGTCTGTTGGTTGGCAACTGTAGTTACATACTCTCTGCTCTCTGTGCGGTTTGCCAGCCGAGCAACAAATGTTGCCAGCCTGCCATGTTGCCGCAACATATACGAAAAAGCTCCGTTGCGCTGCCAATGTTGCCAACTCACGGAAGTTTGTCAAGTGTTGAGTTAACACGCGATTTCTAATGTGCTGACTTCATATTTATATTATATATTATAAAACTAATTAAAAATCCAATAGTTATTGTTAAACATTTGAAGTAAAAAGTTTTATTGGCTTTGCAATTTAATTAGTTATTAGTTAAGATTAAGATTAAGATAAAAGATAGTTTATTTGAGCTCAACAATTTAAAAGAACAGTTAAGT
The DNA here is from genome assembly GCA_035042075.1 of Drosophila macrospina. Classification (NCBI taxonomy): domain Eukaryota; kingdom Metazoa; phylum Arthropoda; class Insecta; order Diptera; family Drosophilidae; genus Drosophila; species Drosophila macrospina. The sequence continues at coordinate 1,772,110 of JAWNLW010000133.1, read as the reverse complement.
TTGTTTCTTTAACAAGCAATCAAATATGCTACAGCTGAGTCTGCTCGACTAAGACATACCCTGTAGAGTCTTTACATATTTGCACATATTAACAAACAAATAAATATATATAAATATATTAACACGCGCACAAACGAACGATAGATGGCGCTTTAGCTGATTTACATAACTAACTGTAGCCTAGTCTGCTCGACTAGATATACTCTATATGTTCTGTACATCATTGCACATGCTAACAAATAAATAAATCTGCTTAAATATATAAACAAACGCTCAAGCAAATGAACCATAGATGGCGCTTTCGCTGCTTTACAAAACTAACTAATATATGAGTAGCAAATAAGTGATTGATTTCTTTGTTGATAATACGATTTCAATGTAGCGTTCACAGTATATAGAGGGATTAAAAATATAGCAAACATTGGAAAGTTCTAGAATGATTGATATCTAGACAGGATATCCGCTTGTAAAGAGCACAAAGGCAGCAGATAAGCATAACAACTCAGAATAATAACTGCATTTAGGTAATGCATCAACATGTCACACGAATAGTCAGTTACCCTGTAATTCATAAACTATAATGCTATAAAGTGTACTTTCTATTTAACTAACCAACGGAATATGCAATTAGTAAATGTGACAAGCGTAATTAACACTAATGATACCCTCTAAATTGTGTACTTTCCTTTCGAAACGAGTCCCACGAGGCGCTGAGCGTTCGCAGGTGCCAATTGTGGCACGAGGGGCCAAGAATGATCGATGTTGCGTGCACAATCCGTGCAATACAAACATGCAACACTGGGCCAACAACTGCAACAGTATGCATTGATAAAACTATTCAAATCATTTGATTGGAAACACAAAGCAGCAACGCTATGAGAGATGTCCTTGTGGTTGTCATCAGCTCCAGGTGGCAAGTGGGGCAGATCACTCTGGTATAAGCTGTATAAGATTCTCCTAAGCTTACAGCTGCTAGGGTATCATACATTTGTGCTTAAGAAAACATTTAAAAGGTGTCAAACTTATACCATACTCTTAGATTTACTTCTTCATACAGGGCAGCAGCTAGTCTAGCATGCCCAGCTGTAGTTGCACGCCTTAATATCAGACTGTGAGTCAAATACTTTAGAAATAACATTTTCAGCAAATATTATATGAAATATTATATGAAATACTCACTTAGATACCCTGTAACTAAACGTAACTTAACGTAATTTATTTAGTTATATCTGGCTGCATTTTTGTCGTGTCCGTTATAGCCATGTCTGCCTGTACCATGCCACAAATGACAAGCTACAGTCTGTAGTATTATATATAATATTTGTTTAAGCACAAAGTAGAACATAGTTGAATGTTTCAAGCACATTTATACACTTAAAAAAATTGTAGTTATAAAAATGTAAAATAAAATTAAATAAATACACAAAAGTTTCTTATTATTTATATATTTATTTATTGTGGCATATTTAAAGTACATGAGTGTATTATTAATTTATTGTTTAACAATTTGTAATAAGAAGCAAAATCGACTTACAAGTGTTACAAGTTTTTTGCTCAGTGTAGTTCTTTTGTCTTTCTTTGTATTTATTGCTGTTTGCGTTCTGCGAATTGAATTGACTCAACTTTATCAATATTTTCATTTTATTGCATTGGGTGTGTGTCTGCTTGTGTGTGTGTGTGTGTGTCTGTGTGTGTGTGTGTGTGTGTGTGTGTGTGTGTGTGTGTGTGTGTGCGTTAAGCAGCGTATGCAATATTCGTTGTAATTGGGAATGTAAGTTATATTTATTGTTGCTCATGTGGCAAGCTTTGACTGTGCCCCATGTTGCACTTCATCGATTTGTTCTGTGCTGAGCGATCAGCTCAGTTTTGGTAGGTGCCAATGAAGGCGCCACAGCTGGGGCACGTGTGTGTGGCACTCTGGCAGGAGTCCACGCAGTAGGGTATGCAACAGCAACAGATGCCGCTGCAACAGCAGAGATTAGTGGCAGCTGGGAAATGGGCAACAGCAACTTACCCCACGAGGCATATAAGCAGCGCCATCAGATGTGTCTTGGTGCTCGGCTCATGCTTCACGGCGGTCTGCTGCCGCGTGTTGCACGAGGGGCAAGTGACCACAGCCGGCATGCTGCCCAAATTGGTTTGCATTGGCGCTGTGAATACACACAAGAGTAGTTGTCACTTTATTCACACTATTCACATTATTCACTCAATTCACTTGTTGTTTGCTTGCACTGCTTGCCACACACTCACGTTGCATATAGACATTGGGCTGCTGCACGGTTATTACGGCTGCTGGCGGCAGATTCTCCGTTGGAATCATCGACGGGCCACCCAAGTCGCCATATTGCGGTGGCGCCTCCTGCGCATGCGGATAGCCTTCTGATTTGGATTCCATTCTTGCCACACAAGTGTTGTCAAGCTGTTGCTGTAGTTGTTGTTGTTGTGATTGTTGTTGTTGCCACTTTTTGTGCCGCCTTGCGGTTCTGAGGTCTTCTCCGTTTGCAGCTCGTCACGAAACTGAAAACGTCGAGCAAATGCCGCTTAATCGACAGCAACTGCTGATACACATACCCTTCTCTCTCCCCCTGTGTGTGTCTCTGTGTGTGTGTGTGTGTGTGTGTGAGTGTGTGTGTGTGTGTGATGAGTGTGTGTTAACATAACGACCATTCAGCTCTAATGGTTGTCAGCGCATTACAAGAAGTGCAAATCAAACGCAGTTTGAGTATCATTTATTTACAGGGTATACATAAGCACGAGGTATACCACAATATGGCTTTAGCTTGCACAGATAATTAGCAAAGCACTACATTAATATGACATGCTAATACATACCTTACTTAAGCAATTATCTAGTTTTTATCAAGTTTTTCCATTTTTTACAGGGTATATAATGTAGCAAAAAAGGTGCACACTGAGAAGTAAAGTAAATACTTAAAATAACCTAAGGATTCACTGCTTAGATAAGACTCTCTGTGAGTTTTATGAAGTCATTTCATGTTTTACAGGGTATACAATGAAAAAAGAGTTGCATAATCAAACATGGCCTCAGAATATAAAGCATATTCTCAAAGTAATCAAGTGATTCACTGCTTAGATAAGTGTCTTTTTGAGTCGTAAGAAGTCTTTTCATTTTTTACAGGGTATATATTTAAAAAAGCAGCATACTCACATACGTATTTAATAGCATTTCTTTACACAAACCATTACAAATAATTTATTACTCAGAAAAGCTGCTTTTTGGAGTGCTCTGGATTAAATCGATTCTATTTTTACAGGGTATTTAATGCGAAAAAGAAGCACACTTAAATATGGCATATAAGCATATAAATTAAATAGACAATGCAATCCATTCTTAATGCTGCATTCCTTTTTAACTGTTAATATAACTGTTTTACAGGGTATAACATTTTTACAGGGTATATTATTTTGAATAATTGAATAATGCTTTAAACATTTATGCAACTAATGATTTATTAGTTAAGTTCTCTTGTTGTTTATATCTAAAGACTGCTGAATTGAATGGTATTTTACAGGGTATATGTTTCATATAACTGTTCAATCAAAAGTGATTGAAAAATTGATTAGATAACACATTAGTAAATGTTGATTTATCAGTTTTATCTTTATTTAACTTTCTTAACTTCGCATCGTTTGCACTGCAGTGAATCATAAGCTTAACCTACTGACCGCACTGCACTTCGAGTGTTTCTATTCATGCGAACAGTGCTGTAGCCTGTGTTAACGCGCCCAAGCATTTGCTAACAATTTGCACATGCTTTCATTAGTTTGCATTTAGTTAAACTTACTTAAAATTTATTTACTCAGAGATAAGTCGAAATGGTTTCAGTTGTGGCAGCAACGGCACTTTTTGTGGCTAAAAGCAATTAGCCAAAAGCTGCCAGAATAATGAGTCAAGCTGCAGCAACTCTGCAGGGGAGTAGATCAGAGAAAGCGGTAGAAGAGGGAAGAATGAGGCAAAGCAGGAAGAAGATTAACCTGCAGAAGCCAGAGATCTCCGTTGCTTGAGATTAAGGTAGACAACGGTTGAGAGAGAGAGAGAGGGAGAGAGAGAGTAGAGAGAGAGAGAGGGAGGGAGAGGAGAGAGAGAGAGAGTGGGATGGAGAGGGGGAGAGAGATATAGAGAGGGAGAGAGAGAGAGGGAGAGAGAGAGAGGAGAGAGATAGAGAGAGATAGAGATAGAGAGAGAGAGTGGGATGGAGAGGGGGAGAGAGATATAGAGAGGGAGAGAGATAGAGATAGAGATAGAGATAGAGATAGAGATAGAGATAGAGATAGAGATAGAGATAGAGATAGAGATAGAGATAGAGAGAGAGAGAGTCAACACAACGTGGCGTATACGCAATTATTCACACTAACTACAAAAGCATTAAAACTATTGTGATAGAGTGTTATAGCGGCGTGGCAAAGTATGTAACAGACAACTATACTAAGTTTATATATATATATAAAGCTGATCAGCATTAACAGTCGAGTTCATAGAGATAGAGCCACTCAAACTGAGAGCAAGAGAGCTAAAGCTGATGATGAATTATTCTTAAATGGACAATGAAGATGGAAGATGAGACAATCGAGTAGACTAGATCGATGTGAATAGATAGAATACCCTAGATTCTTTTATAATTTAAGCAAGCTTCCTCAATTTGAAATAATTTTTGCATTACTTTAAATAATTGTTTATATTTTATTTGCTTTGTTTTAATTTTTACTTTAATTAATATGATTTTCAATATATTTATTTATTTAATTAAATCTTTGATATTTTTATATTTTATTTATTTGTTTCTTTTATAATATTTTATTTAACATTTTTGGGTTTTATTTGTCACGCTTTAAATATTTTATTTGCTTTAATTATTTGTTTAATATTTTATTTGTTTTATTTAATAGTTTTTTAATATATTTATTTTTAATATTTTTAATTTTAATATTTTATTTTCTTTTTTTTTAATATATTATTTGCTTAATTTATTAAGCTTTTTATTTAGGTTATTTATTATATTTGTTTATTTTATTTATTTCATTTTGTTTATGTTTCAATGTTTATTACATTGAATATTTATATGCTTTCATTTATTATAATCATATTTTAAGAGTATATTTGTTTTCTGCAATAAAAAGCTTACTGGGTATCGCACAGTCGAGCACACCCAGCTGTAGCCATTTGTTTTAATTGTGTTTATTATCGAAATGCATTAGAATTGCGCTTAGCAACATTAAAGTAATTGCAGGCGTATGACAATAATCGATTAATCGAATAACAATACATTGAGGTGAGGAGGTCTACATTAGAGGTGAGTGAACAACGCGGGAGCAGGCAGTGTGGTGCAGTGAAGCCTCCGATTTGGGGACGGCAAAGTGAAAGCTCTAGCGCTCGAAGGCGCCAACAAATGCCTTGCAGGAGGGGCAATAGTGCTCGGTGTTGCGGGCACAGTCCGTGCAGTACAAGGCGCAAACGCAGGGCCAGCAGCTGCAAGAAGAAGAGAGCAGTTAGAAAGAGAGAGCGAGAGAGCGAGAGAGGGAGAGGGGGGAGAACACTTACCCGAACAAACACAAGATCAACGCAATGAGATGCGTTTTGGTTGTTGCCTTTGGCTCCGTGTGCGTTGTCACTTGTTGCCGGCAATTGGGGCATGCCACACTGGCCGCATTGGGTCCCAACGGTGTCGACATATTCACTCCTGTGGACACGTGCAATGCAGTTAGTTCAGTTATCGATTTGACCTTGGGCTCAGCGCTTCGCGTGACGCTTCAGTTGGCCCCTATCAGTGCACTGTGATCGCAGAATGTTGTATGCAACCCCGGTTTTTGCATGTCGCAATGGCTAATTGCCTACCTGATGCTTAATCAGGTATTGGCCAGCAACAGATACGCTCTGCACATACTAGCTGCTGAGTGTGCCGCTAATTGCCTGTCATGTGGCAAGCGAATTAAGTTCTACAATCATTTCAATAGTTTGCGTATATCCCAAACCAACGCTGACATCATCAAAGCTGAGCAATGTCTGTCTGTCTGTCTGCCTGTCTCTCTGTCTGTCTGTCTCTCTGTCTGTCACTGGACAGCAGCAGCTATGCTCTGCACCCAGCTGCTGAGTGTGCCGTTAATTGCTTGGCATGTGGCAAGCAAATTAAATTCTACAATCATTTCAAATAGTTTTCCTTTTTTCCAACCAACGCTGACATCATCAAAAGCCGAGCATTATCTGTCTGTTGCTTGTTGTGGCAAGTGAAAGTGTTTGCCGCATGCCACAGTGCCACATTAGTAGCTACACGTCATTCCTTTTAGTTGTTGCTTTCTTTCTTTTTTAGACAGAAATGACTGCTAAGTATGACAGCTTGTTGCCAGAGCTGACACTGCTTATGCTCTCTCTCTCTCTCTCTCTCTCTGTCCCTTTCTCTCTCTACCGCTTCCCTTACTCGCTGGGGGTTTCCCACCTTCGCACTTCTCTTTATGCGAGCTGTAAACTCGTTGCCTGCTTTTAGGCGTTGTCTTTATTTACATTACAACTCGCATTAATTAACGCTGCTTTAATTAACAACATCGTTGATTAGAAGCACAGTAAACGCTGCCTAATATCAACTAGTCATAGTCAATGTGCGATATTTGTGCAATCAATGAAAGAAAGAAAATGTAATGTATACTTAAGTTATGTCTGCATTAATTTATTATTACTATTTATATTTTATTGGTCTAATGAATATTATATTTATTTGTAGTTTATTGGATTCATTAATATTATTATTATTATTTATAATGAATAAGTATAATGATTACTTAAATTATTTATATTTTTATGCACTTATTATTATTTATATTTTTTTGAGTTCACAATAATTTGTTTTTGTATTAATGGATATTATAATTATTTAGATTAATGATTAATGAGATGCATGAATACTATTATTATTTGTATTTTTGTGTATTAAATTAATCAATTTTAAACTAAATAATTATTGTTATTATTTATACAATTTATTTTATCTTTATTATTAAATATATTTTGAGATATTAGTTAAATGAATTGCAAGTTTAATTCATAAGTAATTATTAAAATTAATATTATTATTATGAATTAATGAATTTGAATTTGAATAAATATTATAAGCATTTCTACACATTTATATTGTGCTTCAAAAATAATTATATTTATATTATAAATTACTTGTTATATAATATAATAATTCAAGTTCTTTGTGATGTTCTAATGTGCCTAAATCTCACTTAAGCAGCGACTATTGTAATATTAGCACAAGCTTCTGTTTTCCCTTCTCTTAAGCAAGTTAGTTTTATATAGCTCACAACAATTCTGATTTTGATTCTAACCGATTATATAGATATATATATATATATATATATATATATATATATGTAAACCACTCACTCTGAGATTGCTGATTCTTAAGACAGAAGAAGGCGACACGACTTGTTGCGCGTTGTGGTAACGAAAACGTTGTGAGCTCTGCGGCTCAGGCGAACAATCAAGCAAAACGATTGTCAAACTAAAATATTGTCAGCCTAGAGATGTACAGTGGTGCGAATTCAATTTGCAGCGTTCACTGAAAAGCTTAATGTTAACTTTGGAAATCAATAATATATTTTAAGTATGTTTAGCAAAAGAACAATAAATAAGAAATTATGTATCTAGCTACTGCAATCACAAGTGTGCAATTGGAACAATATATATAAAATAAATTAAATAAAGTTTGCACATACATATACATAATTCTAATGATTTGCAGAGTTGACTTCACTCAATGACAATTACTCGTGGATCACTGTGCAGAGTTTACCGAATTCACATTCGCAACACAAGCAAATCGTTGCATACGAAGCGACTGCTTAGCAACAATGTTGCCGCAACACACAGCTGTTGATACACACCGTACGCTGGCGCTGCTGTTCTTGTCAATTGTTGACAAATATTAAAAATAACAAATACTGCAAATTGTTAACTGTAAGCCATTGCAAGCAAAGGCAATTTATGTTTTTATTTTGAAAACATAATACAAACAGTATAAACTTATATATTTGTTGATTTTAAATGCTGACTGCTGCTGTTGTTCTTGGAATTTATTCAAAATGTTGCATACTTCAAATAAAGCTTGAAGCATGGTTTCTGATTTCACAATTTATTATCGCTTCAAAGTCGAGCGCGATGCAGATCTGTATGTGTGTATGCTGTATACATGTGTGTTCATGTATGTATGTATATGCCTTTAGAGATAATTCATTGTTTAGAGCGTCGGAAATGTGATTTAAAAACGTCCCAGGCAGCCTTTGCAATTGGGACAGAACTGGCTGGTCGCGTAGCAGCAATTGCAACAACAGGGCAAACAAACGCACGGGAAACTATTTGCGAGAAGAGGGGAAAATGGATTTAGTGGTATACACATACATATAATTGATTTTTCTGCTAGATCAGCAATAAATTCGACACTGTATATCGAGTCGGAGTGCTTGCACTTACAAGCCGACGCATAGAATCGCTGCCATCAAATACGTTTTCCAAGTTGCATGATACTTGACGATCATCTGGACACGAGTATTACAATGGGGACACAGCAAGCCTGGTCCACCACGTCCACCATCAACGACAATCGTGTTCTGATTTACCACATGCACCGGAGGAGCAGGTGGAGCTGTGTGCACCATTTCTGTAGGTGGAGCGCTGGCTGCACCATTCCATTGATCCTGTGGAGAGTATGGCGGCGGCTGAGCAGTTAATTTGCTATAGTCCATGGCGCGAATCTAGAAATATATGAATGAAATCACGAATTTAAGCACATGTTCTTTTATGCAGGGGAAAGTCCCGTTTTAAATTGCCATTAACAATTGTCTGCACCACTTAAACTGTTTGTAGAATAACATAACTAACGTATAAATATATTTAATTATGTATTTATGCATAATATGTACTTTTGCTTGGATAATTTTTGCAATCTCAGTTATAATTGAATTTTATTAGAGCGAACAAAGCGACCGGCGAATTCCGCTAACACAAACATACTGAGGAGCTTGCAAAGAAATTGCGCCACAGCAAGAAGAAGCATCTAAGCTCTTGCTCTCTCTAAGTGATTCGCGCAAGTGCGAGCGAGATAAGTAGCTGAGCAACTTTCTGAGTTTTGACGTCTACACAATGCAAACGAAGATAGGGACAATTGCAAAGTGAAGAAGATATGCAGATAAAGTGTTTTTTTTATATTTCGTTTTCTGTTACATTTTATGTGCGCTTTCTATACTTACTTTGCTTGTGTGTTATTGTTATCAAGCGGTTTTTAAACAAAATATAAATATTGCAAATGCAACAATTATTGTATAACGCTATAAATAAATATTATTTTATTACATGTATTATATATAGATAAACAGCAGCCTGACAACACACACCAATTGAAGTGCGCAAAAACTCGTTAAATTCAAACCAAGCTGCCACTCTACACGACAGTTGTGTGGAGAATCACACAATTCGTTGAATTTAAAAAATATGCTACAAGAGTGGCAAAGCACTTTGCGACTTTACACGACAGTTGAGTGTGTTACGCAAAAACTCGATAAATTAAAAAATATAGAAGTTTAAGTAATTTCCAGAGATGTAATTCTATATGGCAGTTGAGTGCAGACACAAACCAATTGAAGGACGCAAAAACCTGCTGCGCTCAAAAATACTCCACAGACTTTGCAACTCTACACGACAGTTGAGTGCAGACACAAACCAATTGAACTTCGCAAAAGTTCGATAATGATACTTTAATAATAATTGTAAGACATTTAAAGTTAATGTTTATAGAAGTTTAGATAATTTTCAGAGATGTAATTCTATATGGCAGTTGAGTGCAGACACAAACCAATTGAAGGACGCAAAAACCTGCTGCGCTCAAAAATACTCCACAGACTTTGCAACTCTACACGACAGTTGAGTGCAGACACAAACCAATTGAACTACGCAAAAGTTCGTTAAATTTAAATAATGATATTCTCATACTAATTGTAAGACATTTAAAGTTCTTTGGATTTAACAGTTTATTATACTCGTAACTGAGTAAACACATTATTATATATATAACGCGTTGTCTTGCGATCGAATACTTAATGTATAGCTAAAGTTGATCGATTTTTGAATTAATCCCGGCGAGTGCCAACGAATGCGTTACAGACGGGACAATAATGATTGGCCGATTTGCAGGAATCCATGCAATAGGGTATACAAACACAGGGCCAGCAACTAATAGAATAGATAAGATAGATATTAGATAACAGTCAATTGGGCTATTGTAATGCGACAAGTGCGTATGAGCTTGTGTGACAAATTGTAAAGTTAAATGCCATTGCTAATCATTGTCTTTATATGATTTATGGTTTTGTAGATAATGTTATGTGGCAAGTAACCTAACAGCTGACTCAATGCAATTTCCAGTTTAGATATTTAAGTTTTCCCACATGGCTTTCCCTCTCCACCTACCCAACGAGACACAGGAACAATGCAACGAGATGTGTTCGTCCTGTTGCCGTTGTCTGTACTGTGGTTATCACGTCACTATGACAGGAGGGACAACGCACGAACGTGGGATCCCTGCCAACGGGAATGTACTGATGCTGTGCGGTTGAATTGATGATTACACAGGCGCCCGTTGTGGCCGCTGGTTGCTGTGGTTGCAGTTGTTGTATATACGGTGGATACGGCGGCGGTTGGGTGGGTCCTGCCGGATGCTGTTGATATGTCTGTGCTGGTGTAAAATTAACTGTTGGCAACGGTTGCTCCGTATACACTGGCGGCTCTTGGTTTTCCTTTTCCATTTTCCGTTGCGCTTGACTGATCCACTCAGTTAACTGCTTGTGGCTCAACTGAGCTCAATGTGGCCAATTGGGCATCGATTTTAACCAGAGTAGGGCTGTAAAACGCTAATAATAATTGCTGATAACCATTTGAAGCTTATCTCTTATCAGCTAGCCGCACCTGTTGCCGATAAGCTGGGAGTTACAACTAAGAAATGGGGGATTTTTTTCGTTCTTTTTCGGTGACGAAACTTCAACTCAATTCGATGGAAGTTTTTAAATGATTTATGTGAACCCACAGCTCAAATAATAGCGGAAGTTATAACTAGGACAAGTGCAATTTATTGTATTTAGCATGCAGAGATATATGTCTATGTATATGAGTATATATGTATATGTATATGTGTGTAAATGTGCATATTCCTTATCGATAACATTGGCACTTTTTCTGCGAAGTGGCTTTACCGTTGAATTCAACTAGATTAGATTGTAAATGAATTAGATTCTAAAACAAGGTGTATTCCCTTTATCGAAAGGCGTGCTTTACAATCGTCTGCAAGAGTTATTTTACTTGATTATCAAGTTCAACTCCACTTGGAGCACTCAACTTATCAATTTATTAATGAAACTTTCAGTTGCTTCTGCGATTTGTCATTGCTGACATTTAATAATGTTATCTAGTTGAAAAGCTAATAATAATGATGATATTAATATAATAACTTGTTTATAAACATAATACTGTCACTATAAAGTATATGTAATTCTTGCTTTATCTGTAGAAATGATTAAAAATGTTGAATTGTTGCGAATTGTGTGAGCAATAAATGTAAAAAAACATAGGAAAACGTAGAAAAACGTAGACTATTAGTTGTCCAAAGGGAACTCCATTGAAAGTGCTCTACACATACAAGACTACAAGCGGACAATTCGAGCGCACACGACAGTATAATACCCTGTTCAAGTATCCCTCTCTCTCGCTCTCTCTCTTTCTCTCTCTCTCCTGATTAGAGATTGTTTACTCATTCCTATTTGTAAATCTGTACACATATAATACATACTTAAACTTAATACACAAATACTTTCCACATAAATCATATGTTTCCATATGTACTGCTCTCTCGCTCGCACACATGTGCTATGCAAAGCGTAAGTGATGCACTGCTAACATTTATTTTCTGATTATCATTCTTATTTATAGACAGATCTTGTTGAAACTTTCAGCATTGCTGCTATATGATATTCTTTATGTAGCTGTTAAGTTAGAAGAGTCTACGCTGGTAATTATGGCTATAATAACATTATTTGTGATTTGCGGGGGAGGGGAAGTTAACGAAAGTCTAAAATGAACTCGAACTGAAGAGAATCTATATATACACACATATATATATATATATATATATATATATATACAGAATATGAAGAATATATATATGTCTCTAGCTCTACTGGTTGCTGAGATCGACGCATTCATATGGACGGATGGAGGGAGGGACATGGCCCAAACGTCTCCCCTATTGATACTGATCAAGATCATATATACTTTATAGGTTCAGAGACGCCTCCGTCTGCCTGTTACTTACAATTGCACAATGTTATTCTAACCTTCTGCTTATAAGAAGTTAACATAGATAGAACTTATATTAGAGTTTAGGCTATGTTTGTAGTTAAGTTTAAGATTAAGTTACTGATAAGAAAGAAACTTTCATTGAGAAAGTATATACAACTATAAGAATATATAAACAGTAAAGTAATACAAAAGAAGTTAACATAAATAGCACTTATATTATATATAGGGAATATAATAATACAAAAGAAGTATTAGAGTTAAGTCTATGTTTATAGTAGTTAAGTTGAACTATACAAAAGATAAACTTGCATTGCGTGTGATCGTTTAGCTTTATTAAACGTTAGTAATCGTTAAGTTAATCGTTTAGAATACAATTCGAAAGTAGACCTAATTGTTGGCTGGAAGAGAGGGAGAGAGTTGCAGTTGAGTTAGTTCTCGTAGGTGCCAATGTAGCAGCCGCAGTTGGGACACGAGTGCTCGGCATTCTGGCACGAGTCCATGCAGTACGGCACACACACACAGGGCCAGCAGCTGTTTCCGGAGAGAGAGAGAGAGAGAACGAGAGAGAGAGGAAGAGTCGATTAGAAAATGTGTGAAATGATTCACGCAAATGATTCGCAATTCGCATGTGAATCACTATTCACATTGCACAATTATTCACAGTTCAACTCACAGGAAGAGGCAAAGTATCAACGCCCAGCAATGCGTGCGTCCTGTGGGTGTCCTCTTCACGCTGGTAAGGATATCGGCGTGACAGGATGGACACTGCACCCGGGACGGCTCACTGCCAATGGGCACCACATTCGTGGTCGTCGTCGTCTGTATGATCACCTGCGGTGGTCCACCCGGCTGATAGGTCTGCGCTGGTGTGTATCCCTGGTTGCTCATGGTTTCTGTATACTCTGTATCTCTATGACTCTAACGAGGCAATTGCGATTGATCGTCTGCTGTGGTGCAGTGTTCTTCCGTTACTGCTTAAGCAATTCACTTAGCAGCTAGATATGACAGTGTGTTATCTGACAGGGTGTGGCAATAACTGATAACAGTTAACTGATAACGTCTAAATAAATATAAGCGTATCAGTCGAGCGCAAGCGACAGCATAATACCCTGTACTTTCTTAGTTATTACTATTATTGTACTGCAAATATTCCAATACCCAATAATTTGTAATGGCAACCTCGCTGAACTGCTGAAGCTGGTCTGGCAACTCCTGCAAAACACAGCTCAGCTGTAGACAACTAAAAGCTAGCTGCTATGAGCATGTAAAGCATTCACATTGTCAAGTGCTTAATGCTTACACACATAGATCTGTGTCTCGCTCTCTCTCTCACTCACTCTCTCTCACACTGTTATTTACTTTCTGCTTTCTTTTGTTAATAACTTTCTTATTTCTGGACCGATCTTTATGTTACTTTCAGTTGCCTTTAAAAAGAGTATTCTTTAAATAATTTTCAAGCAAGAAGTGTGAACGTTTAGAAATACCGGCTACAATTGGGTATATTACCATAATCAAAATTATAATTATACAGAATTTGGAATAAATTTGGTTAACATAGCGAGAGAGATGAATATATATATACGCCTTCTTCCTGTCTGTTACCTACATTTACACAAACTTAATATACTCCCGTACAGGGTATATGCACATGCAATGCGCTGCAACAAACCAATGCACTTTTGCCAATCAATTGACTTATTGTAAACTACAAATGTATACTGCAATTTATAGAGCTTAACAGGCATTGCATTTCAGAATGTATAGACAGATATGTTATCGACTATCTCTATCTCTCCATCTGTTGCTCTCTCACTCTCTCATCTCTCAGTTCTTAATAAATGTTATCTTGTTTCCTTCCTGTTTGCTAGCAGATCTTTTTGTTTAATTTAACGCATGATTCCTTATTAATTATCTGAATTTAACAAAATTTTTAACAACATATTTAAGAACATTTCAAGCACTTTATCACATTTCTACTCTCCACTTCCAACGCACATTTAACAACTATTAATAGTAATGAATCACTCGTCGAATTGCTCTATATAAACAGCATGATAATGCTTTTCTAGTATTTCCAACTTGCATTGACTTGAAGCTGATTCATTTGATGCCATATTTGCTGATACGATGAGAAGAATTTGGGGAAACCACACGCTCTAGAGCGGACAGAGTTCAAATAAATAAATAAAATGAAACACAACTGAAATAGAAATATATGAAATTCAATTATCAGCGAATTAATTTAAACAATTTTAGATTGATCGACCTATTGTGATAGGTCTAGCTATGTCTATGTTTCAGGCAGTTAAACTCCCAAATGCTTAGTTAACAATAGTTTGTTTACCTTCAATTCACAGACAGCTGTGAAATTGCTGAAGTTTTATTTAGAAATACGCTTGTTCCGAGAGAGTTTTGCAATGGTTTTCCCAGGTTCAAGTTCACGTTATAAATAACAGAAGACAGCCGATAAGTCTATAACATTTTCTTAAAAAAACACTCTAGTTCCCAATTTGCATATATATTTTTTAAGTATAAACAAGATTTAAGCCGAAAATGTTTTGCTTTGATTAAAAAACACAAATATCTATTAAACAAAATGTTTTTCACATTTTTTAAGGCCGTAATAATTTGTTTAAGACAACCCGCTGGTTCCGAGAAAGCTTAGACATTGTTTTAAAGACTTTAGGTAATTGTTGGAATACAAAATAATAATATAAAGTTAAGGCCAATTTTTATCATTGTTATAATATAATAATTTCAACTTAAATGTAAATTTAACTTTAACTTTGACACAACTTTCTTTCTTGTTAATCAAACGTAATAAATTTTTCAATTCATTTTTATTATTATCTTTATTATTATTATTATTACAATTAACATTTTTATTATTTGTTCTAAAATGCTAATTCAACTCTTGAATTTTTAATTGTTATTATTATTATTTATATTCACTCAACTGTTATATTTTTAATTATTTTTATTATTATTATTTACTATATATATTTATACCTTTAATTATTTTTTATTTATTCTAAAATGTTAATTCATCTGTTACATTTTTAATTATTATTAATGTTTTTATTGTTTATATATTTATACTTTCAATTATTTTTCAATTCAATTATTATTAATATTATTTATTTATTTAATTATTTTGCATTTATTCTAAAATGCTAATGCAACTCTTAAAATTTTAATTATTATAATTATTATTTATAATTTTATGCATTTAATTATTTTTATTAAATATTAATAAAATATTAATTAAACTGTTACAGTTTCATTATTATTATTGTTATTATTTATATATTTATACTATTAATTATTTGTTATTAATTCAAAAATGCCAATTCAATTCTTCAAGTAAAATCATTTTAACTTATTAAATTTTGAATATTTCCCTCAACCACAAATAAACAATTTAAAATGTGTAAACAAAATTGCATTTGTTTATACATGAGATGTATACAAGTGCCCAAAAAGGTAACTACTACTATATACCGAGCAGGAATACAGTCATATTATAGTGGTTTATGGTGCAGTAAACCAGTTCAGCCCGTAAATAAAGAAACCGCAATTACGTATACGTAATAATTTATTGATATATGTATAAATTTAAGTATATTTACAGTTCGTGTTTAAATTGCATAGTTAGTATTGGATATACACACACACATATATATATATATATATATATATGTATATATAGTATATTTATATTTGCGGCTTAATTTTGGTAGGTGCCAATGTAGGAGTTACAACTGGGACAGGTGTGATCCGAATTCTGGCAGGAATCCATGCAATAAGGCACACAAACGCAGGGCCAACAGCTGTGGAGGTTATAAATAGATTAGATTGATTGTAGTATAACATTATAAGGCTCATACACACATACATATGTACGTGTACATATGTATATATGTATATATATACGATGTGTTTTGGGCTATTGAAATTTGGCATTGGGAAAGAGTTTAACGCAGTTGTTTTGCGCCTTATCTAGCACAATTCTGCTGCCAGTTGAGATAACAATGCTACGCACACATACATAGACAAGTGCAAATATATACACACACACACACACATATATATATATATATATACACCTCTCAGACAGCAGCTCCGATAACTGATTGTTCTGTACGCTGAGTGACTGTCTGATTTGCTGCTATTGTGTTTCAGATGATTCACTACTTACCCAAATAGACATAGTATTAGCGCCCATAGATGTGTGCGTCCAGATGGCGTACTCCTCACGGTGGTCACCACCTCCGCTTGGCAAGTGGGGCAACGTATACGCGATGGTCCGCTGCCAATTGGTGTTAGATTTGCTGTCGTCGTTGTCTGTATTATCACTGTGTGTGGCTGTTGCTGTGGTGCTGGTTGTGGCATTGGTGGATATAGCGGTGGCTGTGTGGGTCCACTGGGATACGGCTGATAGGTCTGTGCTGGCACATAGCCGCCCTGCTGTGGCTGTGGCATTGCATTATATGGAGGCGGAGGCTGTTTGCTGTCCATGTTACTGTGTGCTGACTGTGGCGCGCTTAACTGTGCTGTGTGCTGTGTGCTGTACTGCAGCGATCGATGGTTGTCGTCTAACTGAAGGCAGTTAGTGAAATCGCTGCCTCAGTCTATGTCTCTGTCGCTGGCGCTGGCGCAGTCGCTGCTGCAGTCGCTGCCTCAGTCGCTGTCGCAGTCGCTGCCTTGTTCACTTGCTCGCAGTACCTCTTGTTTCTTATCAACGGGTTTTCACTTTCGACAATTAGCTGGCAAACAGTTTGCAACAATTTGTGGCCTATTCGTAGCTTAGTTTTTTGACAGCTGGCGTTCGCCACTAATAATGTTTATACGTATGCAAATACATGCATGTATGTGCCTGCCTACGTGTTCACTTCACATACGTGTGCAATTTCATTTTAAACTGCATCATGATTCATCAGCCTATGACGTCTGTTGATACGGATTTTATTTATGGGGTTCGATTGCCAGAGGCGACTCTAGCTATTTCATTATAAGCATCAGCTATCGGTTTCAGCTTACAAAGCATTGCTATTAAATGCATAGATAGTTATACTAAGATAAGCTGCCACGCAGTAGACCGCAGTACTTCAAAATTATAAGTATTTGTTTAACTATGCGTAAATATGTCGTTGGTTATCGCATAACTAATGTTGTTGTTGTGCTTATCATTATGAATTTGCCAGTATATATGCTTCGCATACACAAATATATTTATAGCAAAAATTTCGCCTACATTTATAAATGGTATTGTTATTAACATTTTCATATTATATTTGAGGAAATGTTATATAAATATAAGTGTTACGAAAGCCTCTTTGCT
Source organism: Drosophila macrospina (assembly GCA_035042075.1). Classification (NCBI taxonomy): domain Eukaryota; kingdom Metazoa; phylum Arthropoda; class Insecta; order Diptera; family Drosophilidae; genus Drosophila; species Drosophila macrospina. The sequence goes on along the minus strand of JAWNLW010000133.1, from coordinate 1,754,411 downwards.
TGTCTTGTCTTTATTAAGCTTATCAAGAGCCCCTATATAACATTATAATCAGAGTATAATAATCATTTAATTACTTGCATAGCTTTTAACACGCTTACTCAAAAGCTCTTTAACAATTGCTGATTATCTTATAGTGCATAGAGAGCTTTTAATGTTAACAATGTGCTGTCAACTGAATGGCTAACAGTTTTAGCAGTGAGGAGTAGGCAGCATGAGGAGTAGACAGCAGTTTTGTGTAGAAGATAACAGCGGAATTGAAGAGTTAACAGCGCTGAGACCATTAGCCTTAGATGCAGAGTTAACAGTGTTGACGATCTTTACAGTGGACTGCTCACAGTGTTGCAATGAGCTCGCAGCGCAGTCTCACAATTATGGTACCAAAATTAGTACATTTTGTTGGAAGTTGGAAAATTTATAATAAATTTAAACCACGCAAATGCACAAAATTTAAATGTAGTTGTATCTAAAATGTCAAACCATGATCAAATTGATGTTCCGTATGAAAATCGCTTCGATTTTGACAGAGTTGTGAGAGTTTAAAATTTTGGAAAATCTATAAAGGGGTAAGTATGCAAAAATCGATAAAATTTGAAAAAATTGAAAATTTGTAAAAACAAATAAATTTAAATGCAGAATCAAATTAGACAACAAACCATGATCAAATTGAGTTTCCGCTTTAAAATCGGATTAGTTTTAACAAAGTAATGAGAGTTTAAAGTTATCGAAAAACTGTAAAGGGGTAAGTATGCAAAAATCGATAAAATTTGAAAAAATTGAAAATTTGTAAAATCAAATAAATTTAAATGCAGAATCAAATTAGACAACAAACCATGATCAAATTGAGTTTCCACTTTGAAATCGGATAAGTTTTAAGGAAGTAATGAGAGGTTGAAGTTATCGAAAAACTGTAAAGGGGTAAGTATGCAAAAATCGATAAAATTTGAAAAAAATGAAAATGCGTAAAATTAAATAAATTTAAATGCAGAAATGAATTAGACAACAAACCATGATCAAATTGATTTTCCACTTTGAAATCGGATTAGTTTTAAGGAAGTAATGAGAGGTTGAAGTTATCGAAAAACTGTAAAGGGGTAAGTATGCAAAAATCGATAAAATTTGAAAAAAATGAAAATGCGTAAAATTAAATAAATGTAAATGCAGAAATGAATTAGACAACAAACCATAATCAAATTGATTTTCCACTTTGAAATCGGATTAGTTTTAAGGAAGTAATGAGAGGTTGAAGTTATCGAAAAACTGTAAAGGGGTGCAAAAATCGATAAAATTTGAAAAAAATTAAAATGCGTAAAATTAAATAAATTTAAATACAGAATTGAATTAGACAACAAACCATAATCAAATTGAGTATCCGCTTTGAAATCGGATTAGTTTTAAGGAAATAATGCGAGTTTGAATTTATCGAAAAACTGTAAAGGGGTAAGTATGCAAAAATCGATAAAATTTGAAAAAATTGAAAATTTGTAAAATCAAATAAATTTAAATGCAGATTCAAATTAGACAACAAACCATGATCATATTGAGTTTCCACTTTGAAATCGGTTTAGTTTTAGGAAAGTTGTGAGAGTTTAAAGTTATCGAAAAACTGTCAAGGAGTAGGTATACAAAAATATCAAATTTTTCAACAATTTTGAAAATATGAATGTGATGTTAATTGAAACGTAGAATTAATTTTAATATTAAACCCTGACTAAATTGATATTCTTTTCAACAATCGTTGGAGTTTCGATAGAATTATGAGACTTTGAAGTGGCAATTTCTGGTACAATTTAAGCACTTTCCAACTATCGCCTATGGTACATTTCGTGGTACGAAATATAAACATCAAATGGTGACTGCGCAGACTGAGTTAAAGTGAAACGAAGTCTGTGTACAGTGAAGTTGAGAGTAAGTAGTTGAATGGAGAGTTAACAGACATAATGTACGAAGAGTGAAGTGGAGAAGCCGTAAAGAGTGTTGTGGAGAGTTAGCAGCAGAATTAAGTGTAAGAGTGGGCAGTGAAATGGAGATTTAATGTGGAGTTAATATCGCAGTAGCCGTAAGTAGTAAAGTGGAGAGTTAGCAGTTAAATGAAGTGTACTGTAAGTGGAGAGTTAACATCACAGAAGACGTTAGCCGCGCAGCCATGAAAACAATGTTAAGCAAATAGGTATACGAGTAACAGAATGAAACACAACAATGAATGACAACAAAAACAATGGCAACAAATAAAGTAACGACAACTGGTTTTCAAAATACACACGAAGGCAGTCGCTTCGCAAACATTTGTATAATGTTTTGCTTTCAATTGTTCAATAACCCAAATTAAAACTAAATAAAACTAAAATAAGCAAAGTAAAATAACGTTGCCACAGTCAAACGCACAGTTGTACAAGATGAGCCGGCAATTGAGGTTCAGCATCCAAACACCGCAGCAACCCGATAACGATGAGGATTGCCAATCGGATCTGGTGGAGATCAATTTGAATGGTGGATGCAATCAAACGAAGCAACAATCGGCGCAGGCGCTGCATGAATTGTTGCAAGCCAAAACGATGGGGGCAACTCTACCAATGCATCGAGGTTATCCGTATGGATATGCGGATGCCGATTCGGATAATGCAGATGCGGATGCGGATAGAAGTACGGATTTTTATTTTTGCAAGAAATCATATTCAACGGGTCAGCTGGCTGAGAAGGTGTCGCCACCGCCGCCATCAGCCACAAACATTAGTTGTCTGCGGCAAATGTATTGCCCCGAGTGCCACGAGCGTCTGCACGAGCAAGGCGTGCGTCTCGAGCGTCTGTTGCAACTGTGGTAAGTAGCACTGAGAGTTAATAATAGTTGCAGCTTGTTAGCTTAACTCTTACGCTTGTTGCAGCTGCTTTGCCTTGTTGCCCATGTATCCATGTTGCATGCGACGCTCCAACGATGACTGCAAGGTCATTTGTGGCAAGTGCGGCTACTTGCTGGGCGCCTGGAAGCGTCAATGAAGCACTTCAGCTACTTCAGCTTACTTTATGTTATTTTATTTTATGTTTACCATATTTCTAGTTATTTTATTTGATTTCATTGGATTTTTTGTTGTTAGTTTTAAGCATCAATTGACCTTGTAATGCGTGGACAAGTGCAAAAACAAAAAATATTGTTTATTTTCATTGAATTTATTGTTTGGGCGCGATCACAGAGAGCAGCCTCACTCGCATCTCTCTCTCTCTCTCTCTGTCTTAGTTTGCTTAACTCTCCATTGGCACTCTGCTTACTCTCCAACTGTCTTGCTGTGCGTTACTCTCCATTTGCAGTTTGCCTCTTTTGCTTACTCTCCAATTGTCTTAGTCTATCGTACTCTCCATTTGCATATGTTGCTGGCTGTCCATTTTGCATCTTTCTATCGCTTCTCTTGTTTTTCTTTCTCGCTTACTCTTTATCTGCTTCTCTGTCTTTTACTGCATCACTCTCTATCAGCATCTCTCTCGCTCTTTCTCTCTCCAACTGCCTTTTCCTTACACTCTCTGTCTGCTACTCTCTCCCTCCCACGCTCACTCAGCCATTCACTCTAACACTTATCCTCTTTCCTTCCCCTTCATTCTCTCGCTTGCTCCCTCTCTATTGCACCCTCTTTTTGCCTGCCTCCTGCTCACACTCTATTGCTTCCTCTCTCTCTTGCTGCCCCTGTCTTGCATCTCTTGCTACCTGCCTCTATCTTGCTCTCTCTCCCAAGTGCTTTCGCTGTCTCGCCTGCCTCAACGTTGCCCAGTCGCAATGTTGAATGATTTGGAGCTAGACAGCGGCTCGGCGGCCACAGCAATGCTCGAGCCAGAGCTGGAGGAGGAGCCGGTGGCGCAGACTCCACTGAAGCCACAGCTGCGCTTCTATAGTGTGGGACCCAGCACCTATCGGGTGCAGTGTCCGCTGTGCAAGCAATTGGCCAGAACGGAGACGGTGCAAATGGCCGGCGCTTTGGGCCAACTTAGCTGTTTGTTGTCAGCGCTGTCGTGGTAAGTTACATTAGCTAAACTAGCTGTCTTTCTCTTTCTCTGTCTCACTCTCTCTCTCCCTCTCTTTGCAGCTGCTTCCCCATCTTTGCGCTGAGCTGCGTCTATTCCTGCCTGCAGAGCCGTCTCAAGAGCAAGCGCGTCTTCTGCAGCAGCTGTGGTGGACACTTGGGCTTCCACTGGCGTCCCATTTGATTAAGTTAACATTTGTTGCTCTTCCATGTTCCATGTTTGCCCCAAAATTCTGTTGTTGCTATAAATAAATAAAATGCCGTTGGCAGCTGTTGCCAATTTTCATAAGCACTTAAGTGTCTATCAACGCCTCGTGTGCGTGGCTCTCCGCACTCTCCTTACTGTCCACACTCTCCACACTCTCCACTCTCTCCTTACCAACCACACTCTCCACCCTCTCCTTACTGTCCACACTCTCCTTACCAACCACACTCTCCTTACCGACCACACTCTCCTTACTGTCCACACTCTCCACACTCTCCTCACGCTCCACACTCCTCTCTCTGCACTCTGCTATCCGCTCTCCTCTCAGCTAATTAATTCATTTTTTTTGGCATTTGCCTTCTCGCCTTCTTTGCTTAGTTCTGTTGCGTCTGTCGTTGTCATCGAATGGCCAGCGTGGAGAGTCTGGACGGCAGCGCCTGTGACTATGACGGCGTCATCTCAGAGGTGCCACAGGTGGGTCATCTGCCCGCGCAGCCGCTTGAGTTTGTCTGCCCCGCCTGCCACACGCTGCAAACGAGCCAGGTGGAGCATGAGGCGGTCACGCATCTACAGAAGATTGCCTGCTCCCTGAATTGGTTGCTCTGCTGGTAAGTGCTGCAGTTGCTCCGTTTACTCCAGACTCTCACACTCATCCGTCCATTCCTCGCGAAGCAATCCCATTCGCTGGCGTGGCAGGCATGACATCAATCATTATTGCAGCTCCTGTGGCTGCTTCATTGGACGCCACATCACATTGAGTTGGTATAAGCGCGCCCTGTTCCGCATGCAACGCTCCGAGGTGGAGGACAATGGGCGCTGGCAGCGCTTCCGCAAGGTGGAGAAGGAGCAGCTCGATGAGAAGAAGCTCGGCAAGCAGCGCTCAGCCATTGAGCAGAATTAGCTGCAATTGGACAAGCAGAAATCGTTCTTAAATTAAATATAATTAAAGCAGCTATTTAAAAACTATGACAAGAGAAAAGCTCTACATTATTTACCATGCAGAAGCTTTAAGCTTCGCTTTAATTGAGATTTGCTTCAATTAATTGAATTATAACAATCACAAATTGTTCTTAATTTATTCATAATTAAAGACATCTATTTGAAAAAGACAAACGAGAGTTATTTGCAAGAAAAGCTTTGAATTCGTTGCAGTAGCTGAGCTTTAAGCTTAATTCGAATCTACTCTATTCTATTTACAAAATATAATTTAATTGGTTTTGATAGTTGCAATTGTTGTTTGTCCACAAAGCTTTGATCTACAGCAAAAGCTTATCACAACAAATTTTAAGACTAGCTTAATGCATTTAAGCATTTAACTAGTGCAGCTTTTAAAAGCTGGACTTAGCTGGATTATAAACTAATTAATGTTTTCTTGTATCAAATAAGCTTTGATCTACTGTAAAAGCTTGGCTTCTTAAGTACTACAAAACTCCCTAAGCAATTATATATTAACTACAGTCGCATTTTACTTAATAAGCTTTGATCTACTGAAAAGCTTGGTAGCTTAAACACTTCAAAGCTCGCCTTGGCAGTTAGAACTTACATGCATTTCATTTTACTTTACAAGCTTTGATCTACTACAAAAAGCTTGTCAGTTGAGTACTTCAAAGCTCGTCTAAGCAGTTATAAATTAGCTACGTTTGTACATCATTAAATAAGCTATGATCTACTACAAAAAGCTTGTCAGTTGAGCACAGCAAAGCTCGCCTAAGCAGTTAGAACTTACATGCATTTTTATTTTACTTCGCAAGCTCTCTCTAATCTACTATACAAGCTTATCAGTTAAGCACCTCAAAGCTCGCCTAAGCAGTTATAAATTAGTTACATTTGTATATTATTAAATAAGCTTTTATCTACTAAAAAAGCTTGGCAGCTTAAGTACTACAAAGCTCGCCTATCGCTCAGTTATGTCGACGCTTGCAATCAGAACTTGTGTGTTTTTGCATTGTCTCTATAAATTCTGATAGTAAACAGCTGATTAAGAGACCCATCCAAGTGTTATCTGAAACGGTTATTGCGGGTAGAAGAAGAGAATGCGAATAGAATCAATAATTCTAGCTACGCACAACGCATATAATTATAGTACATAATCGGCATAAACAATTCAATTCAGTCGCAACTTGTTGAGCAGCTGATCAGCTGAGCAGCTGAGAGAGCCCGAGTCTTTGTTCAGTTTGCCATTGGATGCCGGAGGAGACGGTAGAAGAAATAGTAATAGTAATAGAATAATTGTGTTGACAATGTTGTTGCCACTTTTGTTGGCCATTTCGTTGGTGTTGCTGGTGCTGTATGTGAGGCGGCATTACAGCTATTGGCAGCGCGAGGGCGTGGCCGAGGAGAGGGCCAAGTTTCCGTTTGGCATCTTGGATGTGGTCGTGAAAAGGCAACAGGGCTTTGGCCTGGCCCTAAGCGATGTCTATCAGCGGCATAGCGGCAAAATTGTGGGCGTCTACATGATGAATAAGCCAACTCTGTTGGTACGCGATGCCCAATTGGCCCGCCAGCTGATGACCAGCGATTTCAACAGCTTCCACGATCGCGGCGTCTATGTGGATGAGAAGCACGATCCGTTGTCGGCCAATTTGTTTAACCTGCAAGGCGCCTCGTGGCGCAATCTGCGCAACAAGCTGACGCCATCGTTCTCGTCGGGGAAGATCAAGGGAATGTTTGGCACCATCGATGATGTGGGTGAGAAGTTGGTGCAACATCTGTTGGGGGTGATCGAGAAGTCACCGAATGTGGAAATCGAAATAAAGGAGAAACTCACCACGTATGCCATCGATATCATTGGCTCGGTGATCTTTGGCCTGGACATTGATAGCTTCTCCAATCCCAATAATGAATTTCGTGCTGTCAGCGATACGCTGCTAGTTGAGGATGGTTTCCTGCTCAAGGTCCACAACATGGCTTCATTTGTGTTTCCCCCGTAAGTTGAGTTCGTCCAGCTCTTCAAGGAAACGCTTCAGCTTTTCCCTTTGCAGGCTCGCCAAGCTGATGAATCGCCTTGGCTATGAGCATAAAGTTCTGGCCAAGCTGCGTGATATTATGCAGCACACAATCGAGTTCCGGGAGAAGCATAATGTGGTGCGCAAGGATCTGTTGCAGCTGCTCATACGTCTGCGCAACACGGGCAAGATCGGCGAGGACGACGACGAGGTGTGGGACATTGAAACGGCCCAGGAGGAGCTCAAGGCCATGTCGATTGACAAGATTGCCGCGCAGGCTTTCCTCTTCTACATTGCCGGGTCGGAAACCACAGCTGCCGCCTCGGCTCTTACTCTCTATGAGCTGGCCATGTATCCGCAGCTGTTGCAGGAGGCACGCGACGAGTTGGACGCGGTCATGGAGCGGCATCAGCTCAAACGTGGCGACAAATTCACCTACGAGGCGGTGCAGGATCTCAAGTTCCTGGATCTATGTATTTTGGGTAAATCTTTGATTTCGATCTCTCTGTAGCTTCTGTATTCTCTATTTCTTCATTCTCTATTTCTCTTCATTCTTCATTTTCCTTGCTTCTTTATCTCTCTTCTTTCTTTGTCTCCATTTCTTCTCTGCCTCCCTTCCTTCTTCATCTCTATTCCATCTCTATATCTCTGCCTTTCTTGTCTTCCATCTCTATTTCCCTTCTTCCTATATAACACTTTTTCCTATGTCTTGCTTCCTTTATCTCCCTGCCTCCTATATCTCCCTTTCTCCTACATATCTCTTGCTCTTCTATCTCCCTTCCTCCTATGTCTTCCTTCCCGCTATGTCTCTCTTCACCCTATGTCTCCCTTCCTGCTATGTCTCCCTGTCTTCTCTATCTCCCTTTACCCTTTCTCCTACACATCTCTTTCTTCTCTATCTACCTTCCTCCTACATCTCTTTTCTCCCTATATCTCCCTTCCTTCTATATCTCTCTTCCTCATATATTTCCCTTTCTCCTATGTCTCCCTTCCTCCTATGTCACCCTTCCTCCTATGTGTCTTTTCCTATATCTCCCTGACTTCTCTATCTCTCTTTCTCCTACATCTCTCTTCCCCCAATATCTTCCTTCCTCCTATATATCCCTTCCTCCTTCATATCTCTTGCTCCTCTATCTCCTTTCCTCCTACATCTCTCTTCCCCCAATATCTTCCTTCCTTCTATATTTTCCTTCCTCCTATATTTCCCTTCCTTCTATATCTCCCTTCCTCCTATGACTCCTTTCCTTCTCTGTCTCCCTTCCGTCTCTGTCTCCCTTCCTTTTCTAACCCTCTTCCGTTTCTATCTCTCTCTCTCTTTTCGCTATCTCTCTTCATTTTCTTCTGTAACTCTCGTCTCTCTCTCGTCTCTCTCTCTCTTCTCCCTTCTCCCTTAACTCTCTTCTTCTTCCTTACAGAAACTATTCGCAAATATCCTGGCCTGCCCTTCCTGAATCGCGAGTGCACTCAGGACTTCCCGCTGCCCGATGGCAACTACACCATTAAGAAGGGAACTCCCATTCTCATCTCGCTCTTCGGCATTCATCGCGATCCCAGCTACTTCCCCGACCCCGATGACTACGATCCTCATCGCTACGATGCCGACATTATGAACTACAATCCAACGGCCTACATGCCCTTTGGCGAGGGTCCCCGACACTGCATAGGTAAGTGTTGTGCTTATCGGAAGATTCAATTGGAATTCTGCTTTCAATATCTTTATCTCTTTAATCTCTTCAATTGCAGCACTGCGCATGGGCAAGGTTAACTCCAAGGTGGCTGTGGCCAAAATTCTGGCCAACTTTGATCTGGTCGAGGCACCGCGCAAGGAACTAAAGTTTCGCTTCGATCCCGCCCCCACTCTTGTCACCGAGGGGGGCCTAAATATACGACTCAAGAAGCGTGCCTGAAATTGGTTGAAAGTTCTAAGCTACAGTTGAAATTCGCTAAAGTGAATTTCGAAGAAATATGCAAATAAATGAAGTGAAACATAAGGAAACTAAATAGGGCAACTTGGCCTGTCTTTTCTTATTTTATTTGAATTTAAATACTATAATTTAAAACTGCGTGTGTACTAATATATTATATTTTATTTGAATTCTTTTTACTTTAAAGCTTTTACTATTTTAAAGTTAAAGAAATTATTTAAAAATTGTGCACAATAAACATTTCTCTTTCTTCAACTTTATGTGCAATTATTTCTCGAACTTCTGCACAGTTTTCAGAAATATAAACATAAAAACATTGCACAAAGTAAACATATTTATAAATTTATAAATAACATAAACATATTTCTCTATTTAAAGTTTAATATTTCTATTATTATATATTAATTATGGATTAATTGCACTTGTAATTAATACATAATTTAAATAACTTCAGGGCTTGGAAGTTCAATAAAGAAAAAATCATTGAATGGCGCTTAATATACTCTAAATTCTTAGTAGTAAGCACTTTAGAGAAGTTAAGGTGTTTAAAATATATTAGATATATATATATATATATATATATATATATATAAATTTTAAAATATATTTGCTTTCAGAGCATAATTTACAGCATGAGGACTCATTGTAAGCTGATGAAAAACTATGAAAAATTTCATCAATCAACAATTTATTATATAAAAAACTTTTTGGCAACGAAGTTCACTATAGATAAGTTTAATAAAAAGAGTTAAAAATACTCTAAAAAAGGATTTTATATTAATTCTTAGTAGAAAGAACTTTAAAGAAGTTTGCAGCTGCTTGAAGTGAGTATTTGAGAAGTGGGAGAAGTATTAGATTTTTAGTTGCAATATTCATTATAAGTGACTTGATTTTTATAAATAATTCCACTTGCAGTTAATTAATAAAATAAAGAACTTTGTATAACAAATGTTTCTTAAAGAGAAATGCTTTAAAAAGAGTTGAATATACGCTAAAAGAAGTAAGTGAAAGTAAAGCAGGAAGAACTTTAAGCTTGTTTACTAAAGTGAGAAGTGAGACTTAATGAATGTTAAATTACTGTTCTAATACTGAGCATAAAAGCATTATAAGTGATTTGTAATTAATGAAATATTCCACTTGTAATCAATTAATAAAGTAAGGAAAAGCTGAACAGATAAATCATGGCAAAGCCTTTCAGACAGAACAAGTGTTTCGGCTTCTATCGTTGCTATTTCGACATTTCTGATGTTTTACATTTGTTAAGTAAATAAACAATAAGCTAAATTGGCTGCCGAACTACAAAAAAAATAGCTCCAGTTGTTGCGGATGCTTGGTGATGATGATGATGATGATGATGATGATGACATCATAGATTGCTATGCGAGCCAAGTGAACAATAGAGACAACATTGCGTATACGCCCAGTGTGGCCTTGCTCTCTGATCTGATCTTCTCTCTGCTCTCCCTCTCCCTCTCCTCTTTTCTCCCTCGCTCACCGCGCTGCCCGTGGCTGCTGATTCAGTTGATTCAGTTACAATGGAAACGCAGACGCTGCAGATCAAGTTGGTGCCGGCACTGACGGCAGAGGAGCGTGCTCGGAATATTGTGGCCAACATCATTGTGGAGGGACAGCATGCCACACAGATGCCCTACATTGATGAGCACGAGCCCTTGGAGCAGCAGACACTGTTGACCAACCTGGAGGCAGCGGCTGCTACTCCCACCAAGTCAGCGCCACGTTTGCGGTATTACACGCCGGGCCCGTCCACCTACAAGCTGCTGTGCCCGCTGTGCCGCGAGAGCAGCGATGCGGCGGTGATGCGTGCCGCTGGCTGCAAGGATGCCAGCTGCTGCCTCAGTCTGTTGTCCTGGTGAGCAAGCGCTACTCACACTCAATTATCCAGTGATAACCTTCTCTCTTTCTGCTCTTGCAGCATTTTTCCCATTTTCTGGATCTGCTGCATCTGCACTTGGTGCGGCTGCAATCGCGAGTGGACGACCAAGGGCGTCTACTGCAGCCGCTGCGGTGGCAAAGTGGGCATCCAGCGCAAGTCCGATTAGCGCCCATTAATTATGCGTGCCACAAATGCCAGAAATACTTTGTTTTATTATAAGTTTCTATTACGCAGCTAATTCAATTAAAGAACCACACAAATCACTCTCTCTCTCTCACGCTCTCTCGCTGTTACGCTCTCTTGCTCCCTCTCTCTCTCTTCGCTGGCTCTCTGGCTGACCAAACCACTTGCCACCGCACGCTGTCAGTTCCAACGCAACCACAATGACGAGCACAACACCGACGCCTGCCGTGGATCCCTCCAACTCGCTGGAGGCGCAAAAGGAGCGCGATATTTATCAGAACTTTGCCACACCGCTGGCGGGCACCTTTCTCAATCTGCCACACGAGGCAGTGGTGCTCAAGTGCCCCGCCTGTGGCAGCAAGGCCCAGAGCGTTGTGCAAAATGATCTCAAGTGGTGGGCAAGTGAACTCAATCGCATTGTTGGCTGTCTCTTTGTGTGGGTGGTTCAGTGGCTGCTGCTGCATCTCAATCGCTCATATTCCTCTTCTCTCTTGCAGCACCTTCTGCTGCTGCTGCTGCCTCGACTACATTGTACCCTGCAAGCAGACCGATCGCAGCCATTACTGCGGCAATTGTGGTTGCTACTTTGGACGCGCCATGAAGCGACGTGCACCACTCAAGATCAAGTGAATGCTGCCCCGCAGTGTGTGTTCCCTCTCCCTCTCGCTCTCTCCCACTCTCTCTGCTTCTCTCTCTCTGTCGCACACATATTTCACACGCTACAAATGAACAAATTGCCTGAAATGTCAGCTTTGCCAAACCGAAGTTTTAATACCCTGCAAAACAGAAAGTTGCAATAAATATATAATTTGAAAAGCTGTTTAAATTGTTTTAAATATATTTATTTAAAATCTTTTTTTTAATTAAATTACAATTAAATTTTATATATTATTATTTAATGAATTTATTGATTATACAATTTTATATATTATTAATTAATGCATTTATTGATTTCACAATTTTATATATTATTATTTAATGAATTTATTGATTTTACATTGATCTTCATATTATTTTTTTTATTAAATAATGTAAATGTAAATAAATAAATATTTTGATTATTTATTATTATTATATCTATTTCTTATTATTATTAATTATTATTATTTTTGTAATAAACTATTAGCATTCTATATTATTTACAATTATATAAATTATAATTATAAATATTTATTATTAATATTATTTTAATATTTATTATTTTTATTAATTATTATTACACATTTATTTATTAAAATTTATTTGATTATTTATCATTTTAATCCATTTTTTTAAATTACATTTTAAACATATTTAAACCCACAATTTGTGCGCTTTTATTAGTTTTATTTTCAAACAAAAAGATTTTCACTTTCAGCCGTTTGTTCCTATGGCAACTATATTATATAGTATTACAATTTTAAACAAATATTATTAGAAAACTTTTATCAATTTAAAACTTGCTATTTGTATATTTAAATTTGTTTAAAATAGTTTCAATAAATTTGTTTAAATAGAAGAACTCTTTAACCTCTTCAACTCTTAAAACTCAGTCTACTAAATAAATTGTGCATAGAACTTAAATTTCAACAGATAATTCCTATAGCAACTATATCATATAGCAACTTTATCATAAAGTCGTCTAATTATTATTATTAAATATATTAAGAAATATTTGCTAAATTTCCTCAATATAAATCTGTCATATTTAAAGGAATTATTGAAAAAAAGAAACAAATAATTTAATTTAAGCAAGAGTTGAATTTTTAATTGATTGTTGCTATGTGTTGTATATGTATGTGAAAATCATAATCAGGAATATATATAGATATATATCTTGGTTTTTTTTTGCCTATTATATCTCATAACAAACTGGTTATACCCCATTGAAGAGCATAAAACTAGAACTCTTCACATTTGATTCTTTTGTCATCGATCTCTTCCTCTTTGTCGCTCTCCCTCTCTGGCTCTCGATCTGTCGCTCTCCCTCTACCTTCCTCACTCTCCCTCTCTCCCTCTCTCCCTCTCTCCCTCTTCCTCTCTCCCTATCCCTCTCCCTCTCCCGCTCTCTCTCTTTCGCTCTCCCTCTCCAGCTGCCTCAGCTGCTTCAGTCTTCATTGGCACGCGTTCGCAAGCAGACGTCGCTGCTGTCTGTTGCTACACTCAGCTGCATAGATTTCTACACTTGACAACATGGCTGAGGAAGACGCACCTGCACCGCTGTACTTTGCCGTCGGTCCGCAGGCACGCGAGATCACCTGTCCGTATTGCAAGGTGTTGGCCAAGACGCGACTCATTCGCAGCTGGCTGCGCTGTTGCACGAAGCGGCATCACTGCGGCGCCTGTGGCGAGTATCTGGGTGTCTACAGACGCCCACAGCTGTGAGGAGGTGTGCGGAAAGTGTCTCAGAGCAAACGATGAATGTTGAATAAATATGAAATGTGTAAACTGTGAGAATTGTGTGTGTGTTTTAATTGCAGGCGAGAAGACTAAGATGGTAGCAGCTGGGGAGCAGAGGGGAAAGGTGGAAGAGAAGGGAAGGGATTGCGCAGAATTTGGCAAAGAAATGGCAAGAGCTGAGGAGAGCTAAGAAGGCGAAGAAAGATGACTATCTAGAACTGGAAGAGTCAAATGAGAACTAAGAGGGAAGCGCAGAGCTGTTTAGTCTCCTACTGCTCCTCAGCTCTCAGTCTTTCCTGCTCTTAGTCTCTCCAGTCTGCTGTCTACACTCTGCCTACTTTATACTGTCTACTCTTATTCCCTTCTCCTTCTTGCTTCTCCTCTCTCTCAGCCATCTCACTGACTCTTTTCTCTTTGCTTCTCTGTTTTTTTTTGCAACTGATCTCAACTTTTGGTTTACTTTTGTATCTTTCTCTCTCTTTCTCTCTCTATTTCTCCCTTAGCAGGTTTCTTAGTATCTTCTCTTTCATTCTCTATACTTATATATATATCTCTTTCTTTGACTAAACCAACTCAACTGTTGTTTTCTTCTCAATCAATATGCTTCTCTGTTGTTTCTGTCCTTCTCTCGCTTCTCATCTACTTTAGTAGTCTACTCACTGTCTCCTCTCTCGTTATGCGCTGTTCTTCTTTCTAATTGTTCTCAACTTTTGATCTACTACCTCTTCTGCTCTATCTCACTCTTTTTCTCTATATTTCTCTCTCTCTCTCTCTCTCTCTCTCTCTCTGTCTCTCTCTATCTCTATCTATTTCTCTCACTATCTCTCTCTTTCTCTCTCTCTCTCTCTTTTTAACTCTCTCTCTCTCTCTTTTATCTCTCTCTCTCTCTCTCTCTCTCATTTTCTCTCTTCCTCTCTCTCTCTCTTTTTCTCTCTCTCTCTTTTTCTCTCTCTCTCTCTTTCTCTCTCTCTCTCTCTCTCTCTCTCTCTCTCTCTCTCTCTCTCTCTTCCTTTCTCTCTTTGACTCTTTCTATCTCTCTGTCTATCTCTCTCTATCTATATCTCTCTCTCTATCTACTCTCTCTCACTCTCTCTGTATCTCTCTCTCTCTATCTCTCTCTCTCTCTCTCTATCTATATCTCTCTCTATATCTATCTCTCTCTCTCTCTCTCTCTCTCTCTCTCTCTCTCTCTCTCTATCTCCCTCTTCTCACTCCTCAGCACTCAACTCATCGTCTCTCTTCTCTGCGCATCTTTCTTTTGCTATTTAAATGATATCAACTTTTAGTCTGCTCTCCCTCTCTTTCTCTTGCTGTCTCTCTCACTCTGCCTCAGCAGTCTACTCACTGTACACTACCTCACCGCCTCCGCACATTTCCCTCCCTTGCTTACTCGCTCTCTCTCTCTCACTCAGAGCAAGCTCTACATTGTGTCAGCGCTCCATTAACCTCTCTTCTCCCCTCTCTCATCTCCTCTCTCTCTCTCTCTTCTCTCACACTCACTGCCGCTGCTTGGGCGTGTTTCTATTTTGTGGTTTCTAGTTTCAGTTACGCCTCGTCAGTCCGACTGTGCACACCACCATGGCCATCGACGAGCCGCAAGTGATTGCCATCAGCGTGGCGAGCAAACCACAGGTGGGTCACCTGCAGCCACAGTCCACCATGGTGAATTGTCCAGCCTGCGAGTGCTTCGCCTGGAGTGTGGTGCAGCTGGAAGTGGTCACGTGTCTGCAGCGATTGCTGAAGACTGACAAAACTATGGTAAGTAAGCTAAGATTGCTGTTGTTGCTGCTCTAATCCTCGCCTGGCATTGCAGCCAAGGCTGGCGTGGCTCGGTGGACACCAACCATTACTGTGGCCAGTGTGGCTGCTACATTGGACGCCATGTGCCCGTGGGCTGCTACGAGCGCTGGCTGTCGCGAGCGGCGCGCAAGCAGGCGGCTGTGGATGACATGCGACTGAAGACGAGGCCCAAGGATTGCGCGGTGCGGGCGCAGAAGTCCAGGGAACGGGTGCTGGCGCGCAGAGCGGAGGAGCGCGAGAAGCAGCGAAGCAGGCAAAGCGAGACGTTGGCAAGCAAACACCAATGAAGGGGGGAAGCACCAGCCGTTTGTGGTTGTTGTCTTGGCTAAGAAAGCTTTGCATGCTTTTGAAAGCTTTGCAAATATATATATATATTTATACACTGCTCAAAATCACGGTTAATGTGGCACAAACTCGCGATTGGGCCGTATGCAGTTATGCTCCCGATCGTAGATGCCCAAGAAGCTCTTGCAGTTGGCGCAGTGCAGATACTCGCGATTGTCGGCCGTGTTCAAACAGGGCAGAAAGCAAAAGGGCCAACAGCTGGCCACACAGGCGGCCGAGCAGCCGGTGCTCGTATAGAACTCGGCGCTGCTCTTCAGCAGCGGACGACGATTGCAGCCACAGCTGGGGCAGTAGATGCAGCCGTCGGTGGGTGTCCAGCGTTCGATGGAGCTGCGATAGAATTGCCGTCGATTGATTTCCTTGGAGTCATTGATCTTGGGCTCCTGCCAGGCTGACGGGGAGTGGCTCTTGCTGGCCTGGCTGCCGCTTTGTGGCTTATGCTTGGCTAGATCTGTAGAGGAACTGATAACAGTGATAACATAGCCAACATAGTTAGCACTTACAGCGCTCGGCTTCGTCGGCCATTTCCGCCTCCGACATGCCCGTCATCTTGCTAATCTCGGACAGCCGCTCCTCGCTGATGCCATGCTCCGCCGCCAGCTTGTGCAGATTCCTCACCTTATCGCTGCCATCCTCAATGATCTCGGGATGATGCTGCTGCACGTGCCGCACCAGGCAGCCAGTGTCATAGCGTGAGCACTTGATTGTCTTCAGGCATTTGAGGCAGCGCAGATACTGCACATCAGTCGCTTGCTTGGACATCTTGCTTAGTACTACTACTAACTATAGTATATCCTATTTAGTTAGCGGTTTCTCTCTGTTTAGTTAACGCACAATTTAAGGTTTGTATTACTATTGTTGTTGTGTGTGGAAGAGCCTAAAGTTGTGTTGACTCAGCAAGTGAGAGAAAATGCTCGACAAACTTGTGAGAATTGCGAGAGAACTTTCAACTCTGTTTGCTCTGTTTATTTGTTTTTATAGTATTTACAACATTTGATTTTGTAAGTTATGGTTTGAATTTGTTTAGAGAGGAAAAGAGAGTAGTAATAGTAGAAGAAGGAGAAGCTGTTTATAGTTGAGTGTTAATAAATCTATAATAACAAGTTGCAGACAGGTGAGCATATTTAAATGAGAAATACTTTAGGCAGCTCCTTAGAGCATCTCCAGGCTGTAGGGAAGTTACAATAGTTGTCTTGTTTGTTGAACAATAATAATATTAAAGTCTAGAGAAATTCTAATAAAATAACTCAAAGTTTAGCAAGAATTTGATACATTTTGAAAGGAACTTTAGGACTAGCGCTAGTCTGTAAAGAAGATATAGATAGATCTGTGAGAACTTATTAAATAAAAAAAATAAAAATATCAATTGCAAAGGAGTTCAGTCTAAACATAAATAGATTGTTGAGTTAGCTATAAGTTTGGTAAAGAATGCAATGGATCAACTCAGAAAAGGAAAAAGAGAAGAAACTATAGATGTCTTGGATGCTATACAATTACAAGTAAATCTAAAGTAAAGTATAAAGAATTTGTTATAATATATTAAATAATAATATCAATTGCAAAGAAGTTTAGTCTAAACATAAATGGACTGTAAAGTTAACTCTGTTTAGTAAGGAATGCTATGGATCAATTTAAAAAAGGAAAAAGAGAAGACACAATAGATGTCTTGGATGCTATAAAATTCCAATTAATAAAGTATAAAGAATTTGTTATAATATATTAAATAATAATATAAATTGCAAAGGAGTTTAGTCTAAACATAAATGGGCTGCAGAGTTAGCTCTAAGTTTAGTAAAGAATGCAATGGAGCACTTTTAAATAAGTTAAAAGAGAGGACACAATAGATGTCTTGAATGGTATACAATTACAATTAATAAAGTATAAAAAATTTGTTATAATAAAATCAGTAATTTATTAGGGAAGATTAAAATGCAAGTTTAGAGAGGATCAATTGAAAATGAGACACAATAGATCTGTGAGAACTTATTTCATAATAATATCAATTGCAAAAGAGTTATGTTTATAGATAAAGGGAGTTAGCTCAAAGTTTGGTAAAGAATGCAATGGATCAGTTACCTCAAGGCTGTCAAGAAGGTGCACTAGCTGTCTTATAATATACATTATACTAATATTAAGGTAGAGAGAATTTATAATAATGAAATCAGTAATTTATTTGTGAACATAAAAGAGTTAATTCTAAGTTAAGCAAAGAGTTATTTAATTTTTGAAAAGAACTTTTCAATTAGCGCCATTCTGAAAGCAGGAAAGAATAGAACTGTGAGATTATAAAATAATATAAATTTATAATTATATAAATTGCAAGAGTATTTAGTCTGAAGACAAGTGGACTACTGAGTAAGCCCAATTAAAAAGGAAAACAATACATAATTTTATTAAAATAAATGTTTAAAATAACTTAAAGCATATAAGCCGACACAAACAATTTTTTTGCCTGATAAACAATGATTTATTTATTTGGTTGACAAGCAAAGTTACATATATAAACCATAATTAATCTTAAGACAGAGTTAACATTTAAATAAAAACATAATTTCTAATAATAACAGCGACACGTTGAGGGAATTTCATTTGCCAGTTGCTCAGCTTTGCAGCTGTTGTGGTCAACTTTTAATTACATAAAGAGTTAATAATAAAAAGTAACAGTTTAAAGGTTAAGCAACATTTAGAGAGTAAGTTAACTATTAGTAGTGCATAAATTTAGAACTGTAGAATTGTAAATAACTGTAGAATTGTAAGAACTTAGTTTAGCAAGGAATGTAATAGAAGACTTTATTAGACAGAGTAAGGGAAGTAATAGAAATGTTTATAAATATAAATAATATTATAATAATAACAAAATATAGACCTTAGAGATTTGAGATTAATATAAAACTAATAAAAATTCAGTAAATGCAGATTAAGTAAAGTTAATTATGTAAAAGAAATATTGATATTATCAACAACAAATAGTTTCGTTTGCTAAAGTCTAAAGAGCTAAGATTCTGTTTACAGCTGAATAATGATATAATTTAAAGAGAATTAATAAATTAATTCAACTTTTTTAGAAGCTTTAAAGTGTAATAGATGTGCCATCAAATTTTACTAGAGAAAAATTGAGTTAAGAATTTAATTAGGTATTTCTAAAGTTAGGTGAAGCAGCTCTAAGCAAATGAACTGTTGGATTATAGATTATAATTGTTATATATTATTATTATTAATAATAATAATATTATTATTAAATTAAAGCTGCATAAATGTAGCTAAATATATAGAAAATTTAACTAAATTAAAAAAAAACTTTACTTAGTTAAGCAACTACTTAAAAGCGCTGTTAATGTAGGACTAACTAAGCTTATTAATCTCAGTCTTACATCCTCATACCCTTACTCTCCCCTGCTTTCTCGGTAGCCCACAAGTTGCCAAGGAAGTCATAAATCTTCAGCATAAAATTGAATTTGATTACTTAAGAACTTTCCAACTCTAAACATATTTGATGTGTCTCTTAATACTAATTTGTTGATTTATAAAAACATCTTTAGCTTTCAAGCGAAGAAGGAAACGATTCATTCGCTGAATTGCAAGTCATCCTGTCTATGTATTTGAATATGCTAAGCAGATATGAGTACTCGTGAGTGTCAGTGTGTGTGTGTGTGTATTCATAATGCTTTAGAAGCGTCTAAATTTTATTGTCTGTCACATCCCCAAGCAGCTTCATTCACGTGTCCTGGCAACAAATAAAGTCGAAAGTCTTCAGCCGCATATGTTCGTTGTCAGCGGGAATTGGAAAGGGGATTGGCAGCGGAAATGCTATAAGAGAGCGCTTTCTTTATGCTTCTACATATTCTGTATACACTTGCACTTGCAGTGGGTGTTTCCATTTTGTTAAGGAACGCGTAACGCTTGAAAGTAGGCGTGGCAGTCTCTTTGAGGATGAGAACGTCGAGCTGAGCAGGTAGAGTCATGTAGTTCTTTAATTATTGCAGTTAACTAGCTGAAACTTGCTGCAGGTTTGTCTTTCTGCTGCATGTAGTATATAAGATGGAGCTGTTCAGTTAGGATTACTATATCATATAGCTGCCATAGGAAGGATAGGTCGGAAATTAACATTTAGTATGAAAAACTTTGTCGTTTATTGAGATAGCTCAACCATTCTCACACATAATGTAGCTAATAAGGTCTTATATATACTCACTAAATTTTATTGAAATCGGATTACTATATCATATAGCTGCCATAGGAATGGTCTTATATCTGTTGACTATATTTGGCTTAAATCGGACTACTATATCATATAGCTGCCATAGGAAGGATCAATCGGAAATTAACATTTAGTATGAAAAACTTTTTTGTTACTTGAGATATCTTAACTATTCTCACATATAATATATCCAATAAAGTCGTATATATACTCTCTGAATTTTATTGAAATCGGATTACTATATCATATAGCTGCCATAGGAATGATCTGTCGGAAATAAACATTTAGTATGAAAAACTTTTTTGTTGCTTGAGTTATCTCAACCATTCTCACATATAATGTAGCTATAAAAGACTTATATATACTCTCTAAGTTTGCTTCAAATCGGACTACTATATCATTTAGCTGCCATAGGAACAATCTCTCAAAAATCAAGCTTTAGTATGAACAACGGAGTTATTTCTTGCGATAACGCAATCAAACTCACAGTTTGAGCAGTTGAAAAAGTCTCACATAGACTCCTTGAATTTCCATTCAATTACACTACTATAGCTTTGCATCTGTATCTCCGCAAGAGCAACAAATCTTCGGCCTGCTGCAGTTCAACTTTCCCTCGTGTTGTTGTCGCAACGCGTCAAAAATTGATTTTTTACTGCATTTAAACAGGATGAGTCTGTGTCAGTTGGAGGTTTTTCTTTTTATTTTATATTTTAATTTTTTTGCGTGGCTTTCACTTTTACTTTGACTTGGGCACGATTCCCGCAACGATTCGTGCCACGCAGCGTTCCACGCTTGCTATTCTGCTATTCTGCACGTTACTCATACGCAGTGTGGTGCGTTCGGGTTAAAAGAAAAATTGTTTAATAAAAAAGAGTAGAGAAGAGCAGAGAAGAGCAGAGAAGAGATGAGAGCAGACACTCTACATTTCTTGACGTACTTCGCGTAATTGCTGCCTTTGTCAAAGCTGTCATTAACGGCTTACAATGCTGCCCACACAAATAATTACAGCTTGTGTTCAATTTTCGGTTTTATTTTTCACAATTTATTTATTGATTCGCTTACAAATACAATTCTCGTACATTTATCAGGCTAATATAAAAATACAGTTTTCAACTTGTGTGTGTGTGTGTGTGTGTTGTGTGTGTGTGTGTGTGTGTGTGTGTGTGTGTGTGTTATAATTTGTTCTTTAAATTTGGGCTTTGGAAGCATTTTCGCTGACTTGAAAAAATGTTAACATCGTTATTTTTTTTCCATAACTCTCACGCTCTTGCACACTTGCATACATATATATATATATATATATATGTGTATATATATCTCTATATAACTATATATAACCATAACTATATATAGTTTTATGGTTGGAAATTAAACTAAAGTTGGTAACGTCTGCACTTTTCTGTTATTTCCTGATGCATTCATGTCTGACAAATAGGAAACGCGTTTCTCATTTCACATCTCACATTTCTCATTTAGCTTGCTTTGTCTCTTGGCGGTTGTCGCTGTTTGTTGTCATTTGTTGTCATTTGTTGTTGTTCTCAGTTGCTTTATATTATTTAATTTAACTTGTAGTTGGACCTTAGCTGTGCTGTAAGTTCTTCAAATGTTTTATAATTGTACAAAAATAAATGTTTTCGCTTACAAAAAATTGGACTATGGTTGAGTTTTGTTTCTTGTTTTTTTTTTTTTTTTTTTTTTTTTTTGCATTCACAATGTTTTACTCAGATCTCAGCTTATTTACAAAGTTTGTTATGTTTTGCCAGTAAATCTACATTTTACACACTTCTCTCTTATTTTTTTGTTGTTTTTTTTTTTGAGGCACATTCAGTTTGAATCGTTTTACAAATTTATATAAAGTTGCGCACAAAACAGAGAAAAAAAAAAGTTGAAGAACGCAAAAAGTTGGAGAAACATTTATTTTGTTATCCCTGCTTAAACTAATTATAAAAATTAGAAAATTGATTTACACGCGCGTCGAACTGGCGCCCAGCCAGAGTGCTGTACGCTACCCCCTTTACGCTTTCCCCTTTGCCCCTTTACCCCCCTTGCAAGCGCTCGTAACTGCCTCAAGTTGTGTGCATTTATCACTAGAGTTTTCAGCCAAACTTGCAGCGCAACAAACAATATGTTTGGCAGGTCGCCATGTTCCCCTCTCCCCACTCCCTCTTCTCACTAGCTACTGCCCGCCTTCCCCCCCTTTTCAGCACCGCAGTAGCCCTTAAAGCGTATGCTGCTTGGCGGCCTCGCCACATTTGGCAGCCGCCTCGAGACGCGCACGTGGGCGCCGCTTGGTCTGCAGGGAATAGAGACGACCGCTGCGTGTACGCATCTGTGGCTCCTCCTCTGCCGCTCTGCCCCCCGCTGCCGCGCCGCTGCTGGCCGAAGTAGAGCTGTATATGTAGTGGTAGCAATAGGAATTAGGAGCGAGAAGAGTTACTCACTTGAGCTCCAGTTTGGCCAGACGCTGCTTGATTTTGGCCTGGCTAGCCGTGTACTCGGCGAGGAGGCGAGCCAGCCGCATATTGAGATTCTCCACGGACAGCTCCAGCTTCTCAATGCCCCCCTCAATGCTGTCGTGCACGCGCTGTGAATCTGTTACAGTGGAGGGGGAGGGAGGTGTTAGGAAATGAAGGAAATGGCCATTAGTGTTGCCGGAAGTGGCCCGAATTGAGCTGGAAGGCTAAACGATTGCGTCTTACCGGCAAATATCTGCTCATCGAGCAGTCCATCCTTGCGGAGCAGCTGGCAGCCGCGTTGCGTGAGCGTGGAGCGTGCCTCGGGATAATCGGCTAGCGTCTCCCACAGATCCCGCTTGGCCAGACAGAACAGATCCGAGTAGCCCAGGGAACGCACATTGGCAGTGCGACGATTTCCCGTCCGATTGCCGGCGATTTCCAGCACGGAGACCTCACCGAACACGGAGCCAGCGCCCAGGGTGGCCAGCACCGTGATGCCATCGTCACCCACAACGGACAGCTTGCCGCGCTTCACAATGTACATCTCCTTGCCGACGTCGCCCTTGCGGCATATGTAATCCCCTGGACTGAACACTTGCAGCTTCAGCTTGAGCACCAGCGCCTCGAGCAGACCCGGCTCGGTGTCATGAAAGATGCGCACCTGCTTCAGCGTATCCATATGCACCTGTATGGCAATCTCCGCCTTCAGCTTGTCCGGCAATGCGGCCAGCACACGCTCCTCATCCAGTGCGCCACTCTGGGACCAGGTGTAGGCGAACCAGCGGATCACACGCGCCTCCAGCTCATGGCCGACGCGACGGAAGGCCATGTACTGCTTGACGCCGTCCATACGATTCTGGAACTCAACGCGGGCGACATTCATGTTCGATATCATGGAGCCGATGTTGCCTGTGTGTGAGAGAGAGAGAGGGAGAGGGGAGAGCGGGGGTAGAGTGAAGGGGTTTTGTTGTAGTTGATGTAGGCAAAAGTTTTGCTGGCGACTCGCTTCTAATTTCGACAGCCATTTCCGTTGCTGCCTGCCACTCGTGAGTCGTAAATTCTTCAAGGGCCCATGCGGCGTATGCGTAACGCATGTCACAAAGGGCGACTAATGGCGGCACTTCCGGTGCACAGAGACGGACAGGGACAGGGACAGGGATGGGGATGGGGAGGTGAGATGCGAAGGCGCAGAGAGTGTGAGTCTTTGCATTCATCATGGTAAGTAAATTTGTTTGCCCAGATGTCAGAGCAGCGCCCGCACCTCCCTACACCCTACTACAATAACCCCCTTGCCCGCGGTAGACCCCTCCCCCTCCCCCTGTAATGGCAGCGATAAGAAGGACGACAAAAATGATAAAAAGGCACGTTTGCCCAAAAAGCGAAGCGAATGTGAAGGCGTCGACAGCAACAAATCAACCCCACACACACACACACACACACACACACACACACAGCTACAATGACAATGACAACAAAGCAGCAAAAAGAAAACAAGCAAATGCGCTCTAGGCGAGTGTGTTAGGCTGTCAGATACTCTGCCAGCATACAGATGCATATATCTGCATCGAGCTTTGGTGCTGCTGCTTCTTACTGCAACTGCATGCTAAATAAAAATTATTTTTTAACTATAACTCCTCTGTTTACTACACGATCGTGCTGAAACTTACAGTATAGTTTAGCATTAGTATAGACATAATGTGTGCCAAGTCTGAAGTTTGTAGCTTTGCAATTGCGCATGTTATGGCAATTTGATGATTTTTATAAGTGATAAAAGAAAGGAATACTTTTGAAACTTCAACTATATTTAATAAGAAGATAAGAAGAGTTTGCCAAACAAGTTTAAAGTCAAAAAGATCTACTCTATTGAACTGTTACAAACGCTAGCACAGAGCGATAATACCTTGTTATGCATATTTTCAATGGTGCGCAGGGTATGCAAAAAGAAATAAGAAAACAAAACAAAACAAAGTAGAACGTAATGAATAATGTGGGTCGACATGGAGGACATGTACATGCAGATGGACGCGGTATGTAAGGGAGACTAGAAATGGTGCCGCGGGGGGATGGGGGTTTCAGGGTACGTGGTCGTTTGTCCCTGACGTGCGTGGGGCTGTAAATTAATACCCATTGATGTCACAGATGTCACTCTGCAACCAATTAAACGATCAGACGAAATATTTGCGTAAACAATGCGAACCCCAAAAAGCAAACAAAGCGCGAAGCTGCCAAAAGCCCCCCAAAGGGAAGCGGGGAGGGATGAAGGAGTGATAAAGTGAAGGCGTACAGACTCACCCACAATGGTGGCAAAGATAAGAACGCCGGCGAGAAAGTCAGCGACCACAAACAGATATTCCACATCATTCTCCGGCGTCGGCGTCTCGCCAATCGTCGTCAACGTCAACGTGGACCAATAGAAGCTGTAGATGTACTGACGTTGCAACGTATTGTTGCGTGTGCCATTCAAGTTGTATACCCAGGAGTCGGAGCTGAAACCAATCTCATAGCTAATGGCAAAATACATGCAGGCATTCCAATGGATCAACACCAATATGGCCAGGACAACTTTGCATATCCGAAATGCATTTGGATATCCAGTTGCGGTCTCGGTGCGATCGAACCATTCCCAGAGGCGGGGCAGGCGGAGCAGACGATTGAGGCGCACAATCACCGGGCAGGGTAGGTACAGGCTGGAGCAGGTCTCCGGCGGCCACCAGATGTAGGCCAGATCCGTGGGCAGCATCGAGAGCACGTCCAGATACCAACCCTTGGTGTGGAAATAGTGGCGACGTAGGCGAAATGCATCGCGCACCAAGAGGCCCTGGTCCAAGAAACCTAAAGGAGCAGAGAGAGAGAGAGGGGGAGTGGGGTGTATTAGTTAGTTGTTCCTTTAGTTATTTTTATGCTGGTGCATGCCGCATGCCCCAAACACATTTCACAGTTCGCGGCACTTTTGTTCACAGTTCTCTTCTGCATTCACTTGGCATCAGTATGCAAAACTACAACTCAGTTACCCTTCTTCCTTCTATCTTCTCCCGTTTCCTCACCCCCGTTTACTTTCTTATCCCAACAACTGGGTAATCCCTCTTAGCCTAGTTTACAAAAATTGCGTGGCATGTTAGTAGGAAATTGTTTCGTAAGTCGTAAGTCGTAAATTGATAATAACTTTGATTGTCTTCGTCTTTTTTTTTTAATTCTTTCATTTTCTATTATTTTCCGCTCAAATATGCAGAATTTTCTGGCTGAAAACTCATGAATTCTGTGAAAAACACTTGAATTTCCATTCAACGATTAACAATTCAATTGCATATTACAGTTTTTCCGCTCATTTTTCAACTCATTTTTCCGAAATGGAAATTTAACGCAATTGCGCACAAATTCAACTAATTCCCTTTTTTTTATCGAATTTTCCAAAATTTTCCCTAAGCTTTTTTCTAGTAAAAATTGTAGCTTGAATTTCAGCTTAATTTGTAATTATGCAAAGGAAATTTGCTATCAATATTGCTCAAGTTGGCTCTATATTGCTATCCTCTGCTGTGACGCTAAAGCAAATATTCTTCAGATGAATTTTCTTAATATAAATAAGCAAATAAATTATATAAATAAACTATAACATATATATTTAAAGATTAAATAATAATTTAAAAACTTCTTAACTTTTACTTCTTAATTTTAAATATTTATTGGAATTATATTTGTATGAAATTGAATTAGTAATTTGTAATATTTACTTAAATAATAATTGGATTAAAATTTAAGTATTTACTTCTTAATCTTAAATATTTATATATTTAATATTTGATTAAAATTAAAATATATATTTCTTGATTATAGATAATTTATTATTTGATAAAAATTGAAATATATTTCTAAATATTTATTTAAGTAATCTTTAACTCAACTTAAAATATTTATTTGTTAATTTTAAATATTTATTTAAATAATATTTAATTAACTGATTCTAAGCTTTCAATACTTTCCTATTTTGCTGTCCTCTGCTGTGATTTTTGCTTAAATAGTTTAAATAAGTCACCTCTCTTGCCCTATTCACTTGCCCTCTGCTGTGAGTATTAATAATCTATCAGCTTGACTTGATTAAATTTATTCAATTAATATATAAATGTTAGTAGAAATATCTCTAGCACTGTTATTTGCTGACCTTAAATTAATGTATAAATAATTTCCGCTTTATAATTAATAACTCATCAAAACTGCACTATTTTGTTGTCCGCTGCTGTAAACAAATATTCCTAGAGAATCGATGCAACGTTTGCTGCTAGAATTATGTATGTATAATTTCTTTGTTAAGTTGTCAAGCTTAAATAATTTATGAATGTGGTTCTAATCTAGTGCCCGCTGCTGTAAGTCTCAAGCAAGTTTATTACAAAGCGCGTATAACTCTTTGGCGAGGGTATATCAAAGCTGTCTGTGCAATGCTGCTAAAATGTCAAGGCTGGCTTATCCTTGCGTTTGGCAACTCGCACACACCCACCACAAACACACACACACACACACGCACACAGACACACACATATGGCACTGAGGCATGCTTGTTATACAGAGCAAATGGCTTAGCCATTGTCTCTGCCAGCTTAGTTAGTCCAAAAGTCTTGAATCTCATTTGCATAAGCAGCGTTCTCGCTCTCGCTTTCGCTTACACTTGCTGCCCCTTCCCCCCATCACCCCTTGTTCATTTCCCTCTCCAGCCACCTGTGCTTCAGCTGAACTCTGTTGCAACTTACCCTCATGCATGTGCACCAGCGTATCCAGCAGATAAATGAAATCACACAGATAATCCAGGGTATACCAGACGGCGGGTGCATTCTTATTGATCTCCCAGAATACGGAGCGACCCACCACAAAGATGATGTTGTAGAGCACCGCCAGCGAGACCACTGCGAGCCACTGTCATGCAATAAATAAATATTAGATGACAGATAGATAGATAGATAGATAGATAGATAGATAGATAGATAGATAGATAGATAGATAGATAGATAGATAGATAGATAGATAGATAGATAGATAGATAGATAGATAGATAGATAGATAGATAGATAGATAGATAGATAGATAGATAGATAGATAGATAGATAGATAGATAGATAGATAGATAGATAGATAGATAGATAGATAGATAGATAGATAGATAGATAGATAGATAGATAGATAGACATACCCTGTAATGGGACTGCAGTGTTGGGTCAACAGAGAGGCGATTGCAAAGGGCGCTCGTGCCACGTATTTCACTTGACAGCGCCGCATCATCCATGCCCGGCGTCTTGCCAATCTTATCCGTGTTCGTTGTGTTCGAGAACTTCTCGAGGAACCAGTCCGGCGGCTTGGCCCGGTTCCGTTTCGTCAGGCGCTGTCGCAACGCCTGCAGAGTTCTGCTCAATGCTGAGGGTTTGCTCCGCTTGCTTGGCTCCTGCAAACAGACAAAGAGCAACATAGAAAGCATTGAAAACTTACATCAAGTTGGATGAACTGCAGTGCAGATATGTGCCACACTGTGAACTGTGGCACATGTCCTAATTGAATCGTTTTAATGCCACACCCACTGTACTCTGTTGTTGGGGTCAGGGTTAGCTCTCGGGTAAGTTTAGGGTAACCGCATTAAAACTTGGTCAGCATTCTGCGAATTGAGCGCTTAAGTTCGTTACGATTACGTCTGCAGCTCCAGTTAGGATTAGAAATGAAACTAGCTGCACCTTAAGCACAGTGGTGCAAATTACATTTGCTTCGGTTGAAAAGTGTTTCAATTAAAGCGTACTTTTCTATATTTGCACTTTTTGCAAATTGTAATTACTTGGCTAATGACTGAAGTTTTAATTTCTAAATAAAAGTTGCAATATTAAAATTTGTTTGTTTTTTTAGACTCTGTACTAAAAGTAGATAGTCTATTAAGTTTGATAAAAGCGAGGTGTGCGTAATAAGCAGAAGGAGTCTTCTTCTATCCTATAAAGTTTGTAGATTCTTGATCAGCATCAGTAGTCGAGACGTTATAGTCATGTCTGTCTGCCTATTGAATTATTATTTACTTTGAAAGATTTAAATTTGTATAAGTTTTAATATGTTTAGCTAAATATAATATGTGTTTAATATCAGCTTTAACTTGGCTATAATTTGTATTTACCATTTGCTATTTTATTTAAAATGTAAGTAATAATAATATTTAAAATTTAAGTAAATATAAATTTAATAAATTAATTTAATAAATAACTTTAAATAACACTTTGCAATTGAAACGTAATTTCCCTATTTTTGAATTAGATTTTTAAAATAAATTGTAAATCTATAAAAATAAGATATTAATGTAATTTTATTTTTACTATTTTCATTATTTTGTATATTTTTCTTTAATTAATTATTATATTTCTTTGTTATATCTGCTTATAGTATTATATTCCGTTCAATATATCTAGCATTTCAATATATCTCAGCACACTGTGCGCTGTGTGGCCAAGAGAGGACAGCACGTTTAGTTTTGTGGCAAGTTAGTTTCTATAAATTGAATGTACAACACAATATAGCCTCACACACATACAAATGTGTATTTGTATATATGTATGTGTGTTTGTGTATGTGTATATGTCTGTATGTATGTGTATTTTTATAGCACACGTGATGCTTGTTTCCGCGAGCTCATTCTGCGCATCCTGAGATTAGCGGCGTGTGCTTGACAGTCTAATAAACGGGTATCAGTCGCTGCCAGCGGTTAATCCATTAAGCCATATCGCGACTCAGTTCATCTGTGAAAGCATCTCTGTGTGTGTGCGTGTGTTAGTGTGTGTGTGTGAGTGACAGTTGCTCAATATGAGGCATTGTTGCGGCCCTTTGGCCCACAAGGCTAATGATAATGCAATGCAATGCCGCCTGCTGTGCTCAAGTGAAGGTCACACACACACACAGACACACACACACACACACACACACATGCACGCATATTTCTCATTATATTTAATATTTACCGTTTCATTATGCTGTTGTTGTTGTTGTGGTTGTTGTTGTCCCGCTATGGCTGCTATATCCAAAGATTGCACCATGGCTTTGACTTTGAAATGTCGCATGCAAAAGCGACGTAAGTATGCTGTCTCTTACTCTCTCTCTCTCACTCTCTCTCTCTCTCTCTCTCTCTCTCTCTTGCCTATCTGTCTGTGTCTAACTCTCTCTTTGCTTAAATTGCACCTACAAAATAATAATGATGTTGTTGTTGCTGTTGCTGTTTCTACTCTTGTTGATGATCATTATATTTAACCGTTAACCGTTAACCGTTAGCTTTCTGCAGCTGCGCATGCGCATCGACGTCGAGTTGCCCGTTAACACTGAAAATGCGTTGCGCGCTTTGCAATTGCCATTGAATTTGTCGCAGGCAGCGACATGTCGCGACGCCAGCAGCGACGCATCGCAGCGCTAACAGCAATAGCAACTGCGAGTGCGACGGCGACTGCGAGTGCGAGGGCGTCGACGGCGACGGCGACTGAGACTGCGACGTCGAAGTCACGAACTGGCCACGGCAGGCATACACAATAACTAAATGTTGCTGTTGCTGTTGTTGTTGTCGCTGCTGTTGTCAATTCAAAATGTTGTTTAAGTGTCATTGTTATTGTTGTTGTTGAATTTTGCAATTTTCTTAATTTGCATGTTGTCGTCGCCGTCGCCGTCGCCGTCGCTGTCGTTTAATTAATTAACCTGCAAAGTCTCAAGTGACTTTGGTCCTTCATTGTCAGCGATGAGAGGACAAAAGGCGTGTAATTGTTGCTATTGCTATTGCTATTGCTGCTCTTGTTACTCTTGTTGTTGTTGTTATTATTGCTCAGCTGTATTAGGGTTGTGGGTGTGTAGGCGGCTTCTATGGCCATTGATGGCAATTTGACAAGATTGATGACACTTTCAGGTGAAACTGCGCTGTGTTGTGTAAACGCTTTTTAATTGCTCTTTCGGCCATCATTTAATTAAGCTGAAAGCTGCCGTGCTACCGCGATCCAGCGATAGTTTGCTGTTATCGATAACTAAATGTATGCACAATATATTGTGCAGTGTTTAACAACGTTTGCATATTAATTGATTGCATACGCGGGAAGCAAAGCAACCAGTTGCAGTTAGACCCTGTACTTTAGAAGGCAAGAGAGTATATTAAGTTTGTCGTAGGTAAATTGTGCTTAGGGTTGTCGCATTCTTTTTGACAGACAGGTGTGATTGAGCGGAAAAGCAAGCGTCTTATTTAAAGAGTCTATCAAATCTTGGAGTAGTAAGTCACTGAATTTACGTTAAATTTAAAGATTTTCTTAAATTAGCGTAGTATTTCAGTAGACCTATGTCATATTTAATTAGCTTTGCAGTGTTGCTGATGTAATTTAAATTTGTTTCTATTTAAAATATTTATTTTATTAGATATTAGATGTAGATACCCTGTCTCTTGCTGTCGAGCACACTCGTTGCTTGTTGTTGTTGATTGATAACCCGTAATGTTAATAAACATGTTGATCAAATGATGATGATGATGATGTCGCTGACGATGATGATGAGCTCATCGTTGGCAGCGTTGCATGGCAGCAACGGTTTATTCATTGGCAAGGTTGCAACCAAAAATACAAGTGAGAGCGTAAGCGACTTTATGCTACCCTGTACGCTGTTAGATTATGTAACATTTGTTTATCAAAAAAACTTAAAATAGGCATAAGTATCGTTTTGTTCACTTGATCTAAATGATGTTTGATCAGCTGCTTGATATTGTTAAGAGGGATTGCTTAGTTTGTTATGCACTCAATATACCCTTTGAGTCAACAGGTAAAGGGTATAATTAACTGATTTGGATTCGCAGTAAAGGCAGCAGCTCTTGTACTTGAAAATGAAATCGAAAGCTTCCCTGGGTGCCCCTCCCCCCTCCCCCACGCCTGTGCAACCGTCACTACTCATTCACCTGGGCCAATCGCTGCCGCTGACACCTGCCCGTTTGTCCGTCTGTCCGTTTGTCCGTTTGCCTGATTGGCATTCAGCGCGTCGCGGCGTGAGCTGCACAATAAATTTCCATAATTGCCCCGGCGACCGTTAGGTGCTGACACAGGTGGCAGTTGTGGGGGGGAGCAGGGCAGCAAGGTGTGAAGAGGGGAGATCAGAGAGTGGAGAGTGGAGAGTGCAGAGGGGAGCAACGCAACATTATGCTAAGCAAATCAAGCGCCGCTTTTGATGGTTATGGCATGCGTGTGCTTTATGCTCAAATAAAATTACTTTAAGCGACTCTAAAGCCTCTCACCTCCCCCCGCTTCCCTTGCGACTGCTAAGGTCTTATTAGAAGTGACCAATTGAAATGCCTGGCAAGCTGTGAGCCACCCAAGCAACACACACATATACACAATACATATGGGAGAAGGCCAACCAAGCAGGCACGTGGCACAGCGGCGTCTTTAGCGTTCAATGGAAATTGACTCTAGTCAAATGCCCAAAAATTGTAATAGACACTGTACACACTTCAATGGGAAGTCTGAGTAGGTGTGTGTGTGTGTGTGTGTGTGTATCTTTTACTGTTATTTCCGTTTTTGACATGGGCAAAGCCTAAAGATTGCAGATTGAATGTCGAGTGCTAAACGCTGAGATTTACTATTTCTTTTATTCAACTCAACATGTGCTGGGGTTGCCTGCCCAATAGAAGTACTGATTGTTGTATTCAGCAGTGAACAGTTACTTCAATTCTAATTTCCGTTGACCCTAGCAAGCTCTTGGAAAGAGACTTTTAGCTGCTGATTTCAGTTTGTCATTTAAAACACTTCAATTGTTAAGCGAGAGTGAAATTGTCAGAGAGCGCATTGCAAGAGAGTTTTAGTTTAATTGAATATTATTAAACATAATTAGAAAGGCTTGAGAAAGCTTTCTCAGGTGCTTTTCTGCTTTACTTAATTTACTTACAATTTTTGAATAACTGTTTAATAGGCACTCTAAGGTAAAGTTCGCTTTACGTTAATTGAAATACTTTGGTAGCAACTTAATGCTTGCATATTGATTAAAAGCTAAGCGCAAAGTATTAAAGTAATATAAAGTATTGAAAGCGCATTAAGTTCTTAAATTGAAGCTGTTTGCAAATGGATTTAAGTAATATATATTTGATTAATTCTTGTAAAGCGTTGTCTGCAATAGCTTTGAAAGCAGTTTACAGCTTTGCACTTGAATTAAAGCTGTTTGAAAAACTCTTATAAAATATATATTCGTTTAATTAACTGTAACATTAATTAATTGTAACATAGTCTACTATAACCTCAACAGCTTTAAAAGCAACTGAAGGCTTCTGAATTGAAATAAAACTTATCGAATGTATGTTTAAAGAATATTTATTTGATTAAATGCTGAAAAGTGCTGCATAAAAAAGTTGTAGCAGCTTTAAAAGCAGCTGAAAGCTTCCGAGTTGTAATGAAACTTATCGAAAGTATGTTTAAAGAATATAAATTTTATGAATTCATGAAAAGCATCATATACAACAGTTATAGCAGCTATAAAAGCAGCTCAAAGCTTCCGCATTGGAATAAAGTTTCTGGAAACTATGTTAACAGAATATGTTATTGATTAATTCTAGCAAAGCACATTCACATACAGCTTCTGAATTGTAATAAAGCATTTTGAAGATATGCTTAAGGGGAATGTATTTGAATAATTGCTGAAAAGCATAGCTTATAACAGTTATAGCAGCTTTGAAAGCCACTTAAAGTTTCTGAATTGAATGAAAGCTTATGGAAAATATGTTCAAGGAGTATGTGTTTGATTAATTGCTGAAAAGCACAGCATACAACAGTTGCAGCAGCTTTGAAAGCAGCTTGAAGCTGCCTTAAAGCTGTAATTCAAACTGATGCTCGCTGGCTCTAGCAAGTTGTCAGTCAGCATTACACTGAGAGCTGAAGGCTTAAATGGTAAGGCAACAGCAGAGTTAAACAGTTAAACAGTTGAACAGTTCAACAGCTTAAAGCCCCGACACAGTGTTGTTTGTAAGTTTCTTTCAGTTGGACAAACCACAATCAATGTGTTGGTGGTGTGGTGGTGTGTTGATGTGGTGCTGTGGTGGTGTCTAATTAGCACTCGCAAAACCACTTTGAGCACCCCCGCATTTTGTTGTGTATATGATTCACAAGTTTGAATGCCACAGCTGTTTGGCGTGATAAGCACTTTTAGCCTTGTTTTTGGCCATTTGTAGCACTTGCACTTTGCTCATTTATTTGTTATTGATATCACAGTGTTTTTATCAGCGAACATTTGTTTGTGGCATTTTGTGATATTGTGATGATGATTGTGATTATACTGAGGACCACAGAGCAACACAGAGCACCACCGAGAGCCACCGAGAGCCACCCCACTGACAAGTCACGTCCCGACGTGGGAAATTATGCAAATGTGGTGCAGATTGGCTGACGTTGACCATAAACAACAGCGCTTATCTACAACAGCGACAACAACAATAACTGGCCAACAGACAGACATAACTTGGCCTAATACCTTGTCCAATATTATGGCCAAAACACACAGAGCCACAACTAAAACTCAACTAACAACGATCCAATGTGAAATGGACCCACATCAAACTGAAAATCCACTCGTTGTTGTCCTTTTGTTGTGCAGCGTGCTGGCTTAATCTTTGGGCCCAGTTAGCAATGCTTAAGCGACTTTTGATTTAGTGCAAAACACGAGCACAAACTTCTTTAACAAATCGAAGCTGCAGACAATTTATTTGAGTTTATTTTCATTTATTTCTTCATTGTTTTCTTTCTTTTTTCTTTTTTTTTTTTTGCTGCCGTTGACGAACGCGTTTTTTGCGCAACTGAAACTGAAATTTGAACAAAATTGACAAAGCGAAATATGGCCAAAGTGCCAGAGTACCAAAGTGCCAAAGTGCGCTGGCGATGAGTCCTTTTTGCCGTTTGTTTGTTTGGCTTACTCGAGTGCCCTGCTGGCAGCTCAAATTGCACAGAAACAATAAGCAAAATAGACGGCTGAATGGCGTTATTGGAAAGGCCAACAAATAGCAAATAGGTATGGCAAGCAAATAGGGCTCATTAATCGCTTTAATGGCCAACAGACTAAC
Organism: Drosophila macrospina; assembly: GCA_035042075.1. Taxonomy (NCBI): domain Eukaryota; kingdom Metazoa; phylum Arthropoda; class Insecta; order Diptera; family Drosophilidae; genus Drosophila; species Drosophila macrospina. The sequence goes on along the minus strand of JAWNLW010000133.1, from coordinate 1,720,016 downwards.
TTGGCCAGCACCGCACTTTTGTCGTGCTGTACAACTCGCTCGCTCACTGAGCTGGAGCTGGAGTTCTCAAAACTTTAAGTTAACTCTGCAAGCAACTTCAATATATAAAGTAGAGAGTATATATATACAAATGTGTGTGTGTGTGTGCGGTTGTGTGTGTGTGTGTACTTCTAGCTGGTAAGCTGCCATTGTTGCCTTCGGTTTGGCTCTGTTGCGGTTTTTGATGGCCAACAAACAGACAACACACCTCAAAAGCATTACAACAACTCAGCCAATATTTGGACGTTGTTATGCGGGTGAGCAAATAGGGGAGGGAGGGTGCCAGGGTGCCAGGGTGCCGGGGTGCTGTGGAGGGAGCTATGGACAACTGAGCGCTTTCCATTTGTATTTATTTATTTCATTGCGTTTTCGTCTCTCTGCTGCTGCCATTTATGAAAATGGCATTGAAAATGTTGCTGTTGCCGCTTTTCCCATTTCCCATTTCACTTTTCCTTTAGCTGTAGACTAACTCGACTCCACTCGACTCGACTCGACCCGAGACTCGTCTCTCTGGCTCAATGCTCTTATCTATCAAATTGGTCGTTGGCCAAGTTACTCACATCACGCTCAAAGCTCTCGCCCCCTCGACGTGACCAACAAAACGCCAGCTGGCCAGCGAGTGTCCTTCCTTCACTTACTTATTTATAGCTCGAGGGTCAAATTAAGTTCTAAACAGCACTTTTATATCTAGACTTCACTTCATTCTTATTTTTGTAAAGTAAAAAGGCCCAAAATAATGTAATTACCACAAGCTTGCAACGGATATGCACACTTACAACGAAAGTTTCGGCGAAAATAAATCCAACTTCCTCACACATTAATATAATATATTATTTAACTACACTTTTCATACAGTGAGAGCTTTCTTTTCTTAATTTTAAATTAGTTTATCATTTTGTAAGCAAGTATTTTAGTTACTTATGTTATTTAAGCAAAGCATTTTAGGCTGCTTTTGATTTTAGTTGAGTTTTGGGGCAGATTTCAATTTTTAAGACTCTGTACTTCAAAAGTACATAGTCTACTAAGTTTGTCGAAAGCGAAATGTGCATTACAGGCAGAAGGAGGCGTGGCAGACCCTATAAAGTATATATATTCTTGATCAGCCGAGACGATATAGCCTTGTCCGTCTGTGCGTCTGTCTGTCTGTTTGTCGATCCGTATGATCGCCTAGATCTCAGAGACTATAAGAGCTAGAGTTACCAAATTTGCTGACAACACTCGTATAGTGTGCAGGCAGATCAACGTATTTCTAGTGCTACAGACTTCAGTTTTGGCACACATAGAGAAAGCCCCTTTGCGGACGAAGATTTTAACACGATCGCAACATAAACGGAGGAGATATTAAGGAATGAATGATCAGTAGGTTCAGCTGCAGCTGCAGCGGCTAAGAATTGCTCTCAGTAGAACAACAACAACAAAAATTACAACAAAATACGCTGCTCAAAATTACAAATGCTATTTTTCAATAATTATAAATTAAATATAAATTATAAATTGAAGTTTTTTTGCTTCTCCCGATTAGTACAGAGTCTCCAAAGTCGATTGAGATCGTCTATACTATACTATATATACTAATACATACTAAATACTATATATACTAATACATACTAAATACTATATATACTAATATATACTAAATACTATATATACTAAACTCTCGCTGGTGCCCCGATTCACTGGCTTCTTTTTAATCAAATTCAGCTAAATATATTAAAAAATTTAGAGCATCAAAGCGGCGACTCTTGCAGCTGGCTCAGCTCACATTTTGTTGAGTAATTCGACACGTGCTAATAAAAATGTGTGCGGCCACAGAAATGGCAGTCAGCTGGCGTGGAGCACGGAGCTTTGGAGCATGAAACTTGCACGCAGCGGACGTTGGAGCGTCGAAAAGTCGCAGAGTCGGAGAGTCGGACGATGCGACGATGCGACGGCTACGTGACAATAGAGGAAGTAATTAAAACGCGATTTATGGCAAGGTCAAGTTTATGAAGGTCCGAAGTTCATTTGCATGGAGTTCCAAGGGGGAGATGAGGTACAGTTGCCCTCCTTTCAGTAAGTATATAATGTATATATGTATATATGTATATGAGCCCGCAGCATAAACTGTGCTATTGTTGCGTTATTGAATTTGTTGTTATTGCTGTTATTGTTATTGTATTATCGATGGCGTCAATCAATTTGCGCAATTACTTAATTACAGCCCACATAATTGAATAGCTCTGACGGCCGCGCATTATGGCCAGGCCAACAACAGCAACAGCAACAGCGCAGCGCTGCGATGTAATGAAATTAATGCAGCAAATTGGCAAAAGTGTTCATATCTCTAGCTATTTATCGCTGTTCTATTAAATTACGCATACGCCGTGTGATTTATGTGCAGTACAGAGTCTGAGTAAACGTAATCGTAGAAAGTATCGATACCTACTTGTATCAGTTTCCTGCCATTCTCCAGATAGTTAACATCGCCCGAGCGCTGCTGCTGCTTCTCGGCCGGAGCAATGGCCTCCTCCTGGCTACGCTGGACATCAGCAGCAGCAGCATCAGCATCCTCATCCTCCTCATCATCAAGCTGCTGCTGCCGCTGCTCATCAGCAGCAGCAGCAGCATCAAAGTCCTCATCATCATCGTCATCGTCCAGCTCAATGCGTTGCCGGCGCTGCCAATTGCCGCGCGCATAGTGCAGCTGCTGCACCTCCAGCTGCTGCGAGGGATCGGGTAGCGCCGCCTTGTTGGCAATTAAATGCTTGCGCGGCAGACAAACTGCCTCGCTGCTGATGGCGCTGGCTGGCTGAAAGGGTGCGTATAGGCCGCCGCTAATCTCCAGCTCCTCGTGTGGCAATGCCAACTGTTGAGTTGTGGCGCAACTGGAGCTGGCGCTGCTGCCGCCAAATGGCAGCTGGGCGGGCGCCGAGGCAACGGGGCCCACAAAGCGTGTGGTGCGATACATAGGACGGGAAAGGCTATCAACAAATTAAGCATAGATCGATCGAGCAAATCAGTGGCTTAACTTACTTGTAACCGTATTTGGGGGATTCGGTTTCGGGGCGGCGTCTGCTGGACATCATTGTGTTGACCCGATCTCCGCGGGCGGCAGCCATCATATAGGTCCACATTGCGGCACATCCAATGCTGTGCTACGCTGTGCACATGACGCAAGCCGTAGCAGCTTAATCCGCACTCAAACAGCAGCAGCAGCAGAAGTAGCAGCAGCAGCAGCAGCCGTAGAATGAGCTGCAAGTAAAGCAAGTAAGCCAAAAGGGTCGCATTAATGTCTCAACTTAAAGTTAAGCCTCAAGCCACTTGGGGCCAATTGAGGCTTCAACAGTCATAAACGCTCTCCACGCTCCCCCCTCCTCCTCGCTCTTCATGCTCCTCCAGCAGTGGTTAGTTCCACATAAAACTGTTGAGTATAGCACACTTGAGAAAAGGGGGCGAGAGGCGTAATTAAGCAATTAAAACGGCTCATGAGCCGAGCGCCTGAAGGTATGCAACACAAATTGCACAGCGTCTCCTTGGAAGCCCCTCGAATGGCAACAGCAACAGCAACAACAACAACAACAACAACAGCAACAGCAACAGCAACAGCATCGCATTGGCCATAAAATCAGCATAGAACACAAGCTCACTTTTATAGTTCCAGCTGTGCTTCGACTGCGACTGCGACTGCGACTGCGACTGGTTTTGGCCGAGATTTCAGCTTATTCTGCCAATTATTTCACATATCTTCTATTAGCCATAAATTATAAATAAAAACGAGCAACGAACTCGCAAGCATTTCAATTGCTTGCAGCTTTCGTTAACTGATTTAAACTTGTTTTATTATTTGATTTTATTGCTACTATTTCAGTCAAATCATTGCACATTTAGGTTTCTGCTCTCTTAACAACTCAAGTCCCTCTAAATATAACTCTACTTTACTCTACTTTAACTCTGCTGCTTCTACTTAATATTATTATTAACTCAAGTTCTGCTTACAACTCTTAGCTTTCAATTTAATTATTTCTTTAGTTATTTATTTATTTATTTATCAATTTTATTTTTATTTATCAATAAATATTTAGTTTCTTTATTTTAAATCATTTTCATAAGAAATTTCAACGTTTCTTAATTTCTTTTACATTTTAATAATGGTTTATTCATTTTAATCATATTTAATATTTAATATTTAATAATAAGCTAAAATATTATTTATTTAAATAATTAACAATAAAGATTTTCAGCTCTTGTTTAATTATTTACAATAATATTCAAAACAAAATAGTTTAAATGTTTTAAATATTTAATTTCATTATTTGAGTTAATGAAAGTTAAATAATTCAGTATTTTTAAATAATTTATTAAGAGACAAAATAAAAAAATATAACAAATAGTTTAAATGTTTAATGAATTAAATTTCATTAATATAAATAAAACAAAATTGCAAGTTCGATTGCTTAACATTCTGTCTGCTTTAATAAAATAGAAAATGAAATAAATTATATGAAATAAAAACAAATGATTTAAATATTAAATATAAATATTGCAAATAAACCAATTCTTTAATAAAAAACGAATTAAATAAATAAAAACAAATCATTTTATTGCTTTAAAAATGAAGTTGATTATTTAAAACTGACTGAAAATTCTTCATTCTTTAATAAAAGAAAAGAATTTAAAGCATTTAAAATATAAAATTTCAATATGTTAAATTAACCACAATTGCTCTTAATGTTGTAGCTAAATTCTAAATTCTTCATTTTAAATAAATAATAAGAAATAAGAATAATAAATGAGTTGAAACTGATTTGAAAATGTAAACTAAGCAAAGAAACAAGTTGAGCTCACTTCCTGTTAGTTTTTTGTTAGTTTAAAGTGTCCCAAATGCTAATTAATTCATAAGAAATGAAAGCCATGTGCAATACAAGCAAACGAGAGTGGATTGTAGAGTTCAGAGACCTCGAAGGACCCAAAAGGACACCAAGCGCTGACCGTGTCTAAGTATAAGTAATGCGCTTGAATATGCCACAAAGCAGCATAGACACAAGCTAATGAGGCGCAAATGATAAATACAAGTTGCCAGCAAAGCAGAAAGTATATAAAAATATATAAATATATATAAATGCAGACAAGCATAAGTAGTTGTAGCTAATGCCAGGACCAAGACGAAGGGGGCATATCCCAGCCAATGTGAGTCACACAAATTGAGCCAAAAAAAAGAAGAGAAAAAAAGATGCAAATTGTGAATTGCAGATAATCAAAATCAAAACGTGCGCAAAACTTAAGCGCTATGTGAATTTTCTAGATGTAATTTCCAGTTGGCAGCGCAGCTGGAAAAATGGCCAAGAGAGTGCAGGCTGCAGTTGTTAGCCAAGTTATTCTTAGTTATCCTTTGTGTTCTCTATATCAATGCCTTTGTCTGGCATTTTACTGTCGCGTGTTTTTATGTCATAGATTATGCTTGCCAGTTGCCAGTTGCCAGTTGCCAGTTGCCAGTTGCTGCTCTCACCCGTTTCTTCTGCTTCATTGTGGCATTCAATTTAAAGTGCAATTTCGGTTTACCAAAAAAAAAAAAAAATATATAGCAAAGAAGCGAAACGCGCCTTTTGCCGCAGCTTTCGTATCTCTAGTATTTTCTGCAGTTTGATGAGTCAGTTGGCAAAGTCTTTGACCGCATCAAACAGAAGAGAAAAAAGTAAATAAATTGGAGTGAGACAAATGGAATGATAAAGAAAACTAATAGCAAAGACGGCAGGCGAGTGAGCTCGACTGCGAGAGACTCTGTACTTGTGCTGTTAATAAACAAAACAGGCAAAAAAACAAAGCCAAAAGCAAGGTGTTTGTACTCTGTAGTTTCTAACATAACTTTCTTGTTTATTAACTTTTCTTAATGCAACTTTCAGCGAAGTTTGGCAACACTGCATGCAGTATATGTGTCAAAATTGAAGTCTACAGTTAAAGCAAAGCTGCTAAAATAAACTGTATGCTTTCATTTGCCTGTTAAGCACATTTCTTTGACGACAAACTAAGCAGACTCTTTGCGCTCTGCAACTACAGGGTGCACATAAAGCAAAGATAGAGCAGGTTTACACTTGTATTGTATGAGTGTGTGTGTGTGTGTGTGTGTGTGTGTGTGTGTGTGTGTGTATGTGTGTATGGGTGTGTGTGTGTGTATGGGTGTTAGCATGTAGGCGTGAAGGCGTGGCCAGGCACTCTGACATTCAAATGCGAGCAGCAAGGACTTTGAGATGGAATGAAGGCATTGAAGGCATCGATTTTTAGCTATAAAATCAAAGTAAATCCATTTATCAACTTCAGCTGCAAACAATTTCGTGCAGATAACAGCTGAAAACTTGACTTTGATAAAATGTGCAGCAACACTTGGCCAAGTTTTTAAAGGCCAAGTGGCCCGAAGCCATTAAGTACTCATATCACAGCTTTGGACAAACAAATTTCGCAATAACAAATAATATGTATGGGATGAATGTGTGTGTATAAGTGTGTGCTGTGTGTGTGAGTGCCTGTGTGTGTGTGTGTATGTCTTGTGGCCAAATAACACTAATCAAAAGCGACCGCAAAACGCTGCCGGCCAAAATCCTATCAAGTCGTAGCAATTAAAGCCTGTGACGAGCAACAACAACAACAACAGCAACAAGAACAGCATTAACAACAATAACAACAACAACAACAACAACAACAAGAACAAGAACAACACAAAGCACATTGTGCAACTTCAAAACGTTAGCAAGGATACAAGTTAAGCTTCAATTCAGTTGCTGTTCTTGGCCAAATCGTTTGACTCAACTTGCTATTGCTAACGAGCTCTAAATGCTGAGTGTGTGAGAGAGAATGTGTGTCTCTCTGGGTGTGTGTGTGTGTGTATGTGTGTGTGTGTGTGTGTGTGTGTAAATGTGTGCGCCTCATTTGTAATGATTAAGTGGCGCTGCGAGGCGAGCTTGTGGTGTTTATGGCCCAAAGGAATCGTTTACACACATTTCACTTGTGCAGAATTATGAGTGGAGAGAGAGCGAGATGGAGAGAGAGAGAGAGAGAGAGAGAGAGGGAGAGCGGGAGATAAACTGTAAGAAATAAGAAAACAATTCACATTGCTTGCTGTCTCTGCTGTCTCTACTTCTCTCTTCTTCTCTCTGCTTCTCTCCGCTCCTCTCTGCTTCTCTCTGCTGTCTCTCGCTTCGCTTTGCCCGTCTGCAATTGCAGCTTAAATAAATAAGCAGATGAATGTGAAAGCAAAAGAAAGCAGTAAATAGAATTCACAGCTGGACATTCAATTGATACGGATCAGTATCAAAAATTAAGTATTATGTGTATAATAATAATATTATTACGATGATGATGATGATACAAATATGGCTAGGGCCGTTTAAAAGGCAGTTGATGACGTGCTTAGGCACATCACGTATACGCCGAGTGTGTGTGTGTGTGGGTGAGTGTGTGGCGCAAATCACAAACAAAACAATGGCAAACGCTTTGAAGCAGCAGCGAGTATAAGAGAAGGGGAAGCAGTAGAAGGAGGAGCGTAGAAGAAGGGGGTGCAGAAATAGGAGTAGCAACAACAGAAGCAGTAGAAACAGCAGCAGTCAGAAGAGAAGCAGAAGCAGGTGCAGGCGGAGTAGAAGAAGCGGTGATAGGAAGAAAGGGAGTAGCAAAGGGAGTAGAAGATCGACGAGCAGCAGCAGGTGAAGGAGAAGCAGCAGCAGCAGCTGGAGAAAGAGAAGGAGTATTAGAAGGAGTAACAACAGCTGGAGGAAAAGGAAAAGTAGCAGCAGCAGGTGAAGGAGAAGCAGCAGCAGCTGAAGAAGGAGTAGCAACAGCTGGAACAGGAGAAACAGCTGCAGTAAGAAGAGAAATAGAAGCAGGTGCAGGAGGCGTAGAAGAAGCAGTGAGAGGAAGAGAAGGAGTAGCAGCAGCAGGAGAAGATCGACGAGCAGATGAAGGACAAGCAGCAACAGCAGCTGGAGAAAGAGAAGGAGTAATACAAACACGTGAAGGAGAAGAAGCAGCAGCAGGAGGAACAGGAGGAATAGCAGCAATTGAAGAAGGAGTAGCAACAGCTGGAGCAGGAGGAACTGCAGCTGGAGGAAGAGAAGGAGTAGCAGGAGTAGCAGCATCAGCAGGAGAAACAGTGAGAGAAAGAGGAGATAGAGCAGCAGCAGCAGGTGAAGGAGAAGCAGCAGCAGCAGCAGCTGGAGGAAGAGAAGGAGTAATTGAAGCACATGAAGGAGAAGAAGCAGCAGCAGCTGAAGAAGGAGTAGCACCAGTTGGAGCAGGAGGAACTGCAGCTGGAGGAAGAGAAGGAGTAGCAGGAGTAGCAGCATCAGCAGGAGAAAATAGTGAGAGAAAGAGGAGATAGAGCAGCAGCAACAGAAGGAAGAGAAGCAGAATTATCAGCAGAAACACAAGGAGCAGCAGCAGGAGTGAAAGGTGGGGCAGCATCCGCAGGAGAAATAGAAGCAGCAAGAGCAGCAGCAGCAGATGGAGAAGCAGGTGGAGCAGCAGCAATAGGAGAAGCAGTAGAAGCAACTGCAAAAGCAGAAGTAGGAGCAGCAGCAGGAAGGAGGAGCAGCAGAAGCAGGAGAAACAACAGCAGAAACAGGAGCAGCAGCAGGAGCAACAACAGCAGTAGGAGCAGTAGGAGCAGCAGTAGGAGCAGCAGCAGGAGAAGCAGCAGCAGTAGGAGCAGCGGTAGGAGCAGTAGGAGCATAAGATATGCTAATGTCAATTATTTTGTGCGTAATTTGCTTTCATGCTCTCGAGCACACATCAAAATGCCTCCCGCCCGCCGACGCACACGCACACCTTCCTCTGCTCTACCCCCGCACATTATGAATATGAATATGAATATAAATATTCATTATTCGCGCTAATAATTCCATGAGCTGCTTCAATCGACATGGAAACCACTCGCTGACTTATCTAATCTGTATCTATATACAAGTACTTGCTGTACTTTTCTATATTTTCTCCCTGCTGCTCGCTGATGTCGATGTCGATGTTGATGCCTACCCCTACGCCCCTACGCTACACCGCCCCTAGGCCTACAGCTACCCCTACGCCATGTGGTAGCAGCAAGAGCTGAGGTAAACTCACTTCAATTAACATTCGTGCACGTAAACGCAATAACGCAAATGGATTCGGGGTTTTGGTTTAATAAAATGCGATATTTATGGAGTTAACTGTCGTTGTCTGTTACCTGTCCCCCCGCCCATCTCTCAGTCCTTGTCTCGGCACTGCCCTGCGCCTATAGCTCTGCCCAGAGCTGAGATAGCGCTTGCCAATTAATATGGCACCAAGTTGGATATTAATACGCGCATCGTATGTGGACAAAGTATACTTAAACAATTACGCCAATGTCCACTGCATATGGCAGAGGCGACACGAAGCTGGCATTCAAATCACGCTGTTAGCGCCTCGCTGGCTCTGTCTAAGGATGCTTAAGTGTTGCGGCTGTTGCAGCCACTTGTCGCTTGATGGAGAGAGAGGGAGCGTAACTTGCCGCAGATTTACCTTTTGCTGTTTCCTATTTGAGTTGTTGTATTAATCCGGCAACTGTCAGCCAGGCGGCGTAATCCTATTAGATGTGGCTGCCTGTGCAAGTTGTGCCACTTCTCCACGTCTGTGTCTCCTTCTGCGTCTTCTTCTTCTTCTTTTGTATTTTTCTTTCAATTTGTATACTTTATGTTTTCTTTTGTTATTATTTCTGCTTGAGTATGTTTCACGTTTTCACACTTGTGCTGGCTTCACAATTATTTAAATGCGTGCAGTAATTTCAAATTAAATTTGAATATTTAACTGTATGCCGCGCATATTTTACACACACAAGCGGGCGAGAAAGGGAGCTGGAGTTCCACACGCACACACCCACACACACACAAACACAGACGCACACACACTCACATTACATACACTTGCATTTGCGACCATTAAGAAAACGGCGTTGATTTTTGCACTTTTATTGTAGAAAAATTCAAATTTTTTTGACGCGCTACAAAATTGCGCGCAATGCAAACACACAAAATGGCGTAAGGATAACGGCACAGTGCGGACAGAGAGCGAGAGTGTGTGAGAGCGAGATTTTGAAGCGCGCCGCGTACGTTCGCATGCCTGGCTAACGGCGCAATGAGCGCCCGTGGGAGAACACAGAACCAAAGGCGAATGCAAATGGCAAGCAGCGGCGCCGATACCGACGGCGACGGCGACGGCGACGTCCGCTGAGGCAGCGATGGCAGCAGCCGAGCAGAGCCGATAGCAGACGCTTGGAGAGCAGCTTGTCTGTGTGTGCGTGCTTTTCATTCATGCCTGAAGCTTTCTATGCCAGAGCTTTTATTGCGCGCTTAACCTGTTGCTTTGCCTTCTCGTTTTATATGTTCTTCATTATATTCTTGGGATGCTGTCGGCTGCTGTCGGCGTTGCCAGATCGTTTGCAGCTGTTGCCAGGGCATTTTTGGGGAATTCGCTTTAGCCGAAATGACAACATAAATTAATTAAATTGATGTTTAAATGTATTTTTGCTTTGGCACGCTTGAGGCTGGTTTATTAACCCGCCTAGCAGCGACACATTGACAAATTACTAAAATCAAATCGAAATGCAAGTACAATGTACAATGTACAATGTACACACAACAGAGAGATGTAGAGAAGTTTGCCAGCAAAATTGATTAATGTCACCCCATAGACACGTCTACGTCCTGTCAGCCGTGCCAGCCAACCGATGTCACATGAACTTGTTCATTTCATTTGATTTAAAACTTTACTAAGTCTACTTGACTCCCATATATGTGCATTGTTTGTTTATGGAGATTGCTTTTACTGCCTGTGAGTTCAAGTTTATCTGTTCCTTGAGCTTCTGTGTTTTGTGTTTATGCTGTTCAATTGGTATGTGCTACGTGTGTGATTATATTTATGAGTGTGTTTGTGGCTTTGTTTGCTTGTGTATGGCAATTATTGCTTTCTCAGTTCACATTCATTGGCAACGCACAAAGAGCAAACGTTAAGCCAGGCGCTCATATGTTCATTGTCCCAGAGTTCAATAGTTCACGACAAGTTCAGTAACCAAGCCCAGAAGCCAATGCCAACAAGTGGTTAGTTACACTCTGGCAGTCACGAGCGGACAAATAGACGGACAGACAGTTAGACAGTTAGAGAGTTGGACGTGTGTATAGCCTGTTTCTTGTTTCGAGCGTACGTGCCACAAATGGTGGCAAGACAACGAAATCTTTAGCGCCACAGCTGCAAGCTGTGCATAAATTTAATTTCAACGACGCGCCTAAAAGCATGCAATATGAATGTCGAAGTTCAAGATTGCGACTGCTTGACTGCGTCCGTGTGAGATGTGTGTGTGTGTGTGTGTGTGTGTGTGTGTGTGTGTGCCTGTGTATAAGATACAATGGCTTTTGCATTCACAATTTCAGTAATTTGTTATTCAAACACATTGCGAATCGATTATACGCTTGGCATGCTCCCTCCAATCGAGCAAATATGTTGATTGACTTTTGTCAAGGCTTATGCCTTTGTGTGTGTCTGCGTGTGTGTGTGTGTGTGTGTGTGTGTGCGTAAGCTTTTGTGCCGTGTAAAAAGGCAAATTTGCTTGTGTGCGTGCACGCATGGCTAAAATGCCAAAGCAAATATAAATGAGGAAGCGCGAGCTGCCTTCAAAATTCCCTTTCACTTTCACCCTGAACAGAGTCATGACCCTCCTCCCTGCCTGCACTGAGTGTGTGCGTGTGTGTGTGGGTGTGTGTGGGTATGTGATAACGCAGAACGAAACCTTTGCTGCTCATTGAAAAGCTCATTATCACACTCTAACACACACCCACATACGCGCATGTATGTGCTCTATGGGCTTTAAGGCACTCCCCAAGGTTAAATATTTGTCATATGTTAAAAAAAAATTAGTGACAAAGGCCACACTCGGGTTAGCTTGACTGTGCGACACCCTGTACCTACAAACATAACTTATACATACATAAATATTCTATAAACATTCGTTTGTTAAGCAGTCGCAGCTGTTTGCTTCGCTCACAAACTCAATAGACTCGGTGCGCTTGCCTTTGTGCAGGGTCTTCAAATGCCATCAATGTGGGTTAAGGTTCGGCTGCTGGCCACAATATAAAACACACAGACTTGGACACGCACTCGTGGCAAGGTCTCAATGTCAACCTGTGCGCTGAGCCAAGCCAAGTCAGGGACCAACTTGTTGAATTGAATTGATTGTCGCATTGAAATTTAATTGCAATTGCAATTGCTCAGTTCCCAGTTGCCAGTTCTCAGCTCTCAGCTCTCAGTTGGAATGTTAAGATGCAAGGACATTAATTAACAGGCAACAGCAGCAACGGCAGCAGCTGATGCTCCACTGAAGTGGCTCTGATTGCGATGGCAACAGGCGTCGCACTTCAACTGTGACTAAACGGCCTGCATATTAATTAGTTTTGCTGGAGTAACGCTGAAAGCAGAGCGATTGCAATTGCGCCATTGCGCCATTGCCCCATTGCGAATATGCAAATTTATTTGGTGTATCTTTATACGGAATATAAACTGCAGTTGCAGCAGCACAAAATGAACGACAGTTATTCCATAAATACACACATAAAGGACTTGTAGTGTGAAATATGATGCACTTACTTGTATGTAAGCTGTCTCGCTTACTCAGTCTGCTTGTCTCCCACTCTCCCACCCTCTTACTCCCACTTCCTGCTTACTGTACTCTGTTCTCTGTGCGCTGTGTGCTGTGTGCTGTCGAAAGGTTAAAGTTAAGCTTGACAAATGCGCTGCAATGGGGCGTATACTTGATATTGACAGCATTATACTCGCACATCCTTGGCACCACATTTGTCATGGCTGAGCTAACAACAAATCCGCATAATTGCTGCTTCTGTCAGCCAAAACAGTTCTAGCCACAGCCAAACACCAATTACGGGCATCTAATTGATTCCACAATTCTCTACAAAATTCGCTCGAATGCAAACCGAATGCGGCTTTAAATATTATTAATAATTATTAATTGAGAGCTCACAATTTATGCTTAAATTGTTAATTAACAGTGGGCTTAAGCAGGCATTTAGCAAAGGACTTAAACAATATTTAAAGAGTTCAAATAAGGAGAATAACTTAGTAGAAGCTGAAGTTAAGCAAAGGAATTCAAGAATTAATAGAATTGTAAGTCTAAGCGTTGGGTAATTTGCAGTTAAACGACCGTTGAATTTGAATAGTAGAACAATCGTTAAGTTTGAACGATTGAACGATCGTTTAGTTTGAATGATTAAACGATCGTTAAATTTGAATGCCAGAACAATTGTTAAGCTTGAATGACTCGTTGAGTTGGAATGATTGAACGATCGTTAAGTTTTAATTTCAATAGCTCACAACTGAACGATAAATGGAGCGAACTAAGCGAACGTTAAAATTTGAATTTTGTTCTTTTCTTGCGAACTATTTGAAAATCTATTAGTCTGACATTGATGGGTAATATTTCTTTAGTTACTTTTAAAGCTGGTGGCTTAGAATTATATGGTTGGATCAACTAAGGTTTAAATATGTGTTATATGATTGTTTTCAATTCAGGCTTCTTAACATTATGTTAAATTGCCATGTTAATTAACATAATTGGAATGGAATACATTTAGTTTGCGATAAGACACGTTTTGACGTTTTGACTTGAGAAAAGCACAACTGACTGATGCTGACTCATGAATTGGATCAAACAAAGATACTATCGCTTGTGTATATGCTCAAACTTATGTATAGTAAATACATATGTGGTATATACGTGTAGTCATTGTGGAAACCCCAATGCACGCATACACCTACACACAGTCGGCACTTTATCTCTGAGCTCCGCGTCTTTTGACTCGATCGGCATGGAAAGCTGTCGACAGAGCGTCTCAGTCGTAATTCAAGCATGGACGAGGAACCGCATTCACATGAGAAGTTGGTCGCCAAGGCAAGGCGACACACTGCAAGCAGTTCCAGTGGAAGTGAGCGTAGTCTGACTGCAAGCAGCTGCACTGGAAGTGACGGCATGCTGATTGGAAGTGAGGCGCAGTTGCCGGCGTTGAGTAATGCAGAAACTTCAGTTCCAGTCGAAACAGCTGTCAATCAATGCGCTCCATGGAGAAGCTTTCTATTGGAGCCCATGATATTGATTCTGCTCTTCGCCTACAATTTCTCATGTGCGTTGTGGCAGATATGAAACTCAAGTTCATATATGATATGTGATATATTATATATTTTATAATTATATTACTATTTTAGCTACTATATTGAAATCACAAATCATTTACCAAAGCTGCACGGCAATACTTGATTATCCGGATGCAATCTGCCAACTCCTAGGCACCAAGAATGCCACAAATGAGACCAAACGCATTGAGGCTGAAGTGCAATCTTATGCTGCAGAAGTCTTTCTGACCATCAAGATCGTTGAGTGCATCATTCCAGCATTTTGCGGCTTATTCGTTGGCGCTTTAGCCGATCGCTATGGACGCAAGCCTCTGCTCTTGGCCTCCTTCCTGGGTAAGCTTTGAACTCCAGCTGTGATGTGCTATATATTATATTTATAATATTATTCTATTATTTATTGATGCATTTTAAACTAAACTGACTACCCCTTGTCTCAATCAAACTTCTTTAAATAGCTTACTGCTTTCTTTCTGTAGCATTCTTTAGCAGAACTCTCATTTGCCCATTTCGATAACTTCAAGCTCTCTTAACTTTTTAAGAACTCAATCGATTTGAAAGCGGTATATCAATTTGATCATGGTTTATTACATATTTTAATTCTGCATTTAAATTTTATTAATTTTACAAATTTTCAATTTTTTCAAATTTTATCGATTTTTGCATACTTACCCCTTTACAGTTTTTCAATTATTTCAAACTCTCATTACTTCCTTAAAAATTAACCGATTTCCATTTGGAATACCAATCTGTTCATAGTTTATTCTCTAATTTCATTCTGCATTTAAATTTATTTAATTTTACAAAATTTTAATTTTTTCAAATTTTATCGATTTTTGCATACTTACCCCTTTACAGTTTTTCGATAACTTCAAACTCTCATTACTTCCATAAAACTAATCCGATTTGAAAGTGGAAACTCAATTTGATCATCGTTTGTTGCCTAATTTCATTCTGCATTTAAATTTATTTAATTTTACGCATTTTCATTTTTTTTCAAATTTGATCGATTTTTGCATACTTACCCCTTTACAGTTTTTCGATAACTTCAAACTCTCATTACTTCCATAAAACTAATCCGATTTCAAAGCGGAAACTCAATTTGATCATGGTTTGTTGTCTAATTTGATTCTGCGTTAAAATTTATTTAATTTGACAAATTTTAAATTTTTTCAAATTTTATCGATTTTTGCATACTTACCCCTTTACAGATTTTCGATAACTTCAAACTCACATTACTTCCTTAAAACTAATCCGAATTGAAAGCGGAATACCATTTTGATCAAGGTTTGCACTCTAAATTCTTGCTCAATTTAAATTTCTTTAATTTTGCAAATAAATTTTTTTGTCAAAATTTACCATAGCAGTTTTTCGATAACTTCAAATTCTCATAACTTGATCAGAACTCAACCGACTTCAATGTGTATTATCAATGTGAGCAATTTTGTATCTCTAAATTCAAATTCTGCACAAGTTATCGATAACTTCGATATCTAATCGTTACTTCCAATGCAGGCTACGCACTGCAGTACCTGCTGTCGGCTGGCATTGCCTATATGAGCATGCAGCGGAATGGCTTGGTGAGTCCTTGGTTCTATGTGCTGACCATCGTTCCGCTCTCGTTGCTGGGCAGCAGCGTAACCTACTCCGTGGCGGCTGTGTGCTACATTGGCGATGTGGCCACGGGTAAGCTGAGATCCTACAGGTGAGTAGACAAGGTGGGGAATACTAACTGTAATATCTGCATGCAATAAGTATCGTTTGCCACTTAGAATGATTGCCTATGAGCTGAGCATCTATGTGGGATTGATGTTGGGCAGCTTTGCCTCTGGTTATGTGTACGAGGCAACGAATTCCTACATTATCTTTGCCATCTCTGCTGGAGTCGTACTCTTGGCACTGTTCGCAATGGCTGCTCTGCTGCCCGAGAGTCTGAGCACCCGGCAGGAGAGTCAGAGTCAGGAATTTGTGCTGAGGGATTTGTGGCAAAGTTGCCGCAGACCGCGTGACAACCAGGATCGTTCCATCCTCTTGCTGTTGATGTGTGTGCTCTTGCTGACGGCCTTTGTGTCGGGTGAGTAGGCCCAAAGGCAAGTGGCTAAAGCCCAGACTAATAGCCAATGGCAACAGATGGCAGCAACTCGGTGTTCTACATGTTTATGCGCTCCAAGTTCCACTGGACGGTGCGGGAATTCACCAGCTATGAGACTGTCAGCATATTGGTGCCAGCTGTGGCAGGTTCCGGTGGCATGTTGTTTCTCTGGTCACTGCGGCAGGTAAAGCGAGTTCTATGTGAACTATAATATACCCTCTTCAATTGTATTTCCCGTTTTCAAGTGCACCGAGTCATCGATACTGTGGCTAGCGTTGATCTCGCTGCTGAGTCACACGTCCAGCAGTCTGATGAAAGCATTTGCCTTTGTCGACTGGCAAATCTATCTGGCAATTGGCCTAGGTGTATTCAAATCTCTGGTGAATCCCATGTGTCGCACCATGATAACCAATCTGCTGCCTGGCGATGAGCGCGGTTTGTTTTCGCATTCGTAAACAATTAAACTTGTTTGTGTTTGGCTAACTTGTTTTTGTTATTTCTGTTATTTTTTGTCAACAGGTAAAATCTTTGCCATGATCAGCGTACTTCAGACCCTGTCCCCCTTTGCCTCCACCACGCTCTACATACTCTTCTACACACTGACCCTAAGCAGTGCTCCCAGTCTGTTCAATCTGATCAGCGCCAATTTATTTGGACTCGCCATCATTTTGCTGCTGTGAGTTACTTTGTTATCTCATTTATTTAACTTATTTAATTCAACTTTTTCTGCTTCATTTTTTAGCGTTATTTGGCGTAAAAAGTTGGACAATCCGGCGCACTACGTTGCGGTCTTTAAGTGATGTAATTAAATATATTAATTCTGCAAGTCATATGACAATTCGCACATTGATTATACTCAGTATTTAGCTATTTACATAATAAACATAGTGTTAACTGCAGTTATACACATTTTACAATACTTGATAGCCATAAACAATGAAACTTCTTGGCAAATAAATGTTTATGCCTTGGGTTAACTTGGCCATATAAATGTAAATTGTTGTTAATTTCTGCACACTGGCGTGTGCTCAGTCACGTGCCAATATTATGCACATCAAATAAATAATCAATGTATCTCTCAATATATAAAACAAACGAATGTACAATAAATAAGAGAGCAGGCGAATAATTGGTGTTAACTTCATGTTAAATTTAACGCTAATTTCGCTTGCTAATTTTAAATTATAGTAGACGACAAATTTGTTGAAGCCGAATTTGTTCCCATGACTTACGATTTTGTTTGTGAATGCAAATAATGAACGTTTTAATAACAAACATTTAAAAAAATATAAATATTTATATATTTAAAGAATTTTAAAATAAGATTTGCTAAAATAAATAATAAATAAAATTAAAATACATAAAAAAATAGGTATTTGAAGAATTTAATAATAATTAGAATTATTTCTAAAATAGGAATCATAATTAATAATAACAAAAATAATGTTTGTCAAAATAAATAATAGAAATGTTAATAGGAAATACTTATTAATACTTAATAAAAATAAAAATATTCAATAAAATAAATAAAAATTAATACAATTCTTTCTAGTAATTAAAAAATTTAAATATAGTTTTTTAAATAATAAAAAGAAGAGTTTATAATAATAATAAATTCAATACAAATAATTTTAATAAATACAAATATTTCGCTTTAATTTTATATACATTTATATATAATTTATTTTTTATCAACAATCTAGAAATGTTTTTTGCCTCAATAAATTACATTTATATACTAAAAACAATATAAATAAAAGGAATCAAATGTTAAAGGGAATTTGTAAATATTTATGCGCATTAATTTTAGATTTTTCAGAGATATTTTTTTGGCAAACGCAGGTAATTCAAATAGAGCGTCTTTTGCCAAGGCAAACAACTTTCTCCCTAGCCAAAAGATGTTGTAGACTTTGAGTTACAATATTTTTATCAATTTTTTCACCAAACAGTTGTTTATTTTTAACTTAAATACTTGAAAACATTAAGCATTAAAATAGGAAATTAGCAATGTCACAAGATCAATCACTTACTCTGTTTCTCTCTGTGCGCCACTCCCCGCTCTCTCCGCCACTCACACTGCTTTTCTCTGGCCACCCCCGTTCTATCTCACTCTCTCCCTTTCTCACACTCTCTGCAGTCTCTGAATGCACTCAGTAAAACAACAAACAGCAAATTGAGGCCTCAGGCCTGAGGAGACTTTGTATAGCTGTGATAAGGTGCGGCAGCCAGGGGAGCTGGCGACAATGGCGGGCAGGGGGCAGACGCGACAGTTGGCTCAAAACTTATTTAAGCCCGCAACGCAGCGAAAACAGTTTCAAACGAATCGAAAACGTTGCCGTTGCCATTACCGTTGACTTTGGAGCTGTTGTTTAGACCCGGCTTAGAGCTGGCCATTAAACGGGAACGGAATTCACAGAGTATCATCTGATATACTAATACTATGTATATACTATAAAAAGTACATATGTACAATGGATTTTTGATGAACAACTGTTGTGGAATACCTGTGTGGCACGTACAGTGCTTGTGTTGTTACTACTGCTGCTTACAATCGCTAATATATAAGCTTACAGATTTGCGAGAATCTAACAATAATTGTAAATAATTGTCGCAGTTGTCGTCGCCTGTATCGAGTTGCCAGTGAAATGAAGTGTACAAAAATCTGAAAGCTAAATAATATTATACACCATACAACAAAAACAACAACAAATAGTTATCTTAAAGTTGCATATTTCTAAATATTAATAATAATATTACGTATACGTAACATCAACTCAACTGTGAAGTGCTGTGATCTGTGTCCGTCTGTCCAAAACTGATTGCCATTGTTTGTGCCGCTCACATGCAACTGTTTAATAAACATATAGTGTAACTAACTGATTTGCATAATAATAAGCCATAAATCACAAACCCGAATTAACTTAGAAATCCTTGAACTTGCGCCTTGACAAGCAACAAATTTTGATATACCAAATTTATCAAAATAAAAACACAATCAAAATAGAAAATAAAATATATTAAAAAAAACTGCAAATTGGCAGCAAACTTGTTAACCAAAAAAAGTCCGTCAAAATGGTTGAGAAGGCCGCACACGCATTCAGCATACAGCGACTGCGAACTGTTCAATGGACTCGCATATTCCACATGTTCTACATCGAACCGGTTGTCTTCATGCTGCTCTTCTCGATAACCTTGTCCAGTAAGCGTATTTATTTTGGCCAAGATCCATGCGTTACCACTCTTCTTGCTTCGATTACAGGCACTATTATGAGGAATCAGGTGATCTATCAGACGTGCACGGTGATCTTTCACTACAACGTCAGCGACTGCAAATTGTTGGACGATAAAAATGCCAGCGTCGAGATAAAGGTCTATATTATGCGAAGGTCCTGTTAACAGTGAAGTATTGCTAACATTTCTTTATTTCTCTTATCCCTTTCAGGCCATTGAAACGGAACTGCAGCCCTATGTGGCAAATCTATTTCTCTCTCGCACTTTACTCGAGAGCATTGTGCCCGCGTTCTGTGGCTTATTTATTGGTTCCTGGTCGGATCACTATGGACGTAAACCCTTGCTCATTGTATCGATGATAGGTAAGGCATTGCTGTACATTTACAGTTATTTCCCGTTTAACGGCCTAACCGAAAGTTGGCCGTTAAGCGAATACTGTCATTTTATTGCGGGTTTCTGGCGGAAATTTCACTTAAGATATTATCATATTGCCGAGCAATGTGTGGCGCTTGAATGTGGGCGTGGCGGAGCCCTTTAAATATATATATATATATATATTCTTGAGCAGTAAGACGAGCTGAGTCGATGTCTCTCAGTTTTAATGGTATCCAATTGAAACTTGGTACAGCTCTGCCTCTGGGCAGCAGGCAATATATATGTAGATTACTGGCTGATCGGATAACCATATCATATAGCTGCAATAGGAATAATCAGTTCAAAATCCCCCCGAGTGTGGAAAACTTTGTTGTCTCTCGAGAGATCTCAATCAAACTTACAGTTTATATATCTAGCATTGTCTTACATACGCTGCCTACATTTGGCTCAAATCGGATTACCATATCTTATAGCTGCCATAGGAACAATCAGATGAAATTGAGTACAAGGGTATCTAAACTTCTGTCTTTCTTTATTCTTATACAATCGAACTCAACCGCAGGCTTTGCTGCCTCGTTTCTGGTCACGGCTGCCATCTGCGAGCTGTCCAGCTACTATGTGATCAATCCCTGGTGGTACATTGTGGCCGCAGTGCCCCATTCGCTGCTCGGTGGCAACTGTGTGTTCTCCGTGGCCGCGCTTTGCTTTATATCGGACATAACGGACACCAAGACACGTCCCTATCGGTGGGTAAACAGCAGTAACCAAGTAGCAACTTCACTTGATGTGATCCCAACACATTTTCAGCATGATCTTCATGGAATCGCTGTTCTTCATTGGCCTCACCAGTGGCTCGCTGTTGTCCAGCTTTGTGTATGCCGCCACAAATGCAGCCACGACCATTGGCATCTCCGGCTGCATTACGACAATGGGCACACTCTTTGTCATCTTCATAGTGCCGGAGAGTTTGAACATACGCAAGGAGCAGGAGCAGGAGGCAAGGGATGAGGCAAGTGCTGGCGCTGTCAAGGGGGAAAAGGAGATGCCCATCACAGCATCAGATTTGCAATTGGAGTGCGTTGCCATCGATTGTCCGCCCCATCTGATGCTCGACCCAGATGCGGAGTCCATCAAAAAGGCGCCACAATGCGAGCTACCCACACCAGCGACGCCAGCGATGACCATCGATGAGGATCTGTTGGCCAAATACGTGGAGAGATTGCCGCCCAAAGTGTTGGCCGAGGCGAGATCCCCCAAGCAGCAGCAGCAGCAGCAGCAGCAGGATCAGGAGCAGAAGCAATGCAAGCCAAAGACGGACGCCAAGAGTGCCGGACTGTTTAGCTTTGTGCACATACGTGAAATGGTCAGCACCTGCACCAAGAGACGCGAGAATCATGCGCGTGCCATCATCTGGCTGGTCACCTGTGCCATGTGCCTGTCCATCTTCGTGTTCGGTGAGTCTTCGTGCCCATTCTGTGGCGCCCATCTACTCCTGCTGCTCCAACTCTTCCCCAGATGGCGTCATGACTGTCATGTATCTGTTTGTGCGCGAGAAGTTCCATTGGTCGGTGCGGGACTACACCTTCTACGAGACGGTCGCCCATCTGGTGCCCATGATAGGAGCTCTCATTGGTTTCCTCATTCTGCGCAAGGTGAAGCAGCATATGCATTACAATTCCCCTTCTCCTTACTCCTTCTGCTTCTTTCTTCTTGCTGGCAGATCTTTCGCCTCTCTGTGGTCACCTTGGCGCTGCTGGCCTTCTTCTCGGAGATACTCAACCATCTGGCCAGAGGCTTCTCCACGCAGCCCTGGCATCTGTATCTGTCGGTGCTCTTGGGCTTCTTTCGCTCCATTGCCGGCCCCATGTGCCGCACCATAGTCTCGAACATAGTGCCCGCCTCGGATTTGGGTAAGTGCCTTTCTCATTCACAATTACAATGCATTTTTTGCGGTTTTTCTACATTTTTTTACATACTTTCTTAAACATTTTTCCCTCTACAAAGTTGAAGCACACTTGTATCTATTTTTACACATTTTTATGCTATATATAAAATGTACATTTGAGTGGAATTTTTAGTATAATACTTTCGTTATATCATTTATGTGCATTTTTCTACATTTTCACACATTTTTGGCTTATTAAATAATGCACATTTGTTGTGCGTTTTACAGGCGACAATTGTTAATTTATAAATAATTAAATATATATATGAGTATGTAGTAAAATGTGCATAAGCCTTGTAGTGCAAATATGTTATAAAAATGTTACACAAATGTACATTTTTAATTCTTAAAAAAATGTATGAGAATTTTACATTTGTTGTGTTACATGTTAGTTTTTTGGTTAAAAAATAATATATTTAAATATGCAGAAAAATGTGCATTAACTGTATAACATTATAGACAACATATATACATTTTATATTAATTAATTTATATTAATAATAAACTCTCTTTCCAGGCAAAATATTCTCAATTAAAAATGTGCTACAATCGTTTGCGCCATTCGGTAAGTTGTCTCTCTCTCGCTCTCTCTCTCTATATATATAAATATTATATAAATGTATTTCTCTCTCCTCTCTCTCTCTCTTTATCTCATCATTAATTGTTTTACTAATTTCATGGCTAATTTAGTCGCCGCACCGCTTTACACTTTTATATACAAGCGTACACTGTCCTACTATCCGGGCCTGTTCAACTTTGTCAGCTCCGGTCTCTATCTGCTATCGTTTGTGTTTATCGGGTGAGTTGCGTATTGATTTCATTCAACAGTTATTCGCTAAACATTGTTTAAACATTTCTTTAGCTGTGTGCTACGCATTAAGTTTATGCATAAACAATACTACGCCAAGGTGTTAAAGTAAGTTCCTTCCTAAATAGTTCCATTAGTTTAAATTTAATAATTATTTATGACTAATTTTATGTAAATGTGATGCGTTCCATGCGCTAATTCTGTAATAAGCAATAAACTTTAGCAACATATTGAATTTACAACTCGAAATTTAACTGTTTATTTGGGAAATGCTTTCGGAAAGTTGAAGAAATTCTTCAAAACTAACAATTCTATTGCAATTGTGGTAATGTAATCTGTAAGTAGCACAAGCTGATTGTTGAATACTATTTTTTACAGACATGTTTGACACTTTAAGGGGTGCATGTCAGACTCTATAAAGTATATATATTCTTGATCTATCCAGAGATATGTTCATGAGGCAATCTCCATCTGTTTATACGCAAGCAAGTCTCTTAGTTTTGGAGTTATCGTGCTGAAACTTGGTGCAGTTGGTTCTTTTAGTGCAGTCAGTATATATATTAGAAACAGCCCGATCGGAGTACTATATCATATAGCTGTCATAGGAACGATTGGACGAAAATGAACATTTAGTATGAAGAACTTTTTTGTTTCTTGAGATATCTTAATCAATTTTACGTATTATTTATACGAAGCTGTTTTATACATTCTGGCAGACTTAAGTTTATATCAGACTACTATACCATATAGCTCTCATAGGAACGATCGGTCGGAAATAAGCATTTAGTATGAAAAACTTTTTTGTTTCTTGAGATATCTTAACCAATTTTACATATTATTTATTTAAAGTTGTTGTTAACATTCTGACTAAATTTGGTTTAGATCAGACTACTATATCATATAGCTCTCATAGGAACGATCGGTCGGAAATAAGCATTTAGTATGAAAAACTTTTTTGTTTCTTGAGATATCTTAATCAAACTTACATATAATGTAAATAATAAGGTTCTATATATTTTTAATAAATTTGGTTCAAATCGGATTACTATATCATATAGCTGCCATAGGAACGATTGGTAGAAATTGGACATTTAGTATGAAAAACTTTTTGGTTTCTTGAGATATCTTAATCAATCTTATATATAATGTAAGGAAGAAGCCTTTATACATTCTTACCAAATTTGGTTTAAATCGGATTACTATATCATATAGCTGCCATAGGAACGATCAGTTAAAAATCAATGCTTAGTATGAAAAACTTCGCTATCTTTTCAGATATCTCTACCAATCTCACAGATTGTGCAGTTAACATTACTTTATACATCCTGACCAAATTTGTTTGAGATCGGACTACTATAACATATAGCTGCCATAGCAATGATCACTCGAAAAGCAATTCTTAGCGAGAAAAACTTTTCTTTTACCTCAGATATCTCAACCGAACTCAGAGATTATGCAATAGATATTGTCTTGTATATAGCGACTAAGTTTCTCTTCAAATCAGACTACTCCAGCTTATAGTATCTGATATCTTAGAGTGAATACCAAGCCATACAAGGTTATTTACTATTTCACTGATAATCTTACAATTGAAAATCATTGTTAGTCACAGTTTATTGGTCTCAGCATTAATTGTTCTAATATTGTCAGTTACCAAACGGCAGTTACAGTTTTGACAGCATCACAATTACGAGTACAATTACACATATAATTACATAAACGGGATATATAAAAACATTTCAATACCAAGGTAATACTCTTCTGAGATATAAAAGAAAACTGAATTACTTCAATCAAAAGGTGTCAAAACATCACATTAACATATGTTCAATAATTGTCTTTAAGGTAGATAGAATTGAGCTAAGGTAAGCAAGGATTAGCGCCATAAGGTTAGCTGCCAATGACCTTATAGGTGCTGCTGCTGCCCATGGACTTCTGTATGCCAAAGATGATGCTGTAAGTGAAGCATAGTTTGAGTAGTCTGTAGAGTTATTCGTTATTTACTATTCGCTATTCGTTACTTACGCCATCAGAATGTAGCAGAGGAACGACATGCCGACGCTGATGAAGTTGAAGGCGCCCGGATAAGTGGCGACAGTTGCTTTGTAGACAGCCGTATAGAGTGGGGCAGCGCCCAGTGGGGACACCATTTCCATAGATGTGGTCAGCGCGAATATTTTGCCTATTTGACGAAAGCAATTAGTTGCAGAAGCACAAACGCCACAACGGTTTGTGGTCAACTCACCAACATCTGTGGTCGGTGCCACATGGGAGAGAATGGCACGACACATGGGTCCCAGGACGCCACGCATCATGCCCAGCGTCATGCCTAAATACATTTCCCACCAATATTTGGCCGTGGCACGCACCGTGCTCTCCAGCACACAGGCGGCCAGAGATAGCAGTGCCATGGTAATGATGGACACCTTTAGCAAGCGACGCAGCACAATCATGCCAGCAACGCTGCCAACAATTTGGATGACAATGCGGGCGGCATTGAACTGACTGATGTCCTTGATGGTCCAATCGAACTGTTCACGCATGAACAGCACATTCACCGTGTTCTCGCCCTCCATGTTGAAGATGCTTATGGTTAGGGCTATCATCGTTAGCCAGATAATAGCGCGATCGTAGTTGGCACGCGGCAGGAAACAGGTGCGCACCAGATCCTTGACGAGGCTAAAGCGAAAGAACTCGCGCACCCGCGATCCTCGATGCATCTGCTCTGGCGGCAGACTCTCCGGCACCAGGCAGTACACATAGAGTAGCGCCAGCAGCATCAGACCAGCTGCAATGCTAAAGAGTATAACGGAGCCCGTGGCAGCATAGATGTAACCGCTGGCCACATTGCCAGCCATCATGCCGGTGCACAGTGAAGCCTCGTTGAGAACCATGCTAAAAATAGATGAATAGGTAGTTTAGCTTTACTCAGACACACAGTTAAGCTTACCGCAGAGCACGCTTGCGTTCCTTGGCCACATCCGAGATGTAGCAGTAAATGCCAGTGATTAAGGCACAGGTGCCGCCGCTTAGGACGGACGGCACCGACGGCAGCAGGAACCACCAGGGACTGATGTCCCTGAACGTGGTTACCTCGGCAAGGGCAATCAGTATCGTTGAGCCCGCCACATAGCCTGGACAAGTAGAGAGATTAGCAGCATAGCAGCCAAGATCTTCAGCGCTCACCTGTGAACACCGTTAAGAGGATGGGACGACGTCCAAACTTATCCGACCAGGGACCAATGAAGAGGCTGACGAATGCAGGTATAATACTCTCCAGCAATGAGATTGCCATCGTTATATTCGCTGAATAGCCCTGCACGGTAATTTCCAGTTTCTGTAAATTGCATTTCATTGTTAATTAATACTTCTTATCAAAGGGTTGAACAACTGTTTCTTCTTCGTTTTATTGTTTTCGTTTTTCTTTATGAATCATGCAACATTACATTCAAAATTCCATTGATCAAAAATGTTTTCGATAAGCTAAACAATTAGTCATAAAATATTTGCATTACTTTGCCACTGATAAGAAGGAAGAGCCGCGCACAATGGAAGTGTGCTACTTTCGAGCATAATACGTAGTACTTCCGAAGGTCTGCGGTGCTTATCTCCTAAGTCGGACAATAGTTAATTGAATTGTTGCATTGATTTGATGTTAATCTTTATTTATTTAAACACTGAGAGAAATAGATGCGAACGTCGAAAGTCGTCTCGCATTGTGATTAACACAATTATAAACTATACTATAGCTGTAATTCATCATACATTTATATATATAATAGTATAATTATACTCACTTTTGTAGCTTCTGATCCACGATCGTTGCCCAATAGTGGCTCACAGTCTGTCGCATTGTAGTGCATGACGCTGACACAGGTCTGATACAGTATTTGATTTTGTAATACCGCCCCTAATATAAATCAAATGTTTTAATAATAATAATAGTTTAATAATAGCTAATTAGATTCACACTCACCGATCAAACTGCGGGCCATGAATATGAGAAATACCGCAGGCTCCAGTATGAACCACTTTGCAGGGCCCAATAGCGATGCATTGTCTTCGGGATTAGATGGCGCCTCGACGTCTGCTGCACTTCCAGAGTGGGCGGCATCCAGTAGGCGTGGTGCCTCATGTTGTGGAAACTCCGCATCCTCGTTGTCGCTCACCAATGGCGATTCATCTGATCGTCTCATCTTTATATGTTATGATGCGTTATCGTTTCAAAATATTAGCAATTCAATTCAACAGTTGTCCGATTATTTAGACAAAGAAACTAGCAACTCATTATGCGTTGTACTCTAAACAACACAAATAATTCTATTTAACTTTTATCGCATCGTCTGTGCGCGTCGAGCTCAACGCAGCCACTAAAAGTTCATGCTCTTTTAACAATTGGCGGCGTTGGCGCTTCCACTTTATGTGTATTGTGTGTGTTGTTGTTCGTGTGTTGGGTGTGTGTGTGTGTGTGAGTACGTGCACTTAATAACACTTCTATCCCGTAGCGGTTATACTCCAACCATTACTTGTTAGTTAATCAAATTTAGCTCACGAGTACACATTAATTTTTAGCGCTTTTTAAACTTTCTAAAAACAAAGCTCTGCAACGAAGCAACAGCTGTTTTTGTTTACGATGCCATTTTGAGTAACATTTTGCTCCCTCTCTCTCTCTCTATCTTTCACTGCTATGTGGAACACATTCGCTTTAGCATTCTGTTAGGTTACATTCATGTTAATCTGTAAAATGAACAGCTCTGTTATTCATTCTACTTACCAAATATCTCACACATATTTTAAAATAAACGCTTCTTATAATTTTTAGAATTGATCCTTTTAATGTTTACAGAAATTAAACTAAAAGTACATTTTTAGTAACGTCGACGTTCTCGCTCATTGCGTGTGTCTCGTTCCCGATGCTCGTAGCGACTACCACGATCCCGGTCACGTTCCCGCTCCCGCTCTCTGTCCACATGTCGCTCACGTTCCCGTTCACGGTCTCGATCACGTCTGTCGCGCTCCCGATCCGGTCTGTTCTCATTGCGCCCAGATTGCCGGCGCTCATAATCATCATTATAGCTATTGTTGTGATTGGTATTGCGCACACGATTTCGCTGTCTGTCATACTCTTCCAGGTCATCATAGTAATCCCTTGAACGTGCATTGCTGCTGGGCGCAGTCCGTCGGTCTCTGTCCCGCTCTCGACTACGGGATTTTGACTTGGAGCGACCTCGTCGGGGTCGTCGTACTGAAGTTGATGAGTTGTTCTTTTGGCGGTTAGACTCCTGCTCCTCCGTATCCTTGGCTTCATCCTCGCTGGGCACCTCATCATCCAGATCTTCGTCCAGCACCGATACCTTTGGCTCAAGTTCATTATTCTCCTCCAGTATGGAGCGTTTTTGTATGCGCGGTAAAATAATGTCACACACACGATCGTTGCGCAACAATTCATCTATATACTCATCCATGTAGACTATCTCGAACTGTCCAGCGCGATTCTGACGCCGCAACTTGCGATTGTCTATGTAAAGCGGCTCCAGGTATTTGTAGCAGTCAATGGCGGCGCCGGTAAGTCGCAAATAGAAGGCGCCCAGGGCTCGCACATATTTGAACTCCTCGTTTTTTATGAACTCCACCACAATGTCCTTCTCCGGCTGTATTTGCAACATCTTGAGTGTGAGGCACAGAAATTGTGTGGGCCTTATGTTGCCACCGTAGACGCCGCCGACAAAACGCAGCTCCATCGCTTTGTCCACAAGCAGCTCGGCAGTGAGGGCAAAGCATTGTTCCTTCCAGTATTTCGAATCGTAGATGCGAGAACGTATGATTTTCTCAATGAGATATTGCGGATTTGTGCCGTGCACGTTTTTCGCCTCTTTAACCGTGCGATTTGCCATTTTTTATATTTTGTTTTTAATGCATTTGGCCGGACAACTCTGTTTTTGCAACCAGTGCAGGGCTGGCATTTCAACAATCGCATAACAGGGTTGATAGTATATCGGTGGTAACATCTGATTGTTTGTTGGTTGCAGACGATATTTTTTTTCGATAACACGATGACGCACACTCGCCTGTAGACAAAACGCCAGACCTCGACTGAGGAAAAAACGCAATTAGTAAAAGTTTAATTAATTATAGATTGGGTGCCGAGTTCACGGGTATAAAGCAAGAAAACAAAATGAGTTTCTTCGGCAAAGTGTTTGGTGGGAAAAAGGAGGTGGCCCCCACGACGGGCGAGGCGATACAAAAGCTGCGCGAGACAGAGAACATGTTAATCAAGAAGCAGGAGTTTCTCGAGTCCAAAATTGAGGAGGAGTTAAATACAGCAAGAAAAAATGCATCCAAAAACAAAAGAGGTATGTGCCCAGAGCAGCTGGTCGGTCCGTTTGTCCAGTTAGTTTGGCCGGAACGGATAGACAACGGCTGATTGGAAGTAATGACTCATTTCTTGTGTTGCTTTGTTATTGTTTTTGTTGCATTAGTATTTGCTATTTATCTTACATGAAAAAAAGTAACCCCACGCCACGCTAGAGTTTAGAACATCAAGTAAAAATATGATCTGTATTTCTTCGCCTTTCTTTATGCGCTCAACATACAAACATCCGCTTACCACGACGGCTCCCGGGACGCAACAACATACTCGTATATTCAGAACGTAATATAAACATTCATTCAATACTAATAATCAAGCAATATAGAGTTGTAGAAATCATAGCATAATCTTAATTGGATTGGGCGAGAGACCGCATTGAGATAACAAAATTTGTCATCACATTCACAAATCGTTTTGTTTACTTTGGCATTTATCTCGTTATTCATTTGCTGATTTGGGCATCTTTCAGTGGCTTTGCAAGCGTTAAAAAAGAAGAAGCGACTGGAGAAGCAGCTACAACAAATCGATGGCACACTGTCCACCATTGAGATGCAGCGTGAGGCTTTGGAGAGCGCCAACACGAATACTGCCGTCTTGACCACAATGAAGAATGCCGCCGATGCACTCAAGCATGCCCATCAACACATGTGAGTTAACACTTGAGTCAACACTTATGTTGAATGGTTTCGATCTAATAATGAACATTGGATTACAGGGATGTGGACAAGGTGCATGACATGATGGATGATATTGCCGAGCAACAAGATGTGGCTAAGGAGATATCCGATGCTATTTCCAATCCGGTTGCCTTTGGCGCCGATCTGGATGATGAGGATCTTGAGCGGGAACTCGATGAGCTTGAGCAGGAGAACTTTGATAAGGAAATTATTGGCATACCGGAGCCAACGCCAACGTTGCCTGAAGCGCCATCGGAAGACATGCCCGAAAAGGTCAAGGAAAAGAAAAAGGCAACACCTGCAACTACAGCTGCCATGGCAGATGATGGTGAGTGATTCCTGATCCTGATCCTTGACGCTTCAGTTATAAAACTGTTTCTCTCTCTGTTTGTAGATGATCCAGATGTTAAGCAATTGCTCCAGTGGGCCAATTAAAAAGGCTTTTGAAATCTCCCTCCCCCCTCAATGTTTTCTTTGCAAGATTAACAGATCTAACAGTTTCTTTTGTTGCAATTGAATATTCGATATATATTAATTAAGGGAAAAAATTTAAGTTGGAATTTGAAAACTGCATCAATTCACTTTGCAATTTATCATGATACATGCATATTATATCAAATAGCAATGTGATTTTATAAATAATAAAATAGTCAGGCCACACAACGTCACACACTCCGTAACAAACAGAACACAGCACGTTTCAACTTCAATGCAACATTACAAACATTCTATGTTAGTTACAACGGCTTCATGCGCTTTGTTTGATATTTAGTTCAAAGTTTGGAAACACAACGAAAAAAACAAAATATATATTTATATATTTAAAATAAATTAAATACTTGGCTTTATGCAGACGCGTTTGTTGCAAGCGTTGCGCTGAAACAAAGAAGATTCATTAAGACAAGACAGCAGCGTTAGCTTGGGCACGCCGAAGATTGAATGCACTATGTTAAGGTATCCTAGGAAACGAAGAGTTCATTTAAGGTCAAGCAGCTTTAAGTTTTAGTTATCTATGTTATAAAGTTTTATCAAGATAGCTTAAGAATTGAGAGACTATTTTACAAAGACTATTTTCAGCTATTCTTGTTGATGAGGAATTTATGTAACTCATTACAGCTCACTTGACAAACCTATAATACCCTATGGCAGTGTATACAAATCGGTTTATCAATGGGTGGGGGATGCACACAAAGAGAGACCACAACGTGGGGGCAAGTTGTCGCAGCAGCGAAGCGTCGCACAGTGGGTCATTTGATTGGGCTTTTGGGGGGCTCGATGTGACACGCATATCAATTAATTAGCCCAGGTAGCCCGGGTGTATTGTGTGTGTGTGTGTGCGTGTTACATTTGGTTGGCCAGTGGGAAGATTGAGTAACTCGTCAGTGATTACAACAA
The DNA here is from genome assembly GCA_035042075.1 of Drosophila macrospina. Taxonomy (NCBI): domain Eukaryota; kingdom Metazoa; phylum Arthropoda; class Insecta; order Diptera; family Drosophilidae; genus Drosophila; species Drosophila macrospina. The sequence goes on along the minus strand of JAWNLW010000133.1, from coordinate 1,688,915 downwards.
AATACAAGAGTGGAAAACAGATTGCAAATCGTCGGGCTGTCTCAGTCCATAGTTGTTGACTTTGTCATGCAGTTGGCCGAATTTATTCAAATCAGTTGAATTTCTGGTGACGAAGCGTGAGGTGTTGCTGGCCAGCCTGTGTGGACAACAATTAGCTGAATTGTAGCAGTTGCAATGGGCAAATACGTCTTAATTGCAGTAGCATTAATGGTAAGTGAGCAATTAACGCACCACCCACCAATCCATTGAAGCACCACATTAACCTTGCCCTTGTTTAGTGGCTGCAGCTGCCGGCGTTGCGGGCAACGCTTTACGAGGCCTTTGACTTCTCCAACGTCGACTTGGTGAACTTTGAATACTTTAAGAATCTAGCATCGCAGGATCCACGCACTGCCGCTCAAGCGAATCCCATACTGGTGCACTTTCAAAAGAAGAAAGCCGTATTGGATTATATCGAGCGTCTGTTCCTGGGCAATTCTCCGTTTCAGCAACCCAGCGAAATTCCCTTTGATCCACACTTTGGACGCGCCTGGCGGCCAACATATGAACGAAAGTTTGGACGCCGTGGCGAGCGTTTAATCGCGGCCCTTGGCTCTGGCTATTCTATCAAACAATTGCGACACTTTGGAGCCATACCCTACGAATATGGCACAGGCCATTATCCTAGTTAAGTACGCTTGTAATATTTATAAAGTGAGTTAGTGTATTTATACTTAATATGCTTAAGAACTTAAACTACACTCTGCGTTTTTGGGTGGATATGTAGAGCACATTGTTGCCGCGTATAAATGCATCACCATACTTGTTTTTCAGCTGCCCGTTGACATACTCCTCCGTCTGGTCAAGCGCAATGTTCATATAGCCATCCAAGCAAGCCAAAACTCCTGTGTAATTAAATATTGGCATCAAGTTGTTGAACTGCCGGCAACATGTTACTTACCTCGATAATCCACACCATTGTTTAGCTTTACGGCCACTGGACGACCATGAATTTGATTGATAAACTGTGATAGAGCTTCCTTGCGAGACATTTTGTGGTGCGTGGTTTAAATACAGTTGATTTGCAGTTAAAATGGAAAATATTCACTAAATGCTGTGAGTCTGCTCTTCTTCGTTTACTTTGGCAACTGTCATTCACAACGAACACAAGCAATCACGTAGAAGAGCAACATCGCGATGCAGCGCCATCTAGCGACATCTAGTACTAAACGTGCCACTTGGCGCGCATTTATTTAATTTAAAAATGCTTTAAGGTATAAAATATTTAATTTGTATTATATTTTTTATAGGTAACTAACAATCCAACTTATAAATAGCACTGGCCCCTCGGTCCACATTTTACCCAGGTAAACAAAAAATACATAAATTAACTACACATATGTTTAGTAATGTTGCTCAGTGTATGCCCTCCAAAGGCGTATAGGTCTTGTATTGATATAGTTCAGGTCCGCCGTAGCCATAAAGCAGTTTTCCCTTACCATTTTCATCGTAGTATGGATAACGATATTTGGGCCTGTTTGAGGAAGAAGATGATGATAATATGAATTACATTTAACTGCATTACTTACCTTTCAAAGTATTGGAAGTTGGGGGCTTTCGGCTGAACTGTGGCCGATGTGTGCGCGACAAATGCAACAATTAGCAATACGAGCTGCAATAGGAAATAAGTTGTTGGTAATTATAACTTTATTATTTGTATTATTTATCGCTTGCATGGAAAATCAAAAGTAATGCCGGCTCATTAGTTCAGTGTGTCATGTAGATCACAAATGATTATATATAGAAATTGTAATGAATGCAAAGCTCGAAGTCTTGCATGAGTCGAGCGCAAGTAAAAGCCGCAGCAATTACAACGACGGTTATTGCCATTGTTATGCAATGTAAGAGTAACCACAGAAACAATAACAGCAGCAACAACAACAGCAACAACAACAATTACCACAACAAACAAGTGCCTTAGCCATGAGCGCAACTTTGAGATTATGACACATTTGCTTGCCTCTTAAATTGGTCAGCTTGCCAGAAAGAGAGTGCGAGAAAGAGAGCGAAAGATGGTGAGAAGCGGAAAACCCGCTGCGATCATTTGCGGAATTGGGCAACGAGCGCACATTTCAAGGTCTTTAAAGAGGGCTACAAACGGATTACAAATTTGGCACGACATCATTTCAAAATGTGTCGATACGTTGGACAAAGCAAGCAAGAGAATTCCAACTCCATTGAGAATTCCAGTCACGCCGTTGGACACTTTTCTTTTTGGTGCGACTTTCGCGCAGGCGTACGGCACGGAAATTGTGTCAGCGGACGCCCGGACGTGCGACTTTTGCTTTGGCCATGTTAATTGAGGGGGTCAACAAACAGTTGGATGGCTGGTGAAATGCGCAACTTACGGGCAACAGCAGCGCACTCAAATTTGCCATGACTACTCCCAAAATATTTGATTTTCAAAGCGAAATAATTGAAAATTCCCTTCTGCGCACTTTTGAAACGCTAACGGTAACTTTTCGTCGTTGCGTCGTCGCGTCGTTGCAATGCGCGAAGCTGCGTTGTTTGCCGCACGCGTTTTGTTTGGTCACTGAATTCCAGCTAAGCCAAGCGACAGCTGAAGAGCGCGAAAGCTTGCCGTGAAAGCTTGCCATCACTCAGAGCCAAGCATGAAAGCTGCACTCAGCTGAGCCGAGTTGGGCTTCAGCTACTGATCCAATTACTCAAGATTTGCAGAATTTGTTTGCCTTGTTTAACAGTGTCTGATGAAAGTGAAAGTCCTGTCTGTTAAATAACAGCTGTGCTGTTACTGTTAATACAACAGCAACGTTCATTAAATAGCGCTTCCCGGCTGCGATGTCGACAGCAAACGAAGCAACTTTTTAGCGCCGGAAATTTGAAGGAAAAAAAGAGCTTTTGTGTAATTTGTGTCTTTTACAAGCAAAGTCATTAACCAAATGTGACAAGTTTTTTTTGTGGACAACTGACGTGAGCCACAGCACGTAGCGGTAAGTGCTGAAGAGCGCGTGGGAGAGAGAGAGGGAGCGAGAGTGAGCGAGGGCGAGAGAGTGGGTGTTTAAGAGCGTCGTCGCTCAGCTGTTGGTCGTTGCATTGCAAAGCGCGAAAATAATTTGGAATTGAGGCCAAATTACTAAAGTGGATGATAGTTGTCGCTGTGGATGTTGTTGTTGTGGATGTCTTTGGTTTTTCTGGTTTCGCCTCAAGTGGAAGATAATAATGATGATGATGATGATGATGTTGATGTGGATGTGGATGTGGATGTTGATGATGTTGAAGACATTATGTAACTTCTGCAACAATACTACGCCCAACCAGTTTTTTGCTGTTGCCATCTCTTTCATACTTCTCTTCATCTTGTGCCATTTTCTATGGCTGTCTTGCACACTTTCTTTACGGCCCGGCTAAAATGCTCATGCTCATAAGTCGTATTTGATACGATGTTTTTGTTGTGCGTCAGGTGGCAGCAACCTTTGCTTCGTCTGCCCGCACTTAGTTCCGTCTGTGATTAACACAATTTCGGCATTGTCGTAAAAATATGACATTAAAATAATGGCAATTGAAGCGATGTACTTGTTGACTACAGACTGGAGGCCCCAAGGTCGCGCTTAAAGCTCGAGTTCAATGCGGCCGAAGCTTATTCAAATCAAATCTGAGTCAATAGAGTGGCTTGCAACATGTTCAATCTATTAGGGTCTATTGTTGTACGTAGATATTCAATATTTCCTCAACTGCAGCTAAAGCTATCTCTCTCTCTCTCTCTCTCTCTCTCTCTCTCTCTCTCTCTCTCTCTCTCTCTCTAGCTCACTTCGTCTATCTCTCGCTGTGTTTGCTATTCGCATAGTTTTGTAACTTCTCAGTGTTTGTTTTCTTTACATTGCTAAACAAGAAGTACGAGTATTTCATTGATGTGTTTTTTTCTTTTCATATGTGTATTTTTTTTTAAATTTGGTTTTTTTTTCTGCCGTTGGCGCTTGGCTGCGTTTTATGCAACGTCGCGATTTGCTTTTAGTGATCAATGGTCCAGTGAGTTGTGCGGGTTGCGGGCTCCAACCAATTCAAACAACAACAAGAAAACATCAACAAGAAGTGTGGAAAATGTTGCAAATGAGATTTGTGTATTTGCTTATCGTAAGTGAGAAAGTTCAAGCTATTTTGCAAAAAAAAAGTTAAATATGTGTATAACGATTATTTAACCCAGGAGTCAATGAAAAGCACAAAGCAAGCCATAAATAAAGCAACAAAGCAATCAAAACTTATATATATAAAGCTGTTTAACTGTAAAATAAGTATAGCTATAATAAAATGTGTGCCAAAGTGCTTAAAGAAGTCAATTGAGATTAAAGGTGCCTTAAATAATAAAAATTATAATAATTTAACATATAGAATACAAATTAATGTTAAATAAACTTTAACTAGTTACATAAAAATGTTAAATAAATAATATATTATTCATTAAATATATATCAATAGAAATAAACAAATGCATTACCTCATATTGCCTCATATTGTACCTTTGCATTGCTTCTATGTAGCATACTTTTAGGATCAGCTTCAAATGATAGGCACAAGCTCTGGTGCGTTTGCCTTGCACTTTAAAGAAGCGCCGAGAAGTATGCAACAGTTTTGCTGGAACTTTGCTTTGACAACAGAATTAATAAAGCGAAAGTAAATAAAATTAAATGATAATAAATAAAAATAAATTAAAATAAATAGCAATATTTAATAATAAATTATTATAAATAATGATAAGTAAATATCCTGCTAAGTTATATGAATACAATTACTAAGAATGAATGAAATTAATTAGCAATCTATCTCTTTCTCTCTCCCTCTCTGCTGTAGTGCACCCTTCTGCTGCTGGGCAGCCAATCCACAGATGGCTTTATCATACGTCTTATCACCGAGACGCTGCAGAACAATGTGGCAGGTGAGCCAGTTACACACGAGCGCACCAATTGGGACTTTGATCCGGAGGCGGCTAAGAAGGCGCGTGCCATTTACTACGAGGTAGGTTTCAATAGTTAGGACAGCTAAACAATAATAATATATTGATTGTTATGCATAGAAAAATGGCTATCGTTCGGCGAAATTCATAGAGCGTCTTGGCATTGGACTCGATGGGCAGCACGAGGAGCGTCGCCAGGAGCAGCAGCTACGGGATGTGGGACGTTTGAATGGTGAACACTTTATCAACTTTCCAGCAGTGCCAGCTTAGTTTATAAACATATAAGAGGGGGAAAAGGGTAGGGGGGGAAACATCGTTATGAATGCATATCTAGCGCATTGTCATCATTTTAATTTGCTGCGATTAATTGTCATTAATGTGCTTCACAAGGATTTGCATAATTTGCCAACGTTACACATATGTACATGTGCATGCAACATTCAACATGCCAGGCTTATTGTTAATGGCACTTGAGCCAAAAACGGGGGGTGGCAGAAAGTGGGTAAAGCTTCATGTTGTTGTGGTTTTAATAAACGTTATTAGCGACTGCAACTGCAACTGCAACGGCGACTGCAAATTGCGGCAATTACATTGCGCCAAAGCGAAAGCAGAAGCAGCTACTTTCATAATTTCATAATGCTGCGCATAATTGAAGCCAATTTTATTGCCAACTGCCAGGCGCTCTCTCTGTCTCTGTCTCGCTCTGTCTCGGTCTCGCTCTGTCTCTGTCTCTTGCGGATAATCAGGACAATGCGTGTGTGGAGGGAACAACAAAAGATTGACAGCGCCGATAAGTAGGCAACAATAAATTGCACACAATTGCAGGTGATGCAAGCGCATTCCGAGCTTCGTTTTCACAGCGAATTAAATGCATTAAACACATAAATTAAAGCGAGAAAATCAAAAGTAAAAGTGGTTTATATAATATAAAATAATAAAGTGGTTTTACAAACAATATTAAGCAGCGATATTTGTAGTTAAGCAATGTAAGCGAAATGCAGGCGAAGAGCAGTTGAAATTAAGCAAAAAGCAATTGAAATTTAGGTCTAATTAATAAAAATAATAAAGTGAACTGTAAGCCAAGAGATATTCAAATAAAACTCAGTTTAAATTTGAAATTTAAGAAATGTTGTTGATGTACAAAAATGAGAAGAGCCGCAAAATAAGCGCGATTAACTCAACAATGGGCGATGAGAAGCTGCAAACGGAAATTAACTGGCGTACATGCTGACAAACTGCATCAAATAAATGAAATTACGCACAAATTGGCCAACAGATGAGGCCCAAATGGGGCAACGGTATGATGGCTGTTGAGCGGAAATGCATAAATTACAAGTGTAAATGAAGTTGTGTGAGTTGTGAGTTGTGTGAGCGCAGAAATCAGCTGATGTGCTGCATAAAAAACCATAAAATTGTTTAATAAATTGTTAATAACACATTGTAAACAAGTTTTTTGTTTCCCTTTTTTATGGCGATAAGACCGTGAGAATTATGTGAAGCCGGCACAGTTGTTGTGGGGTCGCAGTTTATGATACTAATTGAATACGCGAGAAAATCAAACAGGCAAACAGATAAGACAACCACGAAACTAAACATTTATTAAAGTCAAATATGTGTAATACAATCATAATGATAGCAGAGAGAGAGAGAAAGACAGAGAGAGAGGGAAGCAGAGAGACGGTTGCTCGCTAATGATCAGCCTTATCAACAGCAACATCAAATAAAATATTTATTAATAAAAGTAAAAATGCAAAAAGTACACGCAGCACACGCAGCAGTTGATGTGCAGCTATCGGGCTTATCAACAGGCTTCAATCAATTGGCCCGTTGTTGGGTATTAACTTTCATTCTGTGCCGATTTTCCTGACATCAATTGCTGTGAAAGCGGATTATTTGTCATAAAAATGAAACAGCACAAATTTATATACCAATTGAGCAAGGGAAACAGCTAACAGGTAACTGAGAACTAGACTAACTGAACACTGTCATTTGGCAACTGGCAAATGTGATGGCATTAATGCTCTGATATCATTAGCTAGTTAAAGCTACAAAGTTACTCATGGATTGCGTAATGCGCTTCATTTGCCCACATTTATAGCAGTAGATTTAAATAAATATTATTGTTGCAAATTACTTAAACAATTTGTTTCGTTTGCAATTGAAAATGTCGAGTTGCTAATTTATACATATTATTAAATAAGTTTAAATACATTTATATATTTTATTATATAAAATCCTTATATTATATAAACAATTTTAATGATTTCTTAAACTAAATAAATAAATATTTAAACAAAATAAAATAATAACAAAAATGTTAGACTGTATTTAAATAAATTCATATTAAATACTTAAAATACTTTTAGACTTCATTTATATAAATTACAATAAAATAATTATAATACTTTAAGAGATTCTTTATAAAAAATTAAATATAATATTTAACTAAAACACTTTGAATAGTGAAAAAGTAGCGTAAAATTTGAAAGAAATATATAAAAATATTAAGACAAAAGCGAGCAAAAGAGGTAACTATTTTACGTATAAAAAAATATATATATAAATATAAAATAAAATAAGATACAAAATAAATAAATATAATAAAATAAGTTCAATAGTTTCAACACTTACAGAACTAAAAGATTTGATGTTTAAATTAATAAATTAAATGCAAACAATTTAAATATTTCAAAAGCTATAAATATTTTAAATTTGTATTTACTTAAAGTTTCTTACAAAATAAAAAATGAACGTTAAAAAGTAAATATATTTGAATTAGTTTGAATAGCAAATAATTTCAAGTAATTATTATATTTACAATTTAATTTAATATTTAATGAATACTTAATTAATTATATTTACGATTTATGAGTAGTGCATTAATTTAAAAGAGCAATTCTAATAGCGCTGGTAGAAAAGTTAATAATATTAAACATATAAAATATTAAGTAAAATATATATAAGCCAAAAGCAAGCAAACTAAACCTGGCTAAAAGTTTAGTCAAATTATAAGGAGCAATAAATAATAAAATAAATTAGTAAGCAAAAATTCACAAATATATAAATAGTTGAATTTAAAGATTAAGAGTGTGAAAAAAGTTAAAAATATATTATAAATAGTGTAATTCGAAAGCGGTGCTGGGAACATAGAACCTGTTGAGCTGTGTAAAATGAGCGCATTATGATATGTTTATAGTTCTATTTGTATGATTTGCATATGAATGGATGTTGTATATATATATATGTGTGTGTGAGTATGTTTGTGTATGCCGTGGCTAGACATTGCATTAGGCCACATATAAATGTTGGCTCTGAAACGCCGCCCAACCCTTTGTCCAGTTTCGCAAATCACTTAAAATAAACCGCAATAAAAGCTGGCTGGGGGAGAGGAGTGGGAGTAGAGTTTGGGTATTGGCATTATGCGAGTGCCTATTAAAAGCATTCTCAGCATATTGTGGCAGCTTATTGGTGCGCTGCAACTGCTGTGAGGCAAAGAGGCAAAGGGGAGGGCAAGTCTCAGAGGGTGCAGAGGCCAAAGTTGAATTTTTTAATGCATTTCCGTAGCGCAATTGAAGTCAAACTCAAGCCAAGGACTAACTGCAGGCGACGGCTAATGTACAGCAGTAGCGGCAGCAACAACAACAACAACAACAACAGCAGCAGCAAATGTCAAGCGCTTGCTGCATGTGGCATGCAACTGAATGGCAACTCGAGCTGAGAGCGAAAAAGGCAAATCAACGTTGGCCTTTTTTTGCACATTTTGCATTAGCTCTGCGCATAAAATGTAATTTATAAAATGTAATATAATATCAACAGCACACACACACAGGCACACCCACACACACAGACACACATACGCTGAGAACACAGTTGGGCCAACAAAACAATGCCATAAACATAGCCATAATGTCAACTGGCTTTTGTCCTTGTGGCTGATGCCGGCGACCTGCTGCTGCTGCTGCTGCTTCCTTAGCCCCTGCTCCTATACCCTACACTACTCAGCTGCCTCCCCCCCCCTACCCCTCTTTGCCTTGCCTTGCCACTCTGACCCGCTGCCTTCTGCTTCACCTCAAGCGGCTTCTGTTCGCAGCATTTATTTTATTTCATTAAAATGAGCAAAAATATCGCTCTCTCTGTCGCTCTGCCGCTCAGTCACACTGTCTCTCTCCTCTTCTCGTTCACTCGCTGCGGGCGCATATCCTTGTGCCTGTTTTGTTTTTGCTTTGCCGTTGCTCCTTTATGATTCGAGCGTAATTACAATCCTTGCAGTCCAATTTTAATTCTATCATTGCGCCCGCATCTGTCACTGACATTTAGTTGAGTTTACGTCTTTGTTTAATTTCATCCTCGATTGTATTATGTGCATGTCCTTATGCAAGTCCTTTCAAGTCCTGACATGTCCTTGCTTGCGTGGCCGTCTGCTCAGTGGCCAAATTCATTCGATAACTTGATTTTTTACATGCTTCTAAGCCAAGTATGGCAAACATGCCAACGTCCTCGTCTAATGCATTATGTAAACTCTTGTTGTTATCGATTTTATTGTTGTTGTTGTTGTTGCTGTTGTTGATTTCTTGGCTTTCTTAAGCGTATTAGTTGGAGCTTGTACAGCCCATGAGTTGAAAGCTAAAAGGCTTAAAGCCTGCTACTATACATAAATATAAAGCTAGCTGTACTTCAGTGTTATCGATAACACTATTATTGATAATCGATTGCAATTGAGGTGCACAGCGAATCTTGAGTTAATCTCTGGCTAACTTCTATACTTGAAACGCTTAACGATTTATCGCTTCTACTGAAGGCTATTCAATCGATTTTCTTGCTATCGATAGCTTTCAATATATATAAAGTCCATTCAGTTGTTATTTTAACCTACATTATTTAACGTTGTTCATTTTCTTAGCATTCATAGGAACAGTTGACAGACTATCGAAAGTGTTGTTGGTCTATCGAAATAAGAGATCTTATATTTATCGATTGTCTGGCATTGTTATATTAGATTTTCTGCTGTAAAAACATACCTCAACTGATTATATACATTAGCTTGTAATTGTTAAGACCTTATCGATAACATTATATCGATAGTTTAACTTAGTTATATTAGCTCTACTGGAGTAATAACATACTACAACTGAATATGTGCATTAGCCTGTAACTGCTAAGAGTCAAATCATTAATCGATAACGTTATCGATAGTATTGCTGGGGTATCGAAACTAGAGGTGGCCAGTACTTGAAATGCTCCTTAAAGACACGAGCTTACACTACTCAGACAATAACTATGACATCTTTACAGGGTATCTAGTATCAGCTGAACACACACACAACACTACAACCCCCACACACTGCATGTGATAGCTGTAATTCCCAAGTTGTTGTCGACAGCCGATGCTAAAGCTTAAGTTGCCAATATCCTTGCATTGCCTTGACTTCCGATTTTGCGAAAAGAGGGAAATGAATATAATCGTGATATCCTTAACAAAATTTAAATTCGTATTTATTACCATCTTCAGCTCTAGTATGCTTCTTTGCTTGCTTCTATGTAGCTATCTCTGTCTAGCTAACTGCAGCAAATTATAGTCATCATTTGAAAAGTCATTGCAACATTTCCGTATTTCTTTGCTCCCCCAATGCCGTCGCCCGCTTTGCACTTGAATTCACTTGATTACAAAGTAATTTATTGGAAAAACAGGCGACCAAGCAAAGCAAAGAGAGAGCGATAAAGAGAGAGAGAGAGAGAGAGAGAGAGAGAGAGGAAGGGAGAGAGAAGAGAGAGGGAGTTAGAGAGAGAGATTTGTCTAGCGTTTCCTCGTCTGGCCCCGTTCAGCTTATCCGCTGTGCATACGAAATGCGGCAAATCCCAAAAATCAACAAACAAATGAAAAGAAAATTCAATAAAATACGTTAAGGAAAGAAGCAGAGCAAGAAAAAGCAAACTCTTGGCAAAGTGCGCTGTGTGTGTGTGTGTGTGTGTGTGTGTGTGCGAAAGAAAAAAGAAGCTTGTGGCGCAAACTAATTACAACTCAGCCCGAAACTGAAACGACTTCCAAGTGGGCGTGTTGCGTATACGCCCCGTTTATCCCAAAGTGTTGCCACTCTCATTCGCTTGCCATTTGCTCTCAAACATTCGCATTTTTCTTTCTTTATTTTTTAACACGCTGCGTAAGGCGCATTTAATTGCGTATGCATTGCGTGTCCTTTCAAAGCAAATGCTCAATGCTCCCACACAGAGCTGAGAAAAGAAGGCATCTCTCTCTCTCTCTGTGTCTCTCCTCTCTCCCTCTCTCTCTCTCTCTCTGTTGCTGTCTAAAAGAACTCGAATAAAATTAATTATTTTTTCAGTTGATATGGCAACGTTGTTTTCTTGTTGTTGTTGTTGTATGTATTTATTTTGCTTCGTTTTTTTCTTTCTTATTTTTTATTTGCGACACCCGCAAAAGCCGCAGCCACAAGGCCGCCACCTGCCAAGCCAAAATTGGCATGTTGTGTCAATATAGACGACAGACCGAGTGGCGGATGCCAGACGATGACATCCAGCCATTGAGCAACCAGTAGGGTGACTCTAAGCCCAACTGCAGGAATCAAAAGAGCAACGAAAAAAAAATAGCTGCGAATCCTTCGTTTCAGCCGCATCCCTTAGTCAACGCGTTGCCTGCGGTCATGTTATTTTTTGTCATTTCAACGTTTTGGTTTTGTGAATGTGTCAAGCGAGAGCAACTGACTGTCCACCCACACACACACACACACACACACACATACACTTTGAGCAACGCCTTTGAAAAGCACACTTGCTTAACCCGCTGGTGCTGGCGGCGGGGTAGGGTGTCTATGGAGTAGCTGTGCGAATAACAAGTAATTCGAAAGGGCAAAAACGTTGATATAATTTGATATATCAACGTGGTAATATATATGCTTTGAAATAAAAAATAAATCAGTTAAAAGTTATACATTTAATTACAGCGCAGAGAAGTATGCTACAAAAATATTAAGTAAGCACCTGTGGACAAATTAAATGCTGCGCTCAAAAGTATGCTACAGAAATAATCAAACTAAATTGCTGTAAGCGATTTCTATACACAACATCTTAATATCCTTTAAAAAATGACTTGCTAGGTAAATTAAAAACTGCACTTCATGCTGCAGAAAACTTAATTACGTCTCCAAAAGCGTTTCATAATAAAATCAAAACAAACAGCGCTTGTCACCCCCAAAAGATGAGAGCTACATGCACAGGCATACCACTACATACATATATGTATACTATATGCAGCTGTGTAGGCGTGTGTGTGTGTGTAGCTTGTCCATTGCAATGGCACAACAAACCAACCACAGTTTTCCAAACAATTACAGACAAATTGCGTTGAAATGAAATTTTGCAAACGTTCCGCTGTTCGATTTTTGTGCCATTTTTGTTGCCCAATTTTTATGACTATTCCTTTTTTTTTGGATACAAAAACCCGAAAAAAAATTTCATTACAATTGCGAAGCGCAGGCACAGCGGAGTGGGCAAGTAAAAGCAATGGAGTGAAGTGATGAGTAACGAATAAAAAGCGACGCACAAAAGTATGCAACGCAAAATTGCGGCGCTGCTAAATGCAGAACAAAGCAAAGCGACACAGCCACAAAAGAAAGAAACAGCGGCAACTGCAGCAGACAAAGATTAAATGAACGCTTAACTGGCAAGCCAAAAAAAATGAGAAAGGGAGAGAGAAAACAGATAGACACACACACACACATATGCACGTTTGTATGGAACGCATGTGTGGATGTTGTCTTGCATATGTGCTAATCTCTGACGTTGATTTTTTTGTTATTTTTTTGTTGCAGCTTTTAGGCGCAAACGTTTATTGCATTTAGTTTTCATTTTCGTGGGCGAGAGGGCCCAAAAGTCAAACAGACCCAAAAAAGCTGAAAAACAGCTAAACGAGAAATTGCACTTGCCGTTGGTGGTTGGGTGGGCGACTGGGCGTGTGGGCGTAACTCTTCGCCCATTGCATAAATGAATAAAAAATGCCAACGTATTTGCACATGCTGAAAATTTAAGCGCTTTTAAACGCAATTGTTATAAATAAACAGAACAAAAAAGTAACAAATTTCATTTCTGCAACGTTTTTGTTTGAGTTAAATTGTGTGCAAGTTTATCATCTTTGCGTTCTTTTTTTTTGTATTATTTTTTATTCTGTTGTATTTTATTTCGTTTTTTTTTTTTGGGGCGGCGCAAATAAGGAAATTTACAGCACTTGTGCAAACTCACACACACGCACACACACACACACTCAGAGCACACTCACATATGCACAGACAGACGCAATTGAATGCAATTTTGCATGGTATATTAAAAATTTTTTGCTTTTGCCAAGTTTTCACTTTGCTTTTCCTCTTCTTTTTTTTTGGGTGCCAATTGTGTGTTACATTTCCGCCTGTGTATGGAGCGCTGCTGGGCAAAGGGGGAGGGGTAGAACTGGGAGAGAACTGTTGGTGATGACTGCTAGTGGTGCTGTTTGGTGTCTGTGGTGCACTTTTTATTTTATTATGCGCACATTATGCTGCAGCAACAATAACAATGAAAACCGTTTTTAATGAAATTTTTGAACAAGTTTTCCGTATGCACAAATTGTGTGTGTGTGTGTGTATGCATGTGTGTGTGGGTGTGTGTATGTTTGTATGTCTGCAATAAGTGCTGCAAGAGCAACAAACGTTTATGATGAGTCCTGATGAGTCTCATCAGAAATTCATTTGCAGCTTGGCTAGCGTGTGAATTGATTTCTCAATTGTCCATTTGCCAATCCCACAATCTCGCAATCCCTCAATCTGGCAATCTGGCAATCTCTGTATGAAAACAGCCCTCAACTGTATAATTTTCAGAGAAATTTCTTATGTGCTCATGTGAGGAAAAGCCGAGGCTTCTTTCCTGGGGCACGCTTCACACGCGTTCCACAAAAGGTGTGTGATTACAATTGTTGTTTGTGTGGCAAGGCGTGGCACGCCCACCCACACACACAAGCGCACACACACATGCAGTAAGAATGCCATCAAAGGGCAAAGGCGAGTCTCAAGCGCCTTATTGTGCTATTTGTTTGTTTGGCTACACTTTTGCATATGTATATATATCTCTCTCTTTATATATATATATATATCTCTGTGTGTTCTCAAGTCGCCTTTTGTTAGCCTGGCTATGAAAAAGCGGTAGCCATTTGGCTATTTGGCCATTTCGTTGTACACTTGGCCATTGTTCGAGTGCACAATTTTTATGTAATTCAAGTGCACAACACAATGGCACAGGTAATTCCCATGAATTCCTTTCACAGCACTCCGCTGCTCACATGTGCCGACAGGACACGTTAGTCCTGTGTGTGTGCCTGTGTGTGACTCCTACGCCTTGGACCACAAAGCTGACCAATCTGGCCATAATTACCAAGAACTATTTGTCGGCAAGACTTTCAACTGAGCAGCAGTAGCAACAGTAGCAGCTCATGTGGCCTATTTAGCGCTTATCTTGGCCAAGAGCTGTACAACTGCATGTGTGTGTTTAATTTGGCCATAAAGAGGTGTCAATTTGCAGCATATGCGAATTGTTTACACAGAAAAGCAGCAGCTAAGTCGCACTTCAGCACTATTTTGTATGTTTTATCTTCTAACTGGTAACTGGTATCTGGTATCTTGTATCTTGTATCTTGTATCTGCAAGTGCCACACATCCGTTTGCTATACTCTACACTCTCTACACTCTCTGCACTCTTTATACCCTATACTCTCTGCCTTGCCTTTGGGCTATAATAAACGTTTCAATATTGTCAAACCGAAAAATGGCAAGACACAACTTGACTAGGATATTTATATGCGGTCTGTGGCTACGACTTGGCCCAACGGAAGCTTTCATTTAGTGCTGCTGCTGCTGCCCTCTCTCTCTCTCTCTCTCTCTGTCTGTTTGTCCATCCCTGCTGTGCCTTGACTGAATATTAAATTATGAAACTAAATGTCAAACAAGCGCTTGGTTTCACTCAACTCACAGTTCAGTGCCAAGTCCTGTCCCCCACTTGTGTTTGATTACGGCCACAAGCAGCAAAAGGATATTGAATAATTCCATCTCTCTCTCTATCTCCATCTCTCTCTCTCTCTCTCTGCTCTCGCTGCCTCTCTTGGCTGCTGGCCAGGCCAACAACTGCTCATTTATTGGCACATATTAAATTCTCCTGCCTACAAATGGCAGCTGCTTGGCCAAAACTATTTCTGATTAGCATTCGAAGTTGCCCCAAACTCCACTCGATGGCCAAAAATACAGGGTGTCGCTGCCCTGGATTCTTAAGCATTTAATATTAACTAAAATCTTATATAAAAATATATTTTTCAAATATTAGTTTTAATATAAATATTGTGTAAATTTAAATATAGTATAATAATAATATTTGCTTTGATTTTTTATATTTTCTATATTTATTTTTTGTATATTATTTATAATTATTGCATATTATTATATATTATCTTTCTCCTATTATATTTGATTATATAAATATCAAATGAATTAGCTAAATATGCAGCATTAATATGATTTAAGTTTAAGAAGACTTTGTTAAAGTTGCAGTAAGAAAACTTGTTGAATTATATTAAAACAAAATATTAAAAAAACGCTACTTTAAATTTATAAAAATAGCTTAGATTATTTAACTTATTTGCATTTTATCAACAATTATTGAAGAAAATAGCAAACATTATTAGAATTTTAAGTTATTAAATGAAATTTTAAATTAAATAAAATTAAATCTAATCAATTAATACTTTGCAAACAATCTTAAACATTAAATACGCTTTTTGCTTGCCGAAGCAGCTAATTTCTTACATATATATATTTATAATATTGTAACTTAATTTATTTTCAATTATTTTATATATTTTGTATTCGAAATATATTATATTTTTTTATTATATTATTATATTACTTCAGTTTTAATTTATATATAATAATTTTATATATTTATAATCTAAATATATTATATTTAAGTAGTAATATTTTAAGCACTTATATTTTAATTTACTTTAATTTTAATTTAGTTTAAATTATTTTATATCTTGATATTCTTTATATATATATAAAATATATTATTTTCATTATATTTTAGTAGTTATATTTGAAGTAATTGCCTATAGTTTTCTTGCCTTTATTTACAGTTGTTGTAGCCTATCGCTGTCATTATTATTATTGTTTAACTTTGTAATTAAGCAGTCAATTGCAAGTCTCAGCAGAATGTCAGCGACAGCAGCAGCTACAAAGGCAGAGCAAAACGAAAAAAAAACAATCAAAATTGAAAACCCCATGCGCCCTGTAATGAACCCTCTAAACTCCAGCAAGAGTAACTGTAACAGCAACAAATAACAACAACAACAAGGACAACAACAACAATTGCAACACCAAGCAGCGCCCAAGAAGCACGACGCGCTGCTCTGGGATTCCAGCTCAACATCCGGCAGACAATAGAAGGCAGACGCTAAGTAGACGAAAAGTTTTTAGTTGGATTATATTTTAGGGCCAAAGGGGGGAAAGAAGTAAGCACACACACACACACACACACACAGTGGCACACACACACACACCCACACACGAGTGAAATTCGTTTTATTACTTTGATATATTAGATTTAATGGTTAAGAAAAATGTTGCCAGCAGCAGCAGCTTCTACACACACACACACACACACAGGCTTAGAAGCAATCCCCACCCCACCCACACACACACACACACAGACAGCGTTAGCTATTGTTGTAGTTGGGCGTTGTGGGTCGTCATCGTCGTCGCAGTTAACCTTATTAAAAGGTGAACACAGCCATGGCACCAGAGAGAATTGCCACAATGTGTTTACACGCAGCTCAGCAGCTTAAGGGGGTGAGCATTGTCAAAGTGGGAGAGGGTTGGGGAGGGGGGTTGGGGTAGCCAACACGATAATGACCTCGTTGCGGACTACGTGCGTGCGTGTGTGTGTGTGCAGCAGCAGCAGCGACAACAGCCAATGGCAAGGCAGCTTAACGGCGCCTGTGCAAAGAGAGCGGCAGTGAGAGTGAGTTAGAGTGAGCGAGAGAGCGTGAGTGAGAGAGCGTAAGTAAGAGAGCGTGAGTGAGAGCGCGTTTGAACTGTGCTAGAGACCAGGGCTGGGGTGGCGCGCATGAAGCAGCAGCTGAAGCAAAGAGCGAATGGAGAATGGAGTAGAAGAAGGAGAAGGAAGGATGGTAGTGGGTAGGTGGAGGGAGGGGGAGCGCGTTGGCAGGGGTAACTGCACATTGATGTGCTAATTTAGAAATTACATTGAAGTGCAGCCTTCAATGAGTTTGAGTTTGAGTTTGACTTTCATTCAATTTGTCATTTCACACTTGGCGCTAAATGGCTTTTGGGCTTTGAAGTGCTGCTGCTGCTACTGCTGCTGCTAGCCAAGTTAACAGACAGCAGATCGCTGGCCAGTTATAGCAATTAGCAGGCAAATTGATCAAGTTATCTTGATTATATAGTTTTTTTTCGGTTGCAGCATCCAGCAAACAAGGATAATGGATTGCATGATGCGGCATAAAAATATTTGTTTGCTGCATTACGTCTAGATCAAAGATTAGGCCCAGGTAGGCGCTCGCTGGGCCAACAGGGCAGCTAAGTCCCTAAGGCTCACAGATCCTGCTGCAGCACTCGGCTCTTTAGCTGCTAGCTCTCGATTCGCTAGCTCTCCATTTCGCTAGCTCTCGCTTCTGTAGCTCTCGCTTCTCTAGCTCTAAATTAAACGAATGTGCAATCGGATTTCTGAATGAAATCGCGTCCTATGAAAATATGATTAAGCGCCTCGGTTTATGCTAATCACGCACACGGCCTAAGCTCACATTGTCCTTGCACAGTGACACATTGTGCTCTCTCTCTCTGCTGTGTGTGTGCTGCTGTGTGTGAAGTGTGGCGTCACACATCTGGCATCTTAATGAGTTTGGTCAACGCTGTGAGCGCTACTTGTTCACAGTTCCCGGGAAAGTCCGCTGTTTATCCTTGCGCGAGGTGTCCTGCGAGGTGCCGCATTGTCCTGTTGTTGGCTTTGGCTTTCTTTTGCTGTCTTTGTTTGGGTGCAGCTCACACAACCGGCAATTGTGCAAGTTCCAGCTAATTAAACAGTCCGCCAAGATCGCCTTCTGCTGTTGTAGCCGGCGTTTTGCAACTTTTGGCTAAAGTGCGAGCGGGAGAGAGAGGGAGAAAGAGAGAGATATGCTCAAATCTGTAAATAATTTGCCACTTTTCGCTGTTGTTCCCTTTGTTATTATGCAACCTGTTGTTCTTGCTCTTGTTGCTTCAGAGATTGCATAAGGCCAAAGCTTGTCCAGCTACCTAAGTCAGGCTCAGCGCAATCCCTGTAGCTGTCGAGGCAGGAGGAGAGGCTGTGGCTGCTTACACTAATGCCAAAGACGCAAATACTTTGCTGAGAAACGCAGATCGTACAGCATTAAATTACTATAAATATAAATATTAAATTACATTTCTAAATTAAAATTTGAGTTTTAAATCGTTCATTCATTTAATTTGTTAAACTGTTATATTACCAAATATAACTATATATTTTTAATAATATAAATCTATCTAAACCTAAGTTGAAAATTGTTAATTAAATTTTAAGACTAGCAAAAATTGTTTTAATATATATACAAATATATAAATTTGTTAATAATGTGCAATAAATATTTAAACATTATAACATTATTTTATTTTATTGCTCATTTTAATTTTAAATATGTTTTGCTGCCTTTAATTTTATGTTGTAAATATATTTTGATTGTTATTTTATATTTTACTTACATTTTTAATTTATTTTCTTTCATTCTCTGCTTTTTATTTTATGGTTTAAATATATATATAGTGTTGTTTGATATTTTTATATATAATATATATTAAATATATATATTCACATTTTATTTAATTGTTTAAGTTTATTTAATAATACTAGTAAAAATATTAATAAATACTTTCAGTTTATTTTATGCTTCAGATATTTTTGAATATATTTTAAATTATTTTATTATGTTTTTAGTTTATTTTTTAATATAAGAAAATACTTTTAAGGTTTAAGGCTTTTATTACTTGAATATTTTAGTTTTCTATTTAAATAATTTAAATTATAATTTACTATACATTTCTTATTTATTTTAGCTTTAATAACACAAAAATACATTTGACTTGTTTCTGTTAAATGTTTTTCTTGTATTATATACCCTGTACTTAAAAAGTAGCTAGTCTATTAATTTCTTTACATTTTTCACAATTAATTTAGTTTATATATATGTTTATAATTATTTTTGTTATATTTTAAAAATACATTACTAATTATTTAAGCAGTTTTTCAAATATTTACTATAAATTTAAACTTCTTAGCATTTTTAAATATTATTATATATAAATTTCTCTATTCCTCTGCTATAAATATATATTTAAATCCAACATCTACTTAATTTGCTTTTATGTGAATAATTTGTTGTGATAAAATACACATTTATGGTTATTGTATAGGTAGAAAGACTTGTAGATGCGGTTCCTTAAGTCCCCTAGCTTAGGGATCGGGTGTTCGGCGGCTTCAATCCGCGGCAGATCCGTTTAATCAATGAATCCGCGCAGTAGGTAAACCCGTTGGCCATTGGCTAAGTAAAGGGGATTGCTCATTGAGCGTTTGGATTGTTCAATGAATTGGAATACTGGGCTCAATGCTTGAACCGAGCAGATCATCAAATTTGTGGCCAGCAAGGTGAACGTGGGCCATAAAAAAGCGGAAATCATAAATGCGTTACAAATGGCCGAGCAGCAGCAGCAGCAGGTAGGGCCAGGTAGGAGCCAAGACTGTGTTGTGATTTGTTGATGCGTTGTTAGTAGTAGACAGAGAGAGAGAGAGAGAGGGATAGGGAGTAGGGAGTAGGGAGAGAGAGAGCAGAGTGGCAGCAAGTAAATAAAGCAAGCTCAGTTTTAATGAGTGAAATTTATGAAATAAATATAAATTAATCAGCAAACATAGTTGCAGATTAGCGCTGCGGGAGAGGGGTGCACAGAGAGAGAGACACAATGCACTGAGAGAGCGCAAGCAGGCGAGTGTGTGCGAGTGAAAGAGCAGGCTAGGCTGAGAGTGAGAGAGCGAGAGAGAGAGAGTGAGACTACCTGTACGCACACACATAAGCCACACCACAAGCAACCCAATGGCTGGCTAACTACCCCGTGCAAGCGAGACAGCAAATGCGTCAGGATATGCGGCAAGGATGCAAGGCAACATGCGCCTCGCCTCGCCCATTTCACTTGTGTGTGTGTGTGTGTGTGTATGTGTGTGTAAGTGTGCTATTGCTGAGTAACAACGCCTCTCCGACGTATTTAATGCCCACGCTGAGCAGTTACCGAGCTCAGTCGGTGGTTGTTGATCGCAACGAGCGTACGTGTCAATTTACCGTTTGTTCGCTGTTACCAAAAAAATAGTAATCAAACTAGAGCCGTATTAACCGTATTAATAGCCATTAATTAACTACAATTAACAATTTGTGTGCGTGCGCGTTTCAGTTTTCAAGTGCAGAACAAACTCAAGCTAAAAACCAACTCGCTCTAACTATCTGCCGCTCGCTCTGTCTCTCTCACTCGCTCTGTCTCGCTCTCTCTATCTCTCTCTGTGTAAAATTGATAGTGCCAACGGGTCATGCACATTGTAAGCATTTTAGTTAACGTTTAAGCTTACAACTGTCAGTTGTTGCCACTTCACGCGTGAGCTCAAACGATGATGAGCACAACGACAACAACAACACATCCAATAATGCCACCAGCCATGCGTCCAGTTCCCGTACAGGAGAGTCCCGTGTCGCGACCACGCGCCGTCTACAGCATCGATCAGATACTTGGCAATCAGCATCAATCAAAGCGCAGCGGTAAGTCCCAAACGACTAACGATTGAACACTGATTGATCAGCCACAAATGCAATTGCAAATTGCCGTCGGCGATCGTCGATTGCAGCTGAGTTTAAATTAAGTTATATTAACTTCATGTTGCTTAACATTTGAGTTGCTTCATTCTAAAATTATTGAGCTTCTTTAATTTATGCAAATTGTAGAGAAAATTGCAGAAAAAACACTTCAAGTGAAGCTTTAGTAGACTTCGTCTTCAGTTAAACTCTCTTCGAATTCAACAGCTTCAAATGCCTGAATATCGTACAGGGTATCAGCATAAATAAATAGCAAAGAGACAGGCACATTACTAGTTGTTAATATAACTTAAAATTAGTTTGCAAATTTAACTTATTTTAGTGCTAAAAATGTTATTCAATTGCATTTATCATTTATAGTTTATACGCAAAAATTGCTTGCAAATTTGAATTGGTTAAAGTTTTTGTATATCGTGTGCACTTTCATTACAAATTAAATATTATAACGAATTTAAAATGTTTAAAAATAATTAAATATTAAACTAATTGGCTTCAATTTGCAATTAATCACATATAGTTTATACATAAAACTTTTACTTAAATATAAATTAAATGCAGATTTTGAATATCGTATTTACTTGCACTACAAATTATAAATATTATATTATAATGAGTTTACATTTGATTAAATTGTCTACTAATTGAAATGTTAAATCAATCAATAATTTATAGGGTATATACAACATTTTTCTTAAATGTAAATTAATTGAAGTATCTGAATATCGTATATACTTTATCAAAAATGATAAAACTTAACTCATACCAAATTCCATAAGTAAAAAATGGTTTAAATTGTTAACTAATTGTAATGTTGACCGCTTAAATATGGCATGCACTTCTATCAAACATTTATAGGGTATGAGTAAAACGATTACTAAAATATAATTTAGTTAAAGTATCTGAATATAGTTTCAACTTTAATCTATATTAGATCTGTCTTTATCTATAGATCTATATTCAATCTATAGATCTATTTATTTCGAATAAATTCAACTGTTTAAATATAGCAAGCAATTCAACTAAGCTTAACTTATTCATTCAATTTATTCATAATTATTCATTTACATTCTGAAGTATAAATTAAGCAAGGAATCGTAGAAATTGAAGGAATATTTAGTAATTTATTAAAGCAAGACTTTAGTGACTAAATTAATATTACATTTTTAAATATTATAAGAAATATTTAAAGTTATTTCTGGGTAATTCTATTGAAACTATTGTACTTTTTAGCGTTCAATAGACAAATCTACAGAATTGTCAAGAGAAATGTCTAAAAACTAAATCAGAAACAGCTCAAAGATGTTTTTTAGTAGAATTAAATGTAGATAAATTGTTAGATTTTAATTGGTTGTTATTTTGCAGACTTGCTTCTGCTATACTTAATATAAGTTAAGGAAATTTCCATCTAGACTTCGGCAAATTGAACTCATTCCCAGACTTTAGTTTGAAGATATGAGCAATCAAGTTCAATGAGGTAGACTTGAACCAATGCCAAAAACCACATCAAAGCTGAAGCTATTGAAACATGTTTGGCAACGGGGCAAATGGCATGTGGCATGTGGGCGGCAGGTGGACAGGTGGGCAGGTGGCAAGTGTCTTCGTCATATGCAAATGAGGACGAGAACATGGCCATAGTTTTTCTTGTTGCTGTTGTTGTTGGGGTATCTACATAAACTGGCCAAGCTGCCACCTGCCAGCGGCCAGCAGCCAGCAGACACCTCCCCTTTGGCCGTTGGGCGTTGCATTGTGTTGGGCATCATGTTGTGGGCGTGGCCAATGGCCCGCTGCGTGAACGCGTTCATAATGCCCACCCAGAGCTGAGCAGAGCCCAGCTAAAGTAAAAAAGAAAATATATATATGTAGGAAAAGTAACTAAAGCAAATGAAAACATATCACGATACGGGTATCGTGTACTGCTGCCAGGATAATGAGACGCTTGGCATCATTAGAAACCCATAATTAGATTGAGATTGACATTCATGGGGCAGAGCAGCAGGATCAGCACCCAAATGTTGTTGCTGTGTAGCAAATTGTGACAACGTGCGCACCGCAGGACATTTTGCCAGCGAAGGATATCGACGTTGACGGTGTAGTGCAGCAGCAATCAACGCAATCGCAATCACAATCCACAATCCGCAATCCGCAATTTCATGCTCAATCGTATCCTGCGTGTTATCCTGCGCGTAATTTGATGCTTTTGGAAATTACCTTATTCGCCACAACAAGCGGCTCAAATGTTACGAAACGCGGACTGAAAAAAAAGTAAACGAATACATAAAGCGATAAGGATAACAACAGGACCTCTTGTCCTTACGATATCCCGCTGTGTGTGTGCTGCAAGCACATTTGTCGTGCCACATCATTGTGAATATTATTAATTTGAGGTTCATTAAAATTTGATTACATGCTAGAAAAAGTTGCTCACACACACACACACACACATACAAGCACAAGGGCGTGTGAAAGAACTGAAAGCAAGTTTGCCTTCGTTGGGGAGGGGGGGTTGCAACAAAGGGTTGTTGAAATATAATTTTCGAAACTGTAACTTTGAATGGAAATGCGACTGCAATTGAAAGTTAACAACTTTGCTGCTTATAATAATTTTTGTTATTGATTTGCCAAATCAAATTGCGTGGCACTTACACACACACACACGCACACACACACACAAGCACACACGCACGCACACACACATGCAGTGAGAGAAAGAGCACTTGAAAGCTCAAAACGTTTAAAATGGGGGTTAGATGGCATTCAATCAGGATATTACTACTTCAGTTACAATTGAATGGATTTGATTTTTCGCAGCTGCCGTGAAACACTTTTAGCGCAACTTTATTTTCATTTTATTCGTTTCGTTTCGTTTCTGTTGTTTGCAATCTTATTTTAAAGCACTTTGAAGCGTATTCAGTGGCATTTTGGCAGTTAGCGCAGACTGGTCACACTGCGTTAGAGCTCGCCAAAGTTACAAGCTTAGTAGCTAGCTGTCTCCCTCTGCCTTGCAGCAAGTGATCCTGCTAGCATGTGTAGCTAACTCGCTCGCGAGTTGAGTGAGAGCGCTGCGCTCTCTTTGGCTTTGCATAGCAAAACAACAGTTAACTTAATTGCTCATCTCTTTTTTTTGGTTTTCTCTTACTATTTTTGCAGATACGCCAAATGAGGTATTAATAACGCACTCGCATCACATACATCATCTGCATGGCGGCAACAACAACAGTTTGCTGCAGCATCAGCAGCAGCAGCAGCAGCAACACCAGCAGCAACAACTACAACAACTGCAACAGCAGCAGCAACAACAGCAGCAACAACAACAACATCAAATGGTGGCCAAACGCGAAGATTCGCCAACGAACACTGAGAGCGGCCTCGATGTGGACAACGATGATGAGCTCTCCTCGAGCCTCAACAATGGCCATGATCTGGGCGACATGGAGCGGCCGCGTAAAGTTCGTAGGTAAGATAGCATTTTGTTAGCCCAATCCGCTTAACAGATAACAAATCGTATTAGCTCATTGTTTGAGCACATTAATAAAAAACAAAAAGAAGAAGAACAACAACAACAACAACTACAACAACATGTTAACCCTCATCCATTGTAGATCGCGCACAACATTTACAACATTTCAATTGCATCAATTGGAGCGCGCATTTGAGAAGACACAATATCCGGATGTATTCACAAGGGAGGATCTGGCAATGCGTTTGGATCTGAGCGAAGCACGTGTGCAGGTAAATCATTCCCAGCTACATTCACAATAGATACAAAGTTACAATCGACAGATAG
This sequence comes from Drosophila macrospina, assembly GCA_035042075.1. NCBI lineage: Eukaryota > Metazoa > Arthropoda > Insecta > Diptera > Drosophilidae > Drosophila > Drosophila macrospina. The sequence goes on along the minus strand of JAWNLW010000133.1, from coordinate 1,664,234 downwards.
ATATAGATAGATATTTAATTGAGTTGTGATTTGCCGTTGATTATGTAATTATTTATGGCTTAAGGCGGCAGGTGGATGTGCAAAGCTAAGCGGCTTAAAATCTGCTACATATAACAATTATAATTGGCCAATTCGATTGCTTGAAGTTCGCATGCAGCGAGTGTGAGAGCGCGCGCGCGTTTTTAAACGCACACAAAACGCGCATGAAACGCACATGAAACGCGCGAGGTCTGCAACAATCAAAGGACTTAATTTGTAAATAGTCTTTTAAACACTTAGGGCTCAGTTTGTATACAAAACAGGCAACAGACTTTCAGACTCTGCAGGGACATCTATTTTAGTTGGGGGTTGTTGTGCATTAAGGGTGGCAAAAGGACATTAGATATTGTGATTTTCCAAATGATTAAATTGTTCTCAACCGGCAAATGTTGGCATGGTAAGGAGCAGGGGAGCAGGGGAATATTGAGCGGGAGAGGGGTTGCTAATACACGCTTAACATTTGGTGTTGGTATTTTTATTAACTCTACTTTCTGGGTAAACAATTAAAGTGGCTTTTGGGTGGTGCACGCGACCATGCTTAACACACGGCTACACATGTAATTGGGCGTCGCTGTGTCCTTTCGATCCCATCGATCCTTGTTGTTGCCATCGCCTTGCACAATTCGATTTCAGTTGAAATGCTTTCAAGTACTTGAGTATTTTGTGATTGTTGACAGATATAGATACAGATACAAATACAGATACAGATACAGATAGAGATAGATATACAGCTATAGAGAGAGAGCGAGAGCTACAGCTACAAATAAGCACAACAACTTGACCTAAGCGCTTGCACTCACTGAGGGATTACGACTCGTCCTGCGTCCTGTGTGCGCCCTGCACTCCTCTCCTCTCCTCCCCTCCTTCCCTCTGTGCCCCTCTGCATACAAATTGCCCGTTTCACGGTTCTCCGTATCCGTTGGCAGATTAAGCGTAATTGGTCATTGATTCACATACGTTAGCTGGCCCTGCTCTCAGACTACTTCAATAGTAACAGATTTAGAGCGTTGCTGTTTTTTCCATCTCTTTTTGTTTAGTATCTATCAGATACATTTTTTCTTTTTTCCTTTTTTTTTTGTGTATGCGTCTCGACAAGGGGTTGATGAACGTGCAATTATTTTTGGATTTGCATGGAGCAGTTACAAAAACAAATACAAACACAAGCAACAGCAACAACAACAGCAGCAGCAACAACAACAAGTCACAAGTTGAGCAGCTCCACAATAAACAATTTTTTTGCTATTGCAAATACATTTTTAAGCGCATTTCGCATAACAAATCAGTTTGATAACGCTTTTAAGCCCTTTTTACGCCGCGAGTTGCTTAGCGAAACTCGCGAGTTTCCGGGGAAAGAGTATGCTAAAAGTCGGTGGGGTAAATAATATGTTAAAACAATTCAATGAATTATAATAAATGAGTTTAAATCAAGTCAACAAGGTTAATAATATAGACAATCAAATATATAATCATATATAAATATTAAATAACAATATATAAATGGGAATAATTAAAGTCAATAAAGTAAATAAAAGACAAATAATTATATATAAATACTCAAATAAAATAATAAAAAATTAATTTCTGGAATTACAATTAATAAAGTAAATACTATTAATAATAAAATAAATAATAATAATATGTAAATTGGAATGATTAACGTGAATAAAGTAAATAAATGATAAATTATAATATATAAATATTGAAATAAAATAATTAAAAATTAATTCTGGAATTACAATTAATAAAGTAAATACTATAAATAATAAAATAATAATAATATGTAAATTTGAATATTTAAAGTCAATTGAGTAAATAAATGATAAATTATAATATATAAATATTGAAATAAAATAATAAAAAATAAATTTGTCGCGTTAAAATCTATAAAATAAATAATATACATAATAAAATAAATAATAATATAGATCACAAAAATAAATAATAAAAAAATACATTAAGTCAATAAGATAAATAATAATATAAAATAAATAAATGATAAATAATATCCTAAATAATATATTAAATCCAATTGAGTAAATAATTATATATTAATAATATATAAATATTAAATAACTAGTTTATACAATTGCGTAACTAAGTTACATAAAATTTAAATATTTTCAGACATATTTAATCAGTTAAAGCTTCTAAGGAAAGGCTTTAATGATTTCCTTGATTTCCTTTGCTTGAAAAGTGTTTTAAGTTGAAAATTTTAATATGCAGAATTTACAAATTTCCTGATAAACTCTGACAAGATTTTCCAGGTAGAAAAAGTATATTTAACATTGCAAATTTTCTGAGAATTATGTTCTTCAAAGTAAAGTTTTTAATATATCAAATATTTGTTATTAACTGCAAGTATTTCTAGGAATGAAAGTCAGCTTTATTTATGGCAATTTTCATAGAATTGCTTGCTTTAAAAACTGATTTGTTATGTATGAAATACTTACAATTAATTGCAAATATTTCAAGGTATTCTTTTCTCTAAATTCTAATATTAAAATGCAGCTTTCAATGCCTTTTACTATTGATTCAAATGAAACTTAAGCTCAACTAATTGCTGAAAAACTCTTGCAAGTATTTCAAGCTAGCAAAAGTATCTTTTTTCCCTTGCAAGTTTCGCTGAATTCTTTAGCTGAAAATGCAATTGTTAATATAACACCAAAACAGTTTTTGTTTAAAACAAAAGTTAACAATTTAATAGCAAATAATTCGAGTTAAGAAAAGTATCTTTTATACTATGACTTTGTGTTAAGAAAAGTATCTTTTTCATAGCAATTGAGATACATATAAACTGCTTTACTTGTGACTTGAGTTGACTTTGGGCTGTGGCTGCAGCTTGTGGCATGTGCCTCTGTGTTAGACAATTTTGATGGCACATGTGTGATAAAAATGTTGTGCGGATATCCGTAAATTCAACTTTTACGTTCCGCACATGAATGTAGAAATGTTGTTAAGTTGTTGGCCAAAAAGCCGCATTATAATTGCGCTGCTGACAATTAAAATGCGCACAAAATCACAAGGGTTGGAAGAGTCTCTCTCTCTCTCTTTCTCTATGTATGTGTGTGTGTGTGTGTGTGTGTGTGTGGCAGACATGGGACACATAATTGGCAGCAATTATAGCAAGGAAATCGTTGCTAATTTACTACTCGCTTCGTTGCACGCATTGTTGTTGCAATGCTGCTTGCACAATAAGCTGAGGAAAGGCGAAAGGCGAAAGGGAAAGTGGTGGGGGGAGTGTCTATAATTGCAGAACTCTTCTGCCAGTGTTGCACAGTTGTCAAGTGATTTCAATTTACAAACAATTAATTTTCTTAATATACGTTGAAGAGACACAAAGAGAGCGAAGCACTTTGCCACATGTGACTCGTCCATGTTCCGGCAGAGCTTCAGGACGGAAGTGCTTTGGGTGCACGCCCCCTTTTTTGAGGGGGTGGGGGTGGGGGGAACAGCAAGTATCGAAAAATGCATAAGACAAGCCACCCCACTGTCTGTGGCAAATCAGAGTTGCACACTTCCGATTGGATGCCATTGTTGTTGCCACTCCAACACTGACTCCGACTCTTGGCCAAGTTGATTCAAACTTGATAGATTGACAGCCTCAGAGAGTGTACTAAGGAGAGAGAAGGAGCAGAAGGATGCTTTGGGCAATTAGAGCGTAGCTTGGCTAGAAACCATTTGCATACACAACTCGAACTGTTACTCAAACTGCCACTCCATCATCTTCTACTTGTTCTTCAGGTCTGGTTCCAGAATCGACGCGCCAAATGGCGTAAACGTGAGAAGTTTATGAATCAGGACAAGGCTGGCTATCTGCTGCCCGATCAAGGTGAGTTCAGCGTAATTCAATTGTCGCACGTCTCCTTCAATCAATAATTACTCACACTCTCTCTCTCTCTCTCTCTTTCGCTCTCTCTCTCTCTCTCTCTTGCAACAGGTCTGCCAGAGTTTCCGCTGGGCATCCCCTTGCCGCCACACGCACTTCCGGGCCATCCGGCCGCATTGCCCGCTGAGTTTTGGCCACCACATTTCGCGTTGCATCAACACTTCAATCCGGGCCTGTTGCCCCAGCAGCTGATGCCGCCCCACTACAAGCTGCCCAACTTCCATACGCTGCTCTCCCAGTACATGGGCCTGAGCAATCTGAATGGCATCTTTGGCGCCGGCGCCGCAGCGGCTGCGGCCGCGGCCAGCGGTTGTGGGTCGGCGGCAGCGGTGGCAGCTGCAGCCGCTGCCTCAGCGGGCTATCCGCAGAATCTCTCGCTGCACCCCTCCTCCGCCCAGGTGAGCCCGCCCTGCAGCAACAGCAGCCCCCGCGAGAGCCCCAACTCGCTGGCCACCCACTCGCTGCACTCCACGCCACACGGTGGTGCTGCCACCACGCTGATCTCGGGCGATCTGACGCTCACCTCGACGGCGGCCCAATCGCCGCGCAGCGCCAACGGCGGCAGCAGCAACGCCTCCACGCCCGTCTCGGTGGTCACCAAGGGCGACGACTGAATCCCGTTGATGCGCCACCAGACAGCGAGTGTGGACACCATGTGGACACAGTGTGGGTGATATGTGGACAAGGAAACTCTGATTGTGTATATAAATGAAAAAGTAGCCAAGTAACAAACAGTTAGTGTTGAAAATATATGCACACGTGTGTGGCAAATAAGTAATATTTAATTAATCATAATTAATTAGTAATTAATTAATAAGAATTAATTGTAATTGTAATAAATCTGTACATGAATTACGACTTAAGCTAACAAATAAATGAAGATAAACTGAATTACAAGTATTTCAATTTGGATTTGGGAAAGAAGAGAAAGAATTAGGGGAAAAGAGAGAAATAGAAGTAGAAGGAAGAGATGAAGAAGAACAGGAAGGAGTAAAAGAAGATGTAGGAGAAGTAGACAAGTGGATGAAGAAGAAGTAATTGATCAGGGGAAAAAGAGGAGGAACTACGGAAAAAAAAGAAATAGAAGAGAAGAAGAAGAAGAAGAGTAAAATAAGTAGAAGAAAAAGTTGATTAGGAAATGGACGAAGAAGAAGTAGAATAAGTAATTGATCTGGGAAAGAAGAGGAAGAACTACGATAAAAAAAGAGGTAGAAGAAAGAGAAGTAGAAGACGAGCAGAAAAAGTAGAAGACAACTTCTTCTTCTAAGGAAGTGGATGAAGAAGAAGTAATTGATCTGGGAAAGAAGAGGAAGAACTACGGGAAAAAAGAAATAGAAGAAAAAGAAGTAGAACAAGTGTAGGATTAAATAAAAGGCGTAGAAGAAGAAGTTGATAAGGAAGTGGATGAAGAAGAAGAAGTAATTGATCTCCGGGAAAAGAGGAAGAACTATGAGAGGAAAAAGATATGGAAGAGATAGAAGTAGAAGAAAGAGATGAAGAAGAACAGGAAGTGGTAAAATAAAGTAGATGAGGAAGTGGATGAAGAAGAAGTAGGAAAAGAAGATGTAATTGATCTGGGAAAGAAGAGGAACAACTACAGGGAATAACAAAATATAAGAAAAAGAAGAATAAGGAAAAGAAGAAGAAGAAGAGCAGAAGAAGTAGAAACAAGTAGAACAATGAGTTGATAAGAAAGTGGATGTAGAAGAATTAGAAGAAGAAGCAATTGATCTGGGAAAGAACTACGATAAAAAAGAAGTAGAAGAAAGAGAAGATGAAGAGCAGGATGAAGTCGAAGAAGAAGTAGAGAAGGATGTGAATGAAGAAGAAATACAAGAAGAAGCAATTGATCTGGGAAAGAAGATGAATAGCTTCAATAGATTGGCAGAATAGTAAGCATACCTCTAAGAAAAACTGTCCAATATTTAATATTTTACTTTATTTCCTTTAAATCAGCTTTAAATAGAAGAGAGTTGGAAAGTTGTGACATATAAAGCAGCTAAAATGATAGGATACAAGCACAGTTAAGAGCTGTAAGCAAACTACTAACGCTCACTGTTCGGAGAGTGTAAAATGAAACAGTTCAGTTAAATATTTCCCATTTCGCTTGTAGGAAAGTTGTCTATGAATGAGAGCTACAATTTGATGATCAATTGATATGATACAACAACAATTAAGAGCTGTAAGCAAACTGCTAACGCACACTGTGCGCAGAGTGTAATAGAGACTTATTTGCTGCAGTTAATTTCCTTTAGGATCAACATACTCCAAGCTGTCTTTTGTGCGAGTCGAATAAAGCACAATTGAAGCGAGAAATTAACAATTCAGGAAAAAGTAACTCGTAATCTAGGGAACTCGCCGTAATTGTACTCGTACATCTCTGAGCTGTCGACCTTTTTGCTTTGCTTCATTTTCTTTTTATTTTTTGCTGCTTTACTCGCGAGTCAATGGGCATGATCTTTGGCAACAATGTGAAGGTGAAGTGGCTATGAGAGTGATGCGGAATGAGGGGAAGAAGTTCAAATCGTATAATAATCTTGATATTATGTCAAAATTGCAAAGGAAATGTTGCACAACATGCAGCACACACTGTGCCAAAGCGGGAGGGGGCAGAGGAGTCGCATTGTGTGTGTGTGTGTGTCGCTGACAGCAGACAGCAGCGGAAGCAGCAGCGATGCAAGGATGTAAGCTAAAGGATTTTGCACAATATTCAAGTGCCGTTGCAAATGGTGGTGCAAAAAGGATCGCTGTATATGTATATGAATATATATGTGTATATATATGTGTATATATGTATATAAGTGAGCTTGTAGCTCGTCACATGAACGTAGCGTATCGCATTGCCAGGATCCGTCGCCTATTGTGCTCCTTGCTGTGTCCTGGCCGCATGCGGAGCTAAATGCTGTATTGATATCTCGTAATTTGTGCCATAATTACTTTTTAATAATTCCCTTTTGCGCCACAGGACATCGCTTTGTGTGTGCAGCGGCCTTAAATTTAATAAAAAAATGAGAAAACGAATTTCTCAGCTTCTGGTCAGGGTAACAATTTGATTACACTTAACATTTTGCACAGTTCGTGGCACAAAATTGAATTCGTTGCACAAATACGAATCAGCATCAACATCAACATCAACATTATCAACATCGCATCATCATCATCGTTATAATGCTCATAATGTACAAATGCGCGACTTAACGGATTTGTCACTGAAAGTCGAGTACCATTACACACACACACACACACACACACACACACACACATGCACACACATGCACACTTGCACATTCGTCAGCGTTGTCAAAGAAGCTTTCATAAAACTCATATGCAAAAGCCTTTCGCGGGTGGGCAGCAAAAGACATCCAATCTGCTTCGCAGTTTGCACTTTCCGATGTGGGTAGCTGGACTATAGGATAAAGCCTGATCTTAGCTCACCATTTTCTGTTACTTTTTTAACATTTTCATACTATTTTCTTAGTATTTATGGGAAGAAAGAATTTTACCATACTTGAGTTATGCTTAACTTAGTTTTTATTATTTTAGCAGTATTTATTTAGAAAGTTTAGTAAGAGTATATACAGTATTTAATCTTGTCTGGTATTAGCTGTTGTTTTGTTGTATTTTTAGTATTTTTTTGCATGTTTAATAAAAGAAAATTAAAGAACTACTCCTTCTTAATTTTAGCATTATTTATATATTTATTAGAACAGATAAAGTCTAGTAAGCGTAGTTAATACACCATAGTATTATCTTGATTTCTTGTAAATATTATAGTATTTTTTATAGATTTAATAGTATTTTTTTAGTATTTATGGGGCATCAAAAGCACTTTACTATATTTATGAGTTTATAACATATTAATTTAATTTGTTTATGTATTTAAACAAACTTTAACTAATACTTAATACTCAATTTAATTATGGCTTAGCTGGTATTTCAATTTGTTGGTATTTTTGACACTTGTTTGAATAGTTTTATGTATTAACGGTTTTAAGGTTTATACTAAATCGCTATAAAGCTTATGTTAATTGATGCTTTGATTATTTCTATGGTTTTTTAAGTAGTATTTAAAGTTTTATCATTTTATTGTAGTTAACAAAGAGAATATTTATTTAATTAATTGTAAAAAAATTTTGTGTAAAAGTAGATTATAATATAATTATTTAATATACATTAAAAATTATCTATTGTTAATATATTTTATTTATTTTAAGTTATTTTATTATTATTATAATTACTTTTATATATTAAATTATTGTTATTTATCTATTAAGATACAGAAACGTTTTAATTATATATTACAATTTTATTATAATATTATTATTATTTAATATATATTAAGTTGCTTTATTTACTTAATTTACACTTTAAATATAGGTGCGCAGGGCATTCAGCAGTCGTTGTTGCCCGCCCAGATGTTATCTTGTTTCTATTGACGAAAATTCAATAAGTTGAAGTAGATCTTTTATTTGTGCAAGTGTTTGGCCAAGCAGCATGGTCACAAGCGGGGGTTACCGAAGGGGGGGGGACGTTAGCAAGCAGCGTATATCCTTCTGTGTGTGTGTGTGTGTGTGTGTGCAAGGAATTTCATTCAGTGTGCAAATGCAGCGCCACTCTGCGGGCTATAAATATATGAAATTTATCAAGTGGCCTTTTGAGTTTCGTATTTTGTGGCTCTATGAAAATTGAGTGTCGAGTGCTACTGTGTGTGTGTGTGTGCGAGTATTTGCATTCAGCTCACCTTGTAAATGTATCTGTGTGTGTGTATCTCAAATATAATCAAGCACATTGCCATTTTTGCTTGCAGTTTTATGAAACTCTTCACGATGCCCGAACAATGAAATGAAAATCAATTTTGGGCTCGACACTTGAGCTCGAGCGCATTAAAATGGCAACAGTAGCAGTTACGCAAAACAACTCAGAAGGGGGGCATAGGCAGAGGATGGGGAGAGGGTGGGGGGTGGGGTTAGCATACTTGAAAGACTGGCAGCATTTTTATTTTTATATATTTTTTATATAAATTTTTTCTACTTTTTTTTAGACATATATATAATGAGCGCAACTGTTGACGACGACAGCAAAATGTAACTGTATCTGTAACTGTAACTGTAACTGTAACTGTATCTGTAAGTGTATCTGCAAATGTATCTGTATATGTATCTGCAACTGCATACATCTACAGCTGAATACAGCGGTAATTAAACAAGTTAAATCCGCTCAACAGATGCTCAAGTCAGATTTCATTTCAACTGCTTTTCTCCTTTCTCCCTCTCTCTCGCTCTCCCTCTCTTGCCATCTCTTTCGCTCGTCCTTACGCTCTGCTCAGCACTTGTGCAACAAAAATGATTTAATTCATCAAAAAGTTGTCAGCAACATAATTATGGCAGCTTGTCTCGCGGTCTGAAGATGCTGTCGATGTTGCATGTTGCATGTGGCCTAATGAGCGCCATTTTGGGAGAAGCAGCAGCGCAGCGCAGCGCCAGGACGAAAGGACAAAACGTTAATTGCAGTAATTTGTGCGTTAAGACTGATTGAAAACAGTTGCCGCTGCTTATGTGCAGTCTCAAGTATCATGATCATGTTGTTGTGATCGTCAACATACCGCAACACATTTGCAATTTGCAAGCGACAGGATATGCGCAAGGACGAGAGGCAGACTGGCGACAGTCTGAGGAGAGAAACCCACGAAATGCGATACTTTTTGAGCGTGGATTTCAAAGCAAGCCGACGTGGCTCAGAGACGGAGTTTAAGATTGAGACGGAGACAAGAAATGGAGAGAGAGAGAGAGAGAGAGAGAGAGAGAGAGAGAGAGAGAGAGAGAGAGCGACTGCTTGAGCGACTTATCCTTGTCGGCGGTAGAAAGTGCTATAAAGTGAAGTTTTGCTTTCCTTTCTTTGCTGACTTCAATGAGCTAAGCTGTGCCTTATTTATCGCTCTGCAGCTGACTGATCCTCTCTCTCCGTCTCCCTCTCCCTCTCTCTCCCTCTCTCTCTCTCTCTCTGCCTGCCATGTTGTGATTAAAGAATGAGCAGCAGCCCCGTTGCTTTTGTTTACGTTGTTTTTACTGCCAAAATGGTTTCATGCCTCATTTCATTCGCCTTTGGTCAACGTCTCAATGTCCAGGTAGCTACAGCTGCTCCCACAGCAACTGCAACTACTCCTTGCACCCCCTCCTCTTGCTGTGCAATTGTGCAGCTAATTGTGTCCTCATTAGCCAATGGTCGCCTCTCGTGGTCCCCTACACTTCACTACACAATAGACACTAGACACATTCTCCTATTACACATTAATTGACGACATTTTTCCATCTTTTCTCTTCACTTTTCTATTTTCTATTTTCTTTTCATTTCCTTTTGTATTTCCACACTGCTGAGATCTTTACATTGATCAACTCTAGGCATTAAGTTGGCTATTTCGTTACTGATACGCTGGCAAATAATATTGCAAGCTGATCAAAATAATGGGAAACAATTCAAGCAATAAATGCCAACAAATGTTGTGGAAATTTGATGGAAAATTGAGATTGAGATTGAGAGAGAGATAGAGATAGAGACTGAAACTGGTAGCTGAAATATATGGAATCTATATGGAAATTTAGTTGTCTGGGAGCGCTGTTTGCTGAATGAGATACTTCTTTACTTTTTATGCTCATTGAAAATGCGCATAAGTGGTATATTAACAGTCGGAAGTTGGACTGATAGATTGTATAATATATATATATATGTATATATCTTGATCTGTATCAGCAGAGTCGATATAGTTAGGTTTGTCTGTCTGTTTCTCCCTCTGTCTGTGTCTCCCTCTGTCTGTCTCTTCCTCTGTTTATTTCTCTCTCTGTCTGTATCTCTCTCTGCCTGTCTCTCCCTCCAAAACACACAAAATTTGGCTTGAAGATGCCTGTATACCATAAACAGTTCAAGTTTATTTCATATATTATAGAACTTGACCCACAAATAACTTAATTATTTCCATATTTCTTAACATACAAATTTCAAACTTCACAGTTGCTTTAAGAACAACATTATTAAGCAATCCTGAAAGTTTCATTAAGATTGTTTTACAAATAAAAAAGTTATTTAAAAAAGAAAAAGATAAATATTTGCAGTGAATTGATCGCAACACAGTAGTGCGAGCGAGACAGCAAATTGCAGCTTTATAAGCAGATGTAGAGATGTGTAAGTAAAGTGTAGAAAATATGCAATAAATTAAATGGAAATCAAAATGAAAACTAGTTTATTAAATCTAAGTTGAATTAGGAAGCTGTTTATATAAGAAATATAAAGATTTTGAATTAAACAAGTATTTAAAATAAATTTTAAAAGAAAAATATAGAAAAAATAAATTAAATAGAACATATTTTAAGAAATGCAGGCGAAAGCATTTATGAAGTGATTGCGTGGAAGGAGCAAATGTAAATGCGAAAGAGTCGGGCTTATTTATAATGACAATAAATTAAATAAACAAACAAATATATCAACAATAAGATGCGTGTGTATTAAATAGAGCACAAGTGAAAAAAAATAAACCAAAAACAAATACTATTAAATTAAGTTAATCAAATGTATGCGCTGTGAAATTGAGCAGCTGTGTGGATGGATTGGTTGGAATGAATGGATTCATGGTTAGATATTTGGTATTCACCTTGCCGCGGGCATTCGACACATAAAAAACAACAACAACACAACCACAGGCTCATAAATAATATTAATAAAAGGCAAAAGCAACAACAACAACAGCAACAACAGCAAAAGGCTCGAGTGCGAGGTGTGTGTGTGTGTGTGTGTGTGAGTGTGTGCATGAGTGTCTCTATGTGTCATTGCTGTTAAACTTTGTTTACATTTTGTTTATTAAACGACGCGGAAAACTACACACACACACACACAGAGAGAGAGAGAGAGAGAGGTAAAGAAAGGGTGAGCATACAGCAGGGACAGAGGGGCAGCGGAGTAGCGGGGTAGCGAGCGTGTTATAAACTATCAAGTCACACCTGACTGAGAATCTACAACCCCTTTCGTGTGTGCGAGCCTGTTTAGCTGGGGTGTTGGCCGCGTTTTTGGCAGAGAGTGTATTTGATTTTAATTAAATTTCCGTAACTTTGTCACAAATTTGTGTTTGCTTCCCACCACCCCGCTAAACTAAGCTACCCCTACCCATACCCCTGCAACGTATCCCTGGCCCAAAGCAAAACACTGCAATCATTTGCATAGCGTGTGAGCTGTTGTCGCTTTTAGTAGTTGTTATTATACCCTGCAACAGGGAGATATTCGATTTGTGCATAATGTTCGTCTGTCTGTCTGTATGAACGATCTCAGCAACTATTAGAGCTAGTAAAACCAAATTTGGCAGGAAGTTTCCCCTATACATTCCCATCCCATTCGCAGTTCAAGTTTTTTTCAAATTTGAAATACCTCCCCCTTTCCTACGCCAATTATGACCACATTTCTTAACATAGGCACTTCTAACTTAGCAGCTGCTTGGCAAATACCTTGGAGAAGCAATGCTGAAAGTTTCACTAAGCTCACTCTATAAATAAGAAAGATAATCAGAAAGAAAGAAAACTGAACTGCTTGCGCTTTGTTTGTCGCAACGATTACGAGTGTTGTAGCACTCAGCTTAGGCGCGCAAGCAAGCTTAATGAAACTGAACTGATTGCGCAGCTTAAATCGCATTCGATTTGAGCAGTTCACACTGAAAATGTATCGTAATCGTTATCTATATGAATTTGGAAACTCAGAAATTTTACTTTACTTTGACTATCGTTAACTGTGCAGGGTATTTTGCTGTCGCGTGCGCTCGACTTTCGTAATTTGTTTGTTTTTTGTTTATTTCTATTATATTTGGTAATTTGGTAACAGTTTCCATGATTAATTTGCCAGCTGAAACAGTGGCAAACAGTTGTAAACAGTTCGACAGGTGTTTTTCTTCGCCTTCAACTCGCTCCTCGCACGTTTATCTCAGCATTTTGATAATGAATTGCCTGAATTGCATTGATTGCATTGATTGTTGCCCACTTGCTTGCTACAGCTGCATATCATATTGCTGCTTTAGACGCACACACTCAGCTTGCCCCATTTCGTTGCAGTATTCAGTTATCGCATTCAACTCCTGCAGCACCTGTGGCGATCTAGCCAAATGAGTGCGTTCTAGACGTGTGTGAAAATATATAGAAATTCTATAAATTAAATATTATATATATATTTAAATTGGTGTTAATGCTTGCCCAGCTGATTGGATATGTAGTTGATGGTGGGACTTGCGGGCCAATCGTCATTTGGTGCCACGGGCATTGTCAATTAATTCAAAATCAAAAAGTTAATTTTTTCTGTACTCGAACTGTTTAAATTTGTGTTAAAACCAAATGAGACAACTGTTATGGGCCAAGGAAAACAAGGCCAACTCAATTGCTAGACAAGTTTCGAGCACAATACACAAATTCAGTTAGTTAATTTGGCCCAATTATAACGCTTCATTTAATAAACTGTATGAGCTGCTTAACGGCGCTAAGTGGCAGCTAAATGCTTTGCTTTTATCTCCCTCTCTCTCTCGCTCTCTCGTTCTCTCTCCCTCTCTCTCTATCTCTTGGGAGCTGGCAATTGAAGCACATCAAACGAAATTGGCTGACAATTTCAATTTTCTTCCTCCCCTCCCTCCCGCTTTATTGTCTGTCTTGCTGCTGTTGCTCCTCATTGACGCTAACAGCGGAAGCCGGAAACGCGCCACAAATTGCAAAGTTTGAGCACTGTGAATGTCGCCTTCTTCTTCTTCTGCTTCTTCTTGCTGCTCTCCATCTTCTGCTTCTTCTTCTTCTTGTTGTTGCTGCTCTTCTTGCTGCTGTTGTCTTCATCTTTCACAAATTAATTTCATTTTATTCCATTTTCCTCTTTTTATTTTCGTTTTTATCTGCTCCCAATTGTTGCTCAATTGAAAATTGACAGCAATTTTCCTTTTTCACTTTTCATTTTTTCGCATTTCCCATGATTATGCGACGATTATAATAAATGCGAATTTCCTTGTCCATTTCCTTAGCTGAAAACCAACAATTTAGCATTTCTTTTGCACACCCAACAAATTATATTCGAGTGCTCTAAGGCTCTGCTATGTCCAAAGTAGGCGTGGCCAAGGCAACTACAGGGTAGCGTGGGGTATGCATAGTCGCTTGGGGGGAACAAGCATATATAACTCTTTGGCTAAATATAGTTAACTATATATATTATATATATTTATAATACAGAAAATTAAGTATTATATTTGATATATTAAAAAGTTAACGTATTAAATTATTCAATCAATTATATTTATATTAAATTTATTAAATTTAAAAGCGTATTATAGTATAGTTAAGCGTAATATTAAATAACTTAAATGAATAATTAATAATAGTTTATTATATTAATATACATAGTCCCAAAATTATGCTATAAAAACTGTTTTGTTTCTTAAATAAAATATAGAAAATTATATATACTTATTTCAGGCTTAAAAATACACAAAATACAGTTAAAAATTTGTTTATATTTAAATATAACTAAAATTAACTTAACAAACAACTCTGTTTCGGCAACTATAACTACAGCAACTAAAGTGTTAATTATATAATTTATATACTACTTTCACAGTATATTTTAAAAGCTTTTGCAGATTTTTATTTTAAATGATTAATTTATGCATCTAATTTAATTATTTTATTCTATTTATTTATTTAGAATAAATTTCAGTTTCAATAAGCGTAAAAAAAGTGTTAAAAATAAGCAAAACATTGTCTAAATTTTGTAGTGCAAAGTGCTTTCTGTCAATTGAAGAAAGTTGATCTATTTGTTAGTAATTATTAATAAATAATACTAATTAAAATAAATATATATATTTCAAAGTGTTTTCATTATTTTATTTACAAAACCAACGAGTTTTTCTGTAATAGAATTTTATTATATTCCAATATTTTATTTAGAAAACTAGTGCAGTTTTCCAAGCTTAATTTTGCGCAATTCATTAATATTTTATTTGTGCAACAAATGCAAATTTAATGTAATTTTAAATATATTATTTAATTAATTAATGCAAATATTTATTAAATTAAGTTTAAGTGTTGCTTCTGTTGACTTGCATAAATAAATAAACCAAATATATTATAAACTAAACGTGTGCAAACTAAGCAGAACATTACTCCCGCTGCTCACTCAATAAATACATACAGGGTATGTGTCTGTCAATCATTTGCAGTTTATAGAGTTGCTGTGCTCGTTTGTGCGACTGTCAACACACATGAGCTCATATTTCGATGAGTGAAGCCATTTTCTGAGCAGATTTACAGCACAAGGTATGGAAAAAAGTTGAGCCAATGCAAATGGGAAGCGCTTGAGTCCTTGCAAGGACACAAGAAAGGCAACAAATGCAACAACAAATAGAACAAAAAACCCAAAAAAGAGAAAGGTAAATCAACAGCGGAATTCAAGTGCGAAAACACTTGAAAAAAAGACAACAAAAGCAACAAATAGAGCATTAATGAGAGCGAGAGAGGGAGAGACAGAGAGAGGGAGAGAGAGAGAGGGAGTCAGAGCTGAGTGTGAAATGTATTTGGCATTTGTGCGAAATTAGCTGGCATTTACAGTTAAATCAGGCGCATAATTATTTTCGCATTTTCATTGCAGGTATTAACACACAATGTGCGTGTGTGCATGTGTGTGTGCGTGTGTGAAAGGACAAAGGATAAAGGATATGTGTGCGGCATGGCGGGAATGGATTTTGCGGTTGCTTTCAGCTCGTCTCATCTCTTTGCTCGGCTTATTTAGGCAAAAAAATAACTGTTAAATAGACGCATTACTTAGACTAATTTGTGGGCATTTTTAAGACAAATGAGAGACTTATCACACACACCTCACACACACACGCACACCCGCACACTCCAAAACTCAAGTGTGCTTAAGTATGATTTGCTTGAACTACTCAGCTTCAAGTGCTTAAAGAACTGTGAGCTGGCCCAAAAGATGGCCATAAGATGGTATAGCTTGTTGCCAACAATCAAGTGTTAAAACCAATTTCATGGCCTAAAACGTGTAGAGGGGTGGGCTGTGGTAAGGGTATATTGTAGGTTAAGCAACCCCAGCGTCGATTAGAGTCAATTAGCGCGCGATTATAATGGCATTTTCGTTGCCTTGTATTGTGACTGCCCCTTTGCCTCCCCCCTGCAGGCATTGCTTTAAAGTCATTGAAGAAATTTGCACATAAATTGCGTAAAGTGCAGTTTTTTATTGCTCTTGTTGTTGTTGTTGTCGTTGTTGTTGTGTGTTGGCGTTGGCGTTTGCAGCCCTAACACGTTTACACAGCATGCAGACGAGGACATGAGCGAGCACAAGGATAACGCATGTGTGTGTGTGTGTGAGTGTGTAGGTTGTGCCAATCACCCCCATCAATGCACCCCTTTATACACACTCACACACTCACACTCACACCCATTAATCGCACTCATACCCACACTCACTCGCAGTTGAATGGATTCATGTTCCTCTTCATCGCCTATCGCCTTCCCACACACAAAAAAATGCAATCAAATGTGACGCATTTATTACGCGTATTCGTTCGTCTATATGAATATATTTGTGAATACATATCGCTCGCTATTTTGCACACACTCGCTGGGAACCCAAATTGAAATCAATCAAATTAAATCGCCTTGTTCAAACAATTTTCATTCTGTCTGCACTCGTTTTCTTTCCATCCCAAAGTTCCCTTTTCGAATTGCATAATCCTTGTTTAAGGATGTTCGAGCTGCACACTATCCTGGCATATCAAATACCCATTAACTGTGTAGCACTTATAGCATTTGATTAGTTTGTGTTCTTATGCTCAGTTGAGAGTGAATTGTCAAATGGATTTCTGCAATTATCTTATAATATTAGTTATTTAAATATATGAATTCTAAATTAGTTAGTCGATCTCGATCGACTGTGGGGACTCTGTACTAATCAGGGAAAAGCAATAAACTTCAATTTGTAATTTATAATTATTACAAAAGAAGAATTTGTAATTAACGCAGCGAGTCTGCTGTTATTGTTGTTCTTCTTCTTTTAATTAGAGCAATTGTTAGCTTGTGCAGCTGCCATGGACCTGGTGATCATTTGTTCCTTAATATCTTCTCTGTTTATGTTTTCGAAAAATTTTAAATTGCCTAAATAAACAAAACGAAGATGCCAAATCAATTTAGAAAGGAAGCAATAATCAAAACGACTTCGTTTATGGAAATCGGTTGAGTTTTACCAAAGTAATGCGAATTCAAAAATTTCAAAAGTCTCGAAAAAATGTCAAGGGGTATTTATGCAAAAAACTGAAAATTTTGTAAAAATTTTAAGTTGCCTAAATAAACAAACTGAAGATGCCAAATCAATTTAGAAGAGAAACAATAATCAAAACTACTTCGTTTATCAAAATCGGTTGAATTTTACCAAAGTAATGCGAATTCGAAAATTTCGAAAAAATGTCAAGGGGTAGGTATGCAAAATATTGAAAATTTTCGAAAAAATTTAAATTGCCTAAATAAACAAAATAAAGATGCCAGATCAATAAGGAGGAGAAACAATAATCAAAACGATTTCGTTTAACGAAATCGGTTGAGTTTTACCAAAGTAATGCGAATTCGAAAATTTCGAAAAAATGACAAGGGGTAGGTATGCAAAAAACTGAAAATTTTCGAAAAAATTTAAATTGCCTAAAAAACAAAATAAAGATGCCAAATCAATAAGGAGGAGAAACAATAATCAAAATGACTTCGTTTATCGAAATCGGTTGAGTTTTACCAAAGTTATGCGACAGACAGACAGACGAACAGACGCCCATGGCTATGTCGTCTTCGCTGTTGATGCTCATTAAGTATATACTTTATAGAGTCTCCCACGCCTCCTCCTGCCTGTTACGCACATTTCGCTTACGTCAAACTTAGTAGACTATGTGCTTTTGAAGTACAGAGTTATATATAATAAATTAATTAATATATAAATTACACTTATTTATTTAAGTGGAATTTCAGTTTATAGATTGATGAATATTAGTAAAGATTGCGTTTGTTTACTTCTTTTAAATTATTTATTAATTATGGAATATATAATATAATTTATATTAAAAGTAAAAACATTTTTGTATAGATAATTTATTATATTTTACTGCATTATAAATTCTAATTTCTAGCTTTAAAAAAGGGCTTGAATAATGCAGATTATCTAGTGCAATTTAGTTACACTTTTCGCTGTAAAGAGTTTCTCAATTTTTAGACAATTAATTAAGCATTCTAAAAACAACAATTTAACATTTCTTAAAAAATAAAAAATGGTTAATAATATACATAAAATGTATAGCATAAATTAGACTTTATTTGCTAACCTTAAGCAGTTTTTCGAGTCGAGTAATTCCTTGTGCTGTGAATGCTATGAATATAAAGTTAAACAATCAATAGTTATTTATATGATTAAGTTGAGTGTTGCACAAAGTTTGACATGTTTTTAAGCAGCTACTCAAAAAGCTCTTTGATATTGAAAAACTTTGGCAAAGTCTCAGGAATACTTTTCATACGCTTGAATGAATTCAAGTTCGGGTTGTCGAGACCAACGAAATAATAATTGAAGTGAAAACAATCGGTGTGTGTGCCTTGCTCTATGTGTGTGTGAGTGTGTGTGTGTCTTTGTATATGTGTCTCAGTGTGTGTGTGTGTGTATGAGGCGGTCGCAAAGCTTCTTGAGGAAGCCCTGGCATTGTACTACACGTAATTGACCATATGGGACGCTCTGCATATTTATGAGTACTCGAAGTCACCGTTAACTGAGTACTCGCATTTGTGCTCTTTATGATGGGATCAAATCAAATTGAATTTGTATGGAAATTAAAAGCATAAAATTGCATTATATCGACGTGATTATTCGCTTATTCGCTTCAATCGTTCATTGTGTGCGTGTTTATTTTTGTTTTTGTGCAAATTGATTAGTGGGCCGAAACCATTTGGGGTTGCATATATAGTATATGCAGCCAGGACGAAGGACTTCTATTGCTTTTGTGGGCTGGATCTGTTGCCTTGCGACATGGCCTTAACATCAAGCTTGTGCTTTGGCTATTTGACTTTGACTTTGACTTGGACTATGGCATTGTTGTGCAGCGCCCTGTAAAGTGATTCGCTTGAGAAATATGAGAAATCACACAAGACTGTGTGTTGCATGCCACATGCGCCCATTTTTAGCATTCTCAGTCGCAGTCTCAGTCGCAGTCGCTTGCAACTGATTAGTCCACGTTTTCCCTCTATTTTTTTTTTTTGTTTGGCTCTCTGCCCAAATTTCGCACCCATTAATAACACATCTGCAGTCGGCAGTTCCCAGTTTACAGATTCTCAGTCTCAGTCTCATCATCTTCATTTGGCGACCGCGAAAAATGCATTTCATTCATGAAGATCGAGTTCTAATTAAACGCCTCAACGATCCGCTGACTAATTGTCCATCTGTCTGTCTCTTTCACTCATTTGTTGCATCCACAATTAGCGGCAGTACATGCGTTGCACAAGATTGATCATAATGCCAGCCAAGGGGCAGCAGCTAATTTGTCTACATTGCATTTCTTGCATTGGATTGCCGCTAATTTTGTGTAATCTGTTGGCCATAATTGACGTTGGCAGTGTCGCTTATACCCTGTACCTAATGTTTCGAGGGTATATCAGTAAGTTGTAGTGTAGTTACACTGATACATAACTCATTATGTTGTATTACTTCTTGTAGTTCTATTACTTAGCTGGTTTACTTTTACTTTAGCCAAATTTACAGGGTATATTTCACAGTTGAGAGAACTTAACTGACAAATGGCCATTAACTATCAATTTTATATTTATATTTGTCGATTGAAGTTCATGCTTAAAGCGATTTTTGTGGTTTCAGCACAAAATTACAGGGTATATAATGCAGCCCAGTGAACTTAGTTAAGAAATTATCATTAGCTGCTTATTGCAAATAGGGATGACGCTAATATTTGATGATAAAAGCTCATTTCTTAAGAGATTTTGGTATTTTGGCAGAAATTACAGGGTATATTTTGCAGTTGGGGAAACTAAGTTAAGAGATTATCAATATTTGTTTATCACATAGTAAGATGACTTCAATTTTAAACAGTTTGTAGTGGTTTTAACACAAATTACAGGGTATATTTAGCAGTTGAGGCGCTTAGTTGACAATTGAACATTATCTACTTAAAGCTTATAAAATTCATGTGAATTTTGGACGTTTCAAGCTCATTTTTGAAGTTGTTGTAGATGTTTTAGTACTAATTACAGGGTATATGTGCTAATGAAACCCAAAACAATGACAAAGTCCCTTTCAGTCATTGCACTACTAATTACAGGGTATATTTAACAGTCGATTGATCATAGAGAACAGAAAATTCATAGTGATTTGTCAAATGCCTTTGATCAACGCTAACTATGCATTGCTTGGCGATGTTCTATGTTCTATGCGGCGATGTGCGTCATCGCCTATCGAGTTACTTCTTATAAACAAATATTACGAGCATTTCCCTCGATGCTTTGCCTTTGGCTTTGGAATGCTTTGCGGCTGTCAGCTAAAAATATCCAAAAAAGATTTCAATATTTCGCTGAAAATGTATTTCAACAAAATATTTTTAACTTTGCCGAGTAGGAAAAAGCAAAAGCGAAGAGAGCTTTCGGAAATATGAAACGGGGTCTGGCTGGAGCGAAATGGGGGAGGAGCAAATTGGGGGAAAAGAGCTTTCGAGGTTGAGCTGAAAATAGAACTAAAAGCAAAGAGAAGCAAGAGAGAAGAGCAGGAAAGAAGCACTGCTATATGATATGATAACGAACGATAGATTGGTATATCGATAAACCGATCGATTGCAAAATCGATAGCCCACAGAACCATAAATATTGTTGTGTCGCTTGCCAAAGAGAATTAAATCTAAAAAATCGTTTTTTATTTATAAATAATTATAAATTCTTTTTTGGTTTTTTTTTTAATTAAAATTACATTCATTTGATTATTTCACATTTCGTAACAATAGACCCCATAATACTATTGAAGATGTTATATGTACAAAACAAGAGGATGGCATTTCTTAATAAAATAATCAGATAATTAACATTCGATGAAAACACACAAAAAAGAAGGTAAACAATTACAAATGGGGTTCGTTTTCATTTAGATAGAGTGTTCAGTCAGTACAAAAAATAATCTGGAACCAAGGGATGACACATTGGTTAAATGACAATTCAATAAAAAGCATCTCAGATGTTATTAGATGTTTGTGTTGTTGTTGTTGTTGGTGTTTGATAACCCACAAACCCAACAGATACACAAGAAGGCAAAGAGCCATAGAGTATGTATCATTGGGCAGCAGGTGTGGGGGGTGGTGATGAGAATGCTTAGAAGCACTTGCGGTGGACAATGCCAGGGCCGGATTCGTCGTATTCCTCCTTGGAGATCCACATCTGCTGGAAGGTAGACAGGGAAGCCAAGATGGAGCCACCGATCCATACGGAGTATTTGCGCTCTGGGGGAGCAATGATCTTGATCTTGATGGTGGATGGGGCCAGGGAGGTGATTTCCTTCTGCATACGATCGGCAATACCGGGGTACATGGTGGTACCACCAGACATGACAATGTTGGCATACAGATCCTTACGGATATCGACATCGCACTTCATGATCGAGTTGTAGACGGTCTCATGGATACCGCACGATTCCATACCCAAGAAGGAAGGCTGGAACAGAGACTCGGGGCAACGGAAACGCTCATTGCCGATGGTGATGACCTGTCCGTCGGGAAGTTCATAAGACTTCTCCAGGGAGGTGGAGGCGGCAGCGGTGGCCATCTCCTGCTCGAAGTCCAAAGCAACATAGCACAACTTCTCCTTGATGTCACGAACGATTTCACGCTCAGCGGTGGTGGTGAATGAGTAGCCACGCTCGGTGAGGATCTTCATCAGGTAATCGGTCAAATCGCGACCAGCCAAATCCAGACGAAGGATGGCATGGGGCAGGGCATAACCTTCATAGATGGGGACGGTGTGGGAGACACCATCACCGGAATCCAGAACGATACCGGTGGTACGGCCGGAAGCGTACAGGGAGAGCACAGCCTGGATGGCAACATACATGGCTGGCGAGTTGAAGGTCTCAAACATGATCTGGGTCATCTTCTCGCGGTTAGCCTTGGGGTTCAGGGGGGCTTCAGTCAGCAGCACTGGGTGCTCCTCGGGGGCAACGCGCAGCTCATTGTAGAAGGTGTGATGCCAGATCTTCTCCATATCATCCCAGTTGGTGATGATACCGTGCTCAATTGGGTACTTCAGGGTGAGGATACCTCTCTTGGATTGAGCCTCATCACCGACATACGAATCCTTCTGGCCCATACCGACCATCACACCCTGATGGCGTGGACGACCAACAATGGAGGGGAAGACGGCACGGGGTGCGTCATCACCGGCGAAACCGGCCTTGCACATGCCGGAGCCTGCATGAACAGGAACAAGAAGAGTCCGCCCGTTAGCAAAGAAAATTTAAGATTTTCCTCCGCGGAAAATTCAGAATTGAAATTGATAATCTCGAGAATCACACAACAGATGGGAAAAGTAATGGAAGATTTGCTAATCATTTGCAGGGAGAAAAAACTAGCAAAAGTGTTGGAAAATATGAGAATTTCTTAGGAAAATACAAATTTGTATAGAAAATCTAACAGTTCACATACAAAATGTGAAAAATTAAAGAAAATCTGCTGATAGCAGTCTACATTTGAGCTCAAAGAACTCGAAAGTTAGAAATAAGTGTTGGAAAATATCACAATTCTCTTAGGGAATGTGTGGATTAAACTTTTGCTTGTTGAATTTACAAAAGTTCAACAAAATTCGATAGAAAATCTTGATGATTATTGGAAATTGTATTGGAAATTATTTAGGAAATTTCTTTAGTCACTTTCAAACACTGCACTGCATATCCTTGCAAATTTTAATCCACATTTTGCATGTTTCTACGAGCTTTCGAATCATAATCCATATCCGTTAGTACGAGTAGTTATCCCTTTTATTTTTTTTCTTTGTCAGATATTTTCTTTTTATATCGAATGTTAACTGTTAACTGTTGTGATTATCTTTTGATTTCATCTGTATTTTTTCTTTCTTCTTCTTGTTCTTTTGGTATACGCACCATTGTCAACGACCAAAGCAGCAACCTCATCGTCACACATTTTGTCTGGGTTTTTGTTTGTATTTACGGTACCACGGGTGAATTTAAATCAAGAATTACGGCAATGTGTACGCTTTGGAACACAACTGACTGACTAAAGTATCCCCGCGTTGGTACTCGGATTTTATACCAGCTGCGATTTTCTTGGCGTCCAAGAAAATTCAACAACGCCACAGTCGCTGTGCCGCCCCCGCCCGCGCCACCTTACGATCAGCAGCAGCAGCAGCAGCAGCAGCAGCATTAGCAGCAGCAACAACAACAAGCGCAGATACAGCTACAGCTACATCTATAGCTATAGATACAGCTAGATGTTCGCTCATGGATATCTTCGCCCACCTTCGTGCTTTGCTTTCGTTGTGGTGCCGCCTAAAAATAGATCCTTAGCATAAGGGGGGCCGCCTTTTGGACAATGCTTCGCGTTCGCTTCAAAATGCTGCAGGCGCAAGCGAGAGCAAGAGCGAGAGCGCGCATACAGTTCGGCATGATCGAGCGTGCTGTTGGCAATCGGTTTGCTCGTTCGTGCGCGCGCTTCGTTGCCCGACACAGTTTGTTACGAGTCCAAAAAGTGCCGTATAAGGCAAGACTGCTGCTCCAGCGATCACTCGCTCTCTCACTCCCATCATCGCTCTCTCACGCAGTCGCGCTGACTGTGTGCGTTGACTGCGCAGCTGACTGCACGCTGACTGCGCGGGTGTGCGTGAGAGCAGATATACAAAAACAATTTGTATGCGCTTTGTTGGTATTTCTTTACTGTTTGTTCGTTTTGCTTTTTAGGTCGTGGGGGGATCTTCAACATTAATTTCGTTTGCCTCGTTCTCATTTACCGCTAGATGTTGTTGCTGCTGCTGCTGTTGTTGTTGCTGTTGTTTTCTATATTCTTGATTTTTTCATAACTTTCGTGTTTTTCGTATGTCGTAATAAATTCAATTTTCTATTTTCGTTATTTCTCGCATCTCTCACTTCTCAGTTCTCATTTCTTAGCTCTCCTTTCTCTTCTTAGTTTTTGTTTTTGGCGCGCAAGTTTGCACCTTCAATGAAATTCCACTGTTCGCACTTCTATTTTTGGTCATATTTCCCATTCGCTCTCTCAATCGAGTTGCCCACGCCCTCAACCTCAGCCTCAGCATCAGCATCAGCCGCTGCCTCTGCCCGCCACACTCATTACCCCGCTTCTTGTCTACACATTGTAATGAGCATAATTTAAGTAAATTGTTTATTTACAAAATTTACAATTGTGAATTGTATGCAATTGCTTGGCACACTAGATACTTGGCTGCGGGGGGGCGAAGAGCTGCTGATTCCCTTGCAGGGTATCCATTTAAATTAGGTTTATACATTTATTTTTAGCGGCAACTAAGTGGGGCATGTTTACATTTTATGGCATAGTCGCTGAACCAAAGAACTTTCAACAATATGCAGAGGCAAGCAAACATCTAACACACCTATACATACATATACATGCTACATATAGATACTATACTATATATATGTATGTATGTGTGTATATATATATATAGTAAATTCAAATGTTGTTTTGCCTCAGCTGAAGATCGAACGAACAGATTTATGTCGCAAATAGGACAGCGAGGCCATTTGCTTCTTCTTCTCTATGGCTCTACAGCTATACCTAATCACATATATACATGTATATATAGATATATATACATATATGTACATATCGTTAAGTAATGACTAAGCTATGCATATTATGATTTCAATTTCAATTTCATTTTCAATTCGCCAAAATATCTTTTCAGTTAATAAGTATATTTAGCTTGTCGCTTTGCTATATTTAACCTGCGTTGGTAACAGCTCAGTGTCCGAGTCTGCTGCTGCTTCTTTCCCCATTTCCTTTCGTATGTCCAAAATGTTGGGAATTCAAGAAGCAGCACGACTTACAACGAACTGCTTATACTCTGTCAATTTAGGAGAAATTAATGCACTTATTTATATCAATTTTAATATATATATTTATTGTTTTAAGTTTAGCATTAATCTTAAATATATTTTCGTATTTATTGATAATAATCAAAATTATAAATTATATATAGAACAGTTGCCTAATACTCCAAGCATATTTATTATATATCTAACACATATAGTTATATATATAAATATTTTTATAATACATTTTCTTTAGATAATTTTAATTTTAATTTTAATTTGTTAAACATATACATAAAATGTACGCAAAGCTTCTAAACTCCCAATAGTCTCTATGTACTACAAAGTTAATGTACATTTTAATAATAGAAAAATATATGTAATTAAAAATTAATTAAATTATACAACTTTATAGTTTGATTAAAAATCTTTTTCATTTATTTATATTAAATATTAAAATAATTTATAATTTTAAAATTAAAGTTTAGAGAATGTATAATTAAGTTAATTACAAAAGTATTTCATAAATATATTTCTTGTAAATGTTTTAAAGTAAGTAAATAGAAGTATTTATTGCAGTTAGCTTAAAAGTTGTTTTTTAAATATAAGTATTAAAATAAATATAATAAATAATATATGAAATAAGTATTAAAACTAAAATATTAATAAAAGTATAAAAGTATAATATAAATATAAAATAAAAACAATAAATATAAAAAATACAATTTTAATTTTAATATAAGCATATAATTGTTAAATTTTAATAACTCAAGAGAAATTGTTGTTTTAGAATATAAACAATATTTATTTTTAATTTTATTATTATTCATTTACACACTTAAGTGAGTTCAGCTCTAAGTTTAAGCATATTATACAGTTATTTATTTATGTAAAATAGTTAAATTTAATTAAAAATTTAGCTGCTTGCTATTAGTAATTGTTTTGGTGTGAAAACTGTTGGAAAACTCTTAGCATTTTCAAGGTATTTAACGACACATGCAGCCTTAATAAGCAATATTGCAATTGAAATGCTTTTCCAACTGAGCAATCAAAACTCGCGACATAATCGCAATCAAATCGCATCAGGCCAAAGGACAAACAATGGCCCGAGGCAGCAACGACATAGAGGGGGGAGAGAGGCAGAGGGAGATGGGGGGAGAGAGAGAGAGAGTGGGAGAGAGAGAGTGAGGGATTGCCTTGAGGCTGGCCTGAGCCTGAGATTTCAGCTAACTATATAGATTTGTATAAATGGTTAAATTACAATTTAATAAAACGCAGTCAATTGTACAGTGGGGCGTCGCTAAAAGCGCAACGGCAACGGCAACGGCCAAGGAATTTTAATAATGAGCACGTATCCTGGCTGCGTTGTTGTTTTAGTGCACGTGCATCAATTGCCAACACTAAAGGGATTCATTTGTGAATTATCCAATGCCAAAATGCCGAGGCCAACAACAACTCTCGGCTCAGTGTCCAATACCCGTACCATGTGCCTAAGTAAACAACAAGACGGGGACAAGTCTGGGAACGGGGCGACGGGTCAACGGGGAATGGGGAATCGGGAGCGGGGAATGGGAATGGGAATCAACGAAAACAAATTGCAATTGAGCCTGTAACGTTGATGGCTGGTGACATTGGCGGTTGCTCGCCACAACACACAGACAGAGGGCGTGAGAAAGGGAGAGAGAGCGAGAGAGAGTGAGAGAGAGAGAGAGAGAGTGATAGAGGGGGGTTAGCTGGCAGAGGGTTGGCAGAGACGCGCTGCGCATTTGACAGCTCAAGCGAAATGCACACAGACGCCCAAAGCCAAGGCAACAAGCCGTTACATGGCTGTGGCAGCCACATGATGAGGCAAGATAATGATAATGATGATAATGATAATGATGATGATGATGATGATGTTGCTTCTGTGCGTGTGTGTGTGCAGCAACCCTTAAGCCAAGAACTTCAGCTGAATTGGCGGCATTTTTATGAAGTTTGCCAATTTGCCAAAAAGTTCATCAAAGTGAACAGCAACTATGCGTTGAATTAGTTTATTGGATTTAGATGCCACGCTGCTGCACTCTTCCCCTCTTCCCCTGTTCCCCGCTGCCCACACATTTGCCAACACGCGTGTGAAACAAACAATGCGAAAGTGAAAGGATTTAAGCCACAATTTCACCCTTTTGTGGCTAATTGAGCTAATCGCCATTGTGATCAATTGTGATTGTCAATTGATTTGCTTAGCGCATTTGTGGGCACTCCAGCGGCTGACCACAGTCCAGCTGCAACTGTGCCACATGCCACATGCCACATGCTGCTTGCTGCTTGCAACTGCAGTGGCAGTGGCAACTGCAACTGCAACTGCATCTGCCTGTTGTTTATCATAAAATGCGCCACTTGGCAGCTAATTTGAGGCAACGCCTGCAGCATGTGGCAAATACTAACTAAATCAGGTCAACCAGACGCCTAAACACCCGTTCCAGCACACACAGCTGCATGGGTATTTCAAATCAGAAGCGTTTCACTCGTAGATTTTCAAATTCGTTTCAAAAACATTGTAAAGAATTTTGGAAAATGGAAATGGTGTTTATTTTTAGTGAAGCAAGAGAGAGAGCGAGAGAGGGAGTGTGTGTAATGCTAGAGCGAGACAAACATAGGCATGGAATGATTTAAGCATGAAAAACTCATTGTATGCAAATCATAGTAATCTAAACACACACATACACACACACACACACCCACATTTATATATATATATCACATTTCAGCTCTAAGCGCTAACATTTTCCAACATTTTGCTCTGCAAATCTTTAGTCATAAATGGATTCACGTGCTGCCTGCAATAATTTAAGCCCCAAAGCAGACAAGTGGCCATATCGTAATCTATAAGCAAAACACAGTGAATACATTCACATATCTATATGGAGACACTCATGAGTGTCTATATCTTTAGCTATTTGTCAAATGCCAACCAAAATACATTCGCATAGTCTCTGACTGTCGCACTGTACGTCTCCAGAAGAAGAAGAAGAATAAGAAGAAGAACAGAAAACGTAATACGAAATAGAGAACTGCTGAGAAATGGAGAAGAGTTGGCATTAGAGGCATTCGAGGCATTAGAGAAGAGCAAACACGAATACAAAAATGTTGAAATCACTTTTTGATGGCAAATAAGTGGTATACATACGTATCTAGCTATAGATTAGAGTGGACCTATTAGAAGTATTTTGGAAACGCTTCAAATTCTTTGATGATATCATATTATTAATTTAGACAATATGCTTAATAAAATAAGGAATCATATAATATTATTTAAATTATAACTTTTCTTTGGCTTACAGACATTAAACAATTTTATTTATTTAAGCAAATTTGTGTACTTTAATTTACTTTACTTAAAATATCTTTAAGAAAATAATAAGTATTAAAAATAATATACAAATATGCAGCATTTATTTAGCATTTAACTTAACTTTTAATAAGTTATAAATACAGATATGTCAAGAATATTTAGTTTAACTATTTATTTATATTTCTTTACACAGTTTTCTCTATTTTATATTTTTTATGAATTAATTTTAATAATAAATTTAATTACTAATTTTAATAATTAATTTAATTACTAGTTTTAAATATTTACTTAATTAATTAATTTATATTAATTTACTTTATTTCATATGTAATTTAATTTCATTTGTTTATTTTAATGTATTTCTTTGTGTATTTAAAGCATATTCCTACGAATCTTTAATTTTTTTGTGCAAAATTAAATAATATTTTTTAATTTATATATATTATAATAACTTTAGCAATTACTTTATAAAATATATTAAAATTATTATATATTCCAATCAAGTTTTAAGTGTTTGCAAGCAATTAAAATGAAAGTTCAAATATTTACTCGAATTATTTTTATTTGATTAATTAATTGCTTTATTAAACAAATCATAGTAATTCGCACAAATTATGCAGATTTCATAGACTGTCTGAGTTTCAGGTTCAATCTAAAGCGTATAACCAGCAGATGCTCTCTATAAGCAGTGGGAATAAATGACGCGGACATTTATGGTGTGCGGCCAAGCAGAATTTTTCAGTTATACGCGATATATATATACGATATAGATATACATATATATATAAAGAAATATATATATATATGTGTATATAGATGTATCTCTACAAAATGCTTTTCGATAATTTGTTGTGTTGTGTATTTCATTTCGTGTCTGAAGATTTTATTTTTAACATTGTTATTTTATATACACAACAGCAAGCGCCTAGAACAACAACTAAACCCAATGAAATCGCAGCAGCAGCAGCAGCAGAAGAACAAGATGGAGAAGAATTAGTGAAAGAAAAGAAGAAGAAGACAGAAAGAAAAATGTATTATGAAAAGAAATACCGCCAACGCTTTCATCATCGACCAAACGGGCACGATCAGCTGTATGTCATCAATATGCGATGTATCGAGTGGGCAACAAAATCAAATGGGATCCAATTGTGGATGCTTGTATTGCATTGCATGTGTATATATGTGGATGTGTGTGTGTGTGTAATATGTACTGGTATATATGTAGTTGAACATGTGGCTAGTTGTATCGGAAGTTCTATGTTTGTGGGCAGCTGCACGCCTACCCTTTTCTCTCTCCTTCCCCACCCCTTGCCCTTCTCAACCTACAACTACACTGCTTGCCTTGGGGCAACGCGTCAACGACGCTTCCGCTGAGCGTCCCTCCACCTCGCATGGCCCTGAGGCAGCAAGCGCCATCCAGCGGACTCGGTGGTTTTTGACAATTTCTATAAATAGAAAATTTAAGAGAGAGAGAGAGAGACAGAGAGCGCGAGCGACATAGCGAGCGAGGTGTTGTTGTTGCTTTGCTTGTAGCTTCGCCGCCTGCTGCATTGCGTTATGGAACACTTGTCGCTGTCTGGTCGCCTTCGCTGGTCTCTGTTCGCTGTCTGTGTCCACAAAAGCTCTTCCCATGTTGTTTTGGCGTGAAATGATTCAGGAATTTGAAATTCGTCATTTCTTTTCAAGTTCAATTCAATTGGACTTTGACTTGCACTTGGCTTCCACTTGGCTTCCACTTGCAATTTGTGTAATGCACCAACGAATGACAGACAGAGACAGAGACAGAGACAGCAACAGAGATATTTATTTCCCTATCATTGCGCGCACATGTGTTTTACTTCTGTTTGATCTTGGGGGAGACTCTGATGGTATTTTCGCCTTATATGGTGCTTGGCAACTACCACAGATTTTACAGCTGCTTCTTTGCCTTGTTTTATCTCTTCTATTGTGTTGCCTATTTATTTTCGGATATTCTTTATCACTCAATCAGCGTGCAGCTAATAATAAGTGCACATATCCCCTTCATGGCCCATTTACAGTTTGACAGCTGGGAAATTGAATTGTCTAAATTGCCTTTTTGTTTGATTAATGCATATTGAAAGCTCGCGCTGCAGTTGGCAGTTGAAAAGCTCGCAATTGAAAAAGCTTCGCACACTCAACCACTTGCACTGCTTGCCGTGAAAATAAGCTGCATGCAGTAAACTCTTATATAATTATACGATTTAATATTTAATGCATTTTAAATTATTAATTTGATATTTATTAATTATATAAATAAATTGATTTATATATAATAACAACTCTGTGTGCTGTGCAGGCAATTGTGTTGAACTGCTTGCCTGTTGTACTCAAGCAGTGCCTGTGTTAACTGCTTGCGTGGCGTTTTGGGCACTGTAACGACGCATAGATGGCGCCACAAGCCCATTGAATTTCGAGTATTGTTTAATTGTGAATATATTTGAAAATGTAAACGTAAAGCTTGAAGAGTTAAAATAACTTATATGTAAAATTACAAACATAAGTTCGTTTGCAGTGCGGGAAAAACTACACTTTGTGGAGTGTAAGCTCGCATTACACGTGATGTAATGCATTTTCATTTAGTAAAGTAATTTTCCCAGACTTTAATTAATTGCTTTGAAATGGATTGCAACGTTACAAAATAAACAATACCAAAATTCACCCCCACAAAACATGTCCAATTCCCTAGAACTATAACTATACCTATAACTATAAGTATACATCTAGCAATTGCAATTCATTTCCCCTGGCGATTTACTGGGGAATTACTCAACCCGCCAACAGTTTATATGCATTCGAAAGAGATTTTTCAAGATTTTGTGCGTGTGATAAGGCTTCAGTTGTAATTGCCTGCAATTATCAGTGTGCATATGTGTGTGAGACTGTGCCGAGGTCGTTGTTACTGTGTGTCTGTAGTGTGTGTGTGTGTGTGTGGTGGACAGCGGGTGGTGGTAATGGCGGTGTGGTCAACGTGCTTACATTTTAATTGCCTGCGGCGTTAATCAATTATAATTTATTCATTATTTTATTAGATTCAACTACCGCACTTGCCACAAATACATGTACTACAACTTAGACATATGTATGCGTATTCCTTACCTTGAATATCTAACCCCCCACCCCTTGTCTTGTACCTGTCAATTATGTGTCATTATGCGCCTTTGTTTGCTGTGCATTTAGTTGCTTTTAATTGCATTTAATTGCTGCTTGTCAACTATTTCAATTTGTCTCTCCTTTATTTATCCTACGGGCTATCGCCCTCTCTCTCTCCACTCTCGCACTGTCGCACTCTCTGGAGTCTCTCAGAGTGCAACTGCTTGGGGCTTTGATTATTAATTGAGTCATTAATGGAATTCTGACTGTCGATTAACAGTCCTGATAACGTTTTGATAAGGCTTAAGGCCAGATCGAGCTTGGCTCATTATCCAATTATGTATTGTACGATTCACAATGATCAGCTGTTAAATTAAGCAGAAATGCAATGAAGCAATAAGCAAGCAGTTGATATTAATTATCATACATATAAGCTAATTATTATGTGCTTATGTATGTACCTCGTATACTATTTATTATAAAGCATAAATTAAACACTTACCCCTGCGCAAAGCTAGATCTGCGCTGCGCCGCCTCGATCGCTGCAACTGACGCCCACAGCCAATGCATGGCTCTCTTTATAGCAACTGCTACATACACACAAACACTACAGCAGTCGCTGCTGTTAGAGCTCAGCTTCCACACAACGGCAGCGCCAGCAGCAGCTGCACTCTGCTCTCTGCTCACACACACACTTTTGCTCACGTATTACAGCTTTTAACCGCTGCACGCTCTAACTATAGATCTCACATATCTCAGCTGCAAGCGACACAGCTACAAAAACAAAAGCGCGACAATTGCAGCAGCTCTCTGCATATTGAGCTCACTATTAGCAGCTTTTCGGCACTGCAAGCGACACAGCTACATAAACACACACACTTACTAGCAGCAACGCGACACTAACAGCAGCACTCTGCATAACGACACTGTAAGCGACACACATACAATAACCGACGCAATGCAGCCTTTAACTACAGCGCGCTGTGATCAAATATTTCAACAAGCTTAGCTGCGCTGCGGCACAGCTACACAAACACTTCCTTACAGCAGCGTGACCCTAACAGCAACTCTCTCTCGCGACACACACTACAGTTTCTAACTGCAGCGTGGTCTGATTATTGAACTCTCGTTTCGCAACTGCTTTTCCGCGGCTTAAGCGACATAGCCACACGACTACACACAAATGCACTTGCAGCAACTCTCTGCAAACGACACACACACACGTGGACCCACGCAATGCAGCTTCTAACTACAGCGCGCTGTGAAATATATAACGCTTTGCTAAGCTGCTCTAAGGCGCTGCAAGCGACACAGCGACACAAACACTTCCTCACAGCAGCGCGACAAGAACAGCAACTCTCTGCATATGAATCTCACACGCTGCAAACGCCACGCATTACAGTTATAACTGTAGCGTGGACTGATTATTGACTTTTATTTTACTGCAGCACATTTCTTTAAATCAGCGCAACAACGGTAGCAGCTCTTAGCATATTGATCTTACTTTTAGCAGCTGCAACTACACAAATAACAGTAAATCGCGGCATTTGGATCTCACTCTCGACAGATTTTCAGCGCTGCAACCGATATACGCACTTGTACTTGCGCCTACGCATTGCAATTTCCAACTAAAGTGCTCTCTGATTATTGATCTTTGCTTGCTCAGCTGCTCATCGTCGCTGCAAGCGACACAGCTGCAAATGAGCGCAGCTTTCGCTCTTTGTGCGTGGACCCTGTGGCTCCCAACAGCAGCAGACATAGCGCTCTTTAGAGAGTTGCGTTTGTTAGATACTCACACACACACAAACATACACATTTGCATTTAAGGGAATTCGCCAGCCAATACCGCTAATCGCATTACAGACTGCAATCAATTGTTTATTGCGTGTCGCTTTCAAATGGAAAACGCTCACAAAATGTGTTGACCTCATTTTGTGGTCAACAGAATTGCAATTTACATACGACGCCATTTGGCTAAATGTTAATTCGACTCGCCTCCCTCCCTCCCTTCCCCCCACCCACTTTAAGCCAACCCAAAGCAATCAAAAATGCGCAAAGACAGCGTAAATGATTTAGAAATCGTTGTGAGCTAAAATTTGTTTATTTATTTTGTGCTAATATGCATGGGGACAAGTTTCAGTTTGTTGTCTGTGGGATTTATTACAAATACAAATAAAGTCTAAAATCTATTTAAGCGGCGTCTGCCAATTTCCACTTTCCCCATAATTTCCCAAAAGTTATGTCAAAAGTTTAAGTACTTAATTTTTATAGTTGTTTTTGTGCAATTGCAGCGAATGTGGAACTTGAAAGACGCATATTGTTGTTGTTGTGGATGTTGTGGATTTTGTTGATACTTTGTAGAGTTAGCAAACACTGGTACTTCACTTCACTGGTGCTGCGGCTG
This sequence comes from Drosophila macrospina, assembly GCA_035042075.1. Lineage (NCBI taxonomy): Eukaryota > Metazoa > Arthropoda > Insecta > Diptera > Drosophilidae > Drosophila > Drosophila macrospina. The sequence continues at coordinate 1,630,367 of JAWNLW010000133.1, read as the reverse complement.
CTGCTGCTGCTTACAACGGTAAATTAGCTAAACTAAAACACATACGATATTCGGGAGCATTACGATATTGGGCGACCTAAACAAATACGATATTCGAATTTTACTTATGCATAAATTTCTCACTTGGAATGTAGCGGGGCATTTGTGGATTGCAGGTTGAAGTGTGGAACGTGGTGGGGGTGTGGGGGAGGGGGGTTAACTAAGGCTAACATTTTGAGGTTAAAACTTATGCGGATTGCTGTGCCGGGCAGTTGGTGGCGTCTACACCATGGAGACGAGCCCCTTGTTGAGATTATCCAGATGCTCCTTCGCCTTGATGCGCAGCGTGGCAATTGAATTGCTGCGCATATCCACATTGGGGGCTGCGGCGGGTGTGGTGGGGCGCTTCAGTGACAGCGAGGAGCACACGGACGTCGCAGACGAAGACGACGGCGGCGGCGGAGGCGGTGGACTCTCCCGGCCAACATCGAGCAACTCATTGCTGCACTTCTCGATGCCACCGATGCCATTGCTGCTGCCGCCATCAAGGTCACTGCAATCCCGGGGATCGCCATTGGAATCGGCATTGGAAATGCTGAGGTTTTGCGGCGACATGCAGACATCGGGACCGCTGCATTCCAGCGACGATGACGACGACGATGTGGTGGAGCATGCTGTGGTTGCAGCTTGTGCTGTTGCAGTTGCTGTTGCGGCAGACGTGGCGCCACTGGGCGGCAGAGAGGAGAGCGTTACGACGGCGCCGTGATGCGGCGACAATGATGTGGCATGCGGCGACATGCGTGACAGGTGCGGCGAGAGATGCGACAGCGGCACCACATGATGCCCGCCATGGGCGTGGGGATGTGCGCCCAAGGGGGGCGGCGGTGCTGGCCCAGTGGGTGGCGGTGCCAATTGGCCGTGCGGCGGCGGTGGCGGGCCATGATGATGCCCCATGGCGGCCAGGCTGCTCATGGTCAGATTGCCGGGTGCGAGGCTCAGCGGTGGCGTCAGATAGCTGGGATAGACAGTCTGCGGGTGCGACAAGAAGCCTGCCCAGAAAGAGAGAGAGAGAGAGAGAGAGAGAGTTGCAGTTGCAGTTGCAGTTACAGTTACAGTTGGCATAGCTTACCTGGCAGCGCGCTCAGCAGCGGCGGCGATAGCCACGGATCCACCGGCAAACCGGAGGCGCCACAGCCCAAGCGATGGGGCAGCTGGGTGAAGTGCGTCAGGCCCAAGCGCAGCGACTCCGATTTCTCCTGGCGCCGCCACTTGGCGCGTCGATTCTGGAACCAAACCTGCGAATGGCAAAGGCAGCAAAGATAACGGCATAAGTGACAGTTAATTATAAGCTGCAAAAGCGACAGAGCAATTAAACGCAGCGCAGAGCACGCGAATTTAGACAACACAAGGAGACGCGCTAATTGAATCAGGCGGAGACAGCAACAATAACAATAATAGCAACAACGGCAACAACGCTGAGGTCATCAAAGATAATTGCAAAACTGAATGAGCTTAATTACGCCAGCAAAAGAGAGTAAGAGAGAGAGAGAGAGAACGAGAAAGGTGGAGTGTGAGTTGAGCGAGCGCAGAGCAAAGATACAAAGTCAAACAAAAAAGCAAAATGGCCGCCCAAATTGTTAATGAAAACAGACGCACACAAAGCTAGAGCGAGATAGCGCTAAAGAGAACGCACAAAGCAGCAGCGACAGCGACAGCGTCAGCGCCAGCAGCAGCAGCAGCGACAGCGACAGCAAAAGAAGAGCAGCAGACAGATGGACAAACAAAATGGCGTAATAGCAACAACGATAGCAACAACAACGACAGCTATAACGATTGACGTGGCCAAATGCTGTAGAAAGAAAATGCAATTAGTGCCCATGGCTCTAATTAGAATTATCGTTACGTTACAATGTGTGTGTGTGTGTGTGTGTGTGTGTGTGCGTGTCTGTGTGTGCGTCTATCTGTGTGTGTTAAGCTTTTGAACAGCTCTGCCAACCAGCGCACAGCCAAAGCGTCTGTCTAATTAGTGGCAAACGCAAAGAGAGCAAAACCCCAATGCAAACAGAGAGCAAGCAAGCAAGTGAGAGCGAGGTGGCGAGCGCTTGTACAAGAGAGCTCTGCTAGTGTGTGTATTTGTGTGGATTGTGAGTGAGTGGGTGGCATATTTTGGATTTCCGTTATGCCGCCGGCGACGCTGCTGCTGCGCTCAAAGTAATTAAATGCAATTTGCGCAAATTAATAAGAAATTATTTTTGATGGAAATTTCATTACCATTATGTCGTTGCGCTGCTTGTTGTTGTTGTAGTTACTCTGCTTGTTTTTAGTCGGCAGAAAACAAGACTCTGTGTATGTGTTGGTGTGTATCTTGTGGTTCATGTTGTTGTTGTGGACTCTGTCGCTTTGCTTGCTGCGGCTGTTTAATTAAACATAATGGCGCGTAAAATTATTTTCGTTGTCAATTTGGCGCTCAGGCAGAAACTGATTTGCATTACAAATTTACCGAGCGTGCAGCAAGCCCTCTCTCTCCCTCTCCCCCTCTCTCACTCTACGTCTGTCTGTCTTATGTCCCTGCTGTCTACACGCTTCCTTCTCCCCTTCTTGTTGTGAGCGTCGCCTATTGACAAACAGAAAGTGAAAATTTCTCTCTCTTGTGTTTTTCCATGAGCAAATCAACTTTGGCAACTAATTAAGTCTAATAAGTAGTTGAGGCTGCTGGGTAATTGTTTATACACGTGTGTGCGTGTGTGGGTGTGTGTGTGTAGTAGAGCAAAATGTGGCTGATTAACATTTTACTGTAATTCCATGGATTAATCTCAGTTACATATATTTAATAAAAATGATAAATAATATAAAATTATATTAATTAATCTAAAATACAGAATAACTAGAAAATTAAATATTTAAAAGACAAAAATATAATTTAATATATAAATAAAAATTATAAAATATTGAAAAAATCAAATAATTAATTATTAAAAAAGGAATAAATATGAAAAAGTATATAAATCTTATATAGAAGTTGTCTGTAAGTATATCTTAATTATATTATAATTAAGTAAAGTAAAATTAATAATATTAGTAAAATTATAATTATTAATTTATAATCATAAAATAATTAGGTTAAAGAAATAACTATATCATAATGATATTATATAATATACATATATGCAAATTAGATTAAAAATAAATTAGATTAAGTAAAGTTAACTTTATAAATTAATTCATAATTAACAAATGATTAAATTAAGTAACATATATTATTTCTTTGTTATATTTTATAATATATAAGGGGAAAAGAAGATAAAACAATTAAATTAAGTAGCATTAATTACGTAATTTGTGTCATAATTAAGAAATAATTAGGCAAAGTTGCAGAAATAGTTTGTAAAGTATTATTTATAAGAAATTAAGAGCATTAAAATAAATTTAAATTAAATTAAGTCTAATTAATTATATAAATTATTTGTTAATTAAATAAAGTTGCATAAATAATTTCTAAAGACTTATTTATAATTAATTAAGAGCAATAAATAATAGTAATGTAATTAAATTAAGTTACATTAATTATATAAATTATTTCTTAATTAAATTAAGTTGCATAGACTAGATAAATCAATTCGCTGCTAATTTGTATAAAGTATTTGCCTGTAATTAAGGCTGTTTAAGGCACAAGTGCACGATAAAAGCAGAGTAACTGTAGCTGTAACTGTAGCTGTTACTATTGGCTGTTTATTAACTTGGCTAACTGGCAAATGAATCTATAGTTCAATTAGCATAGCCGAGTTGACAGCAATAACAAAAGCTGAACGCAGCCGAGAAACTGAGAAACTCAGAAAGCAACTCAAAGTCTCATTTCCTGTCTCTCAAATCTGTACGAAGAAAATAAATTAAAGTTAGCAGCTTTAGGCCACATTTGGGCACACACAGACAGCGGGGAAGAGGGAGCAAGAGAGGGAGTGGAAGAGAGAGGGAGGAAGGGAGAGGGAGAGAAGGTAGAGGCAGAGCTTGAAATGTTAAATGAATATTGACATTTGGCAGTGAAAGGCGCTTGATGGGCAGGGGAAGGGGGATGTGTATGTGTGTCGGGGGGAGGGGGCAGGAGCAGAGGGGCTGTTGCTGCTGCTGCCGTGCGTCGACTGTTATAATTTGAGTTTGTGCTTCTTCATTTTAATTAAATCATCAAAATCAATTTTGTAATTTCCATTCATGGTGCGTCATAAGCCCCAAAAAGAGAGTGACAGGAAGAGAGAGAGCGGGAGGAGAGCGGGAGGAGAGAGGGAGGAGAGAGAGGCAGTAGCAAGCAGAAAAGCAGAGAGAGGCAGAGCAGAGGCGCAGTGATGAGTAAGAGGCTGCATGGCAGCTAGTAAAGCAGATAGAGAGAGCGAAAGCAAGAGAGAGCGAGAGCGAAAGAGAGAGAGTAAAGAGCGAGTGCAAGGGAGACAGCACTACAGCGCAGCTGTATTAACAAACAGCTCCAACCGCTCAAACATCATCATCATCAACATCAAATTGTCTGCTTTCATCTTTGGCTGTTGTGGCGACCATCCTCCCGTTCCTCCCCCCTTCCCCGCCACAGCCAGCAATATATCCCAATGCCTGCCCAAACGCCTCCCCACTCAATTGAGCCCCCCTCCCGCCCTCCCATTGCCAGTCAACTGCCATCAAACTCAATTTTCCACCCTATAGACACAAATACAAACACACAGCACACACACACACACACAGAGCGAGAGAGTGTGAGAGAGAGAGAGGGAGAGAGAGAGAGTGAGTGCGCACACGTTTCAGCCATTTTCAATTTTGCAACATTTTGTGTGCGCCGCTGGCATTTTGGCCTTATCCCCTCACCTGCCCAGCCCTCCCCCCACACACCCCCCGCCCCTTAATGCTGCTCAACCACTTTTCAACTTTAATCTTTTTCATAAACTTCACATTGGCAGCAAACAATTTGCGTCTGCATCCACCCCCTCCCTCTCACCCAGCAACGCCAAAAAAAAGAGAGCGAAAGCAGCGGGCCGTCTAAGAGAGCGTGTAGCTTGCCCCCCCTGTCCTACACTTTGTTTTGTAGCTAAAGCAGCCACCAACAAGACAAGCAGCAGCAGCAGCTGAAGAAGAAGAAGAAGAAGCAGCAGCAGAAAAAGAAGAAGAGAAGAAGAAGCAGAAGCAGCTGAAGAAGAAGAAGCAGCAGCAGCAGCAGCTGAAGAAGAATAAGAAGAAGCAGCAGTTGAAGAGAAGAAGAAGAAGCAGCAGCAGCAGAAGAAGAAGAAGAAGAAGAAGCTGCAGCTGCTGAAGAGAAGAAGAAGCAGCAGCTGAAGAAGAAGAAGCAGCAGCAGTTGAAGAGAAGAAGAAGCAGCAGCAGAAAAAGAAGAAGAGAAGAAGAAGCAGCAGCAGCTGAAGAAGAATAAGAAGCAGCAGTTGAAGAGAAGAAGAAGAAGCAGCAGCAGCAGAAAAATAAGAAGAAGCAGCAGCAGAAAAAGAAGAAGAAGAAGCAGCAGCATCTGAAGAAGAAGAAGAAGCAGCAGCAGCAGAAAAAGAAGCAGCAGCAGCAGTAGTAGTAGTACTCGTAGTAGTACTCGTAGTAGAACTCGTTGTAGCTCTCGTAGTAGTGCTACAACCACTGTAGCAACCCTCGGCAGCTGGAGCAGCTCATGCTCATCTCGTTGTCGTCATCATCAACGTCGTCGTCGTCTTTAATTTTTGTTGTACGCAGCAAAAGTTGTTTGCCCGTTTTATTGGAAAACTTCTGCCGCAAAAAGTGTTGTCACCCCCCACTCACTGCCCCTCTCGCCCCTCTCACACTAGCCACCCCCTCGCAGTGCCAAAAAAGCAAGCAAGCAAGCGAGCATACAAGGCGTATACGCAATTTGCGCTGTGCTTGCCTTTGCTCTCTATTGCCAGCTCGCTCGCACTCACTCGCACTCCCTCTCCCGCTCTCCCTCTCTTGCAGCAGCGCACAAATTGCTTTTCGAATGTTTTTGACAGTTTGCAAATTGGAAAATTGACTTTTAACACACAAGAGTTCAGCAGCTTAATAAAACTGTTGCCAACTTGAGAGTGAATGAGAGAGAGAGAGGGAGAGAGAGAGAGAGAGTGTGAGAGCGAGAGAGAGCAAGTGAGAGCGAGAGGCAGCAAGCTGAGTTAGTTAGGGCTTCAGCTAGATAGAGCAAACTTCTTGTCATTATAATGCTCATTGTTGTGCTGCCGCACTTCCGCCTAACTGCAGCCGTCTTCCGTCTTTTGTGGCTAACAAATTGGCCAAAAAGTTGAGGCCATTTGGCTAACAAGCTTGGGGCGCCGCCCGCTTAATCGTAGCTGTCCAATCAGCATATGACCATTAAATCTATTACAATTTTTCCATTTCGCATGTCAGGCGATTCAATCAAATTGATTGAAGTGGCGCGTTGCACGTAGCGCGTTGCACGTAGCACGTTGCACGATAAGAGTTTAATTGTGGCGCATATAATTGGCGCTGGCCCGCTGCGCTCAAGGATATTGATAGCGGCGCCTAAGCTAATGTCCTGGCGCATGCATCTGCCTGCTGCAAGTTTTAATTCAATTAAAAAATAAACATAAAAGAGTCGAGTCGAGTCGAGCGTCGAGTCGAGCCCCGAATCGTCCCTAATTATAGGGTCTGGCGACTCCTTTTCTTTGCTTGCAGACAGACAAAGTCCTGTCATAATTTCCAAAAACGCGCACAAAGACACAGCGTGGAGTCCTTAATTTATGTTGCTCTCTCCCTCTGCCTCTCCCCCTCTTTCTCTGTTAGTTTATGACATGTTTTTTCTTTTGTTGGCTTTTAGTTCCGGAGCATATACCTTTGCCAGGACCTTGGCATCCTGTTACTGCTTCTGCTTCTGCTTCTGCGTCTTTGCCTTCAACTCGCTAACAAAAGCTTGGCCCCGGCCACAAAGCGCAAGCACAAGATGTTTTAATTAGTTTAGAAGCCGACAAGCGTATTGATTTACACTTGCTGCCGCTTTTGTGTGCCTACAGCTCCTTGAATTGAACCCCAGCAAGGACTCTAAAGAATAACTGGAGCTTGGCATTTCTAAGAAGTTCGCTCTTAAAATAGTCAAGCACTGAAAAGAATCTAATAAGAGAGCGCGCTTTAGACTAAGCTTAAGAGATTAAGAAGTTAACTTAACGATTAATTTCAGCTCGCTCTGCTAAAGCTGAGTTAAAGAGCAGAATAGTCTAGTTACAACTGCTAAGCATTAAGAGTAAGCTTAAGGAGGAATTCCATGTAAATGAAGAAACGAATAAATTTCTACCAAAAAGATGTATCTTACAAAGCTGCGATCAAGAGAGCGTAAGCCTTGCCACCATACAAACAGTAAGCAGTAAACTATTTAAATACTTCTCAAATTAATTGCTTTTAAAAATGCTCTCTCTTACAACGCAAAGGTCAAGAGAGAGCCACCATTGCCAAGCGTCATAGTTACAACATCAAAAGTTAGTTTAAAGAAGCAAACTATTTCAATAGTTCTTTATAGATAATATAATAGATATATAACAATATAATAGATATATAGATCATTAAGTCCTTAGATTAGTTTTACGATAGAGTAGAGTAAACATTTGGAAACTCTCTTACATGTTAGAAACTGCTGCTAAAACTGCGACCAATAAGCAGAGAGCAGTTGCAATTGTCGCGCTGCTGTAAGGAGGTGCTTGTGTAGCTTTGTCGCTTGCAGCACCGAAGAGCAGCTGAGCAAGCTAAGAGTGCGCGGCTGCAACTACAAACTGCAATGCGTGGGCATGAAAAGCAGCGCTGCCAGTGTTATAGTATACATGTACGTGCACAACAAAGATCAAAAAAGAGAAAGAGAGCGAACATTGTCAAGCGACTTAGCCATAACATTAACCGTTAGCTTAAAGAAGTATTTAACTTAAATAGTTCTCTCTTTTACAAATCTTGCGATCAAGAGAGTAAGAGTGAGATAAGTTTTTGATAGAGTAAAGTAAATATTAAGAAACTCGCTTGATATAGAATATACATATATTATAGTTAAAAGTTATCAATAAATCTGTCTCCCGCCCCATAGCTTCCCCTCTTTATAGTTACAAAAGAATATAATTACTGTTTATGTTATTTGCATTCTAGACAATTGAATAGTCACACTCTTTCCACACATACATATGCATGTGTGTGTGTGTGTGTGTGTGTGCGTGTTTACCCTAAGGGAATTTGGAAGTTTCCCAGGTATACGCTACGTCCATAGAGAACTACCTTGCTTAGCTGCCTCATTAGCCTTAATAATAGTTTAGGTTGCCTTCAAATCGCAGTAATACAAAGCGAGACACACGACTTCCGCCCCTCCCCCTTCCCTCATTTGCAGCGCACACCCCTCAATGACATGCCCTTTGACCGCTGCCAGCCGCAGACAAACTTATCGCCTCAAATATCGCATGTGAAAAGTCAAAGGCAGGTCCTTTTGATAGTCCTTGCCAGGTCCTTGCCTCATTTAACACCCACTCGATCAACGCGCTCAAATTTCCTTTCAATTTCAATTTGAATTGTGGCATTCGCATTCTTCTTCTTCTTCTTATTCTGCTTCTGCTCGACTTGAGCTGACTTTGACTGAATGTGGAACGCGAAGAGTGGAGTGTGGAGAGGGGAATAATTCGACTAGTCGTTTGCCCTGTTTGACAGGGCGTATTTGCTTGCGCCACGTGTCACCCTGTATTTAATTAGCTATTTATTTACTTGCTGACATGCCGAGCAGATGAAGGCGACGCCAGCCAAGAGAGTGAGTGAGTGTGTGAGAGCAGCAAGAGGCAGAGGGCGGAGGGCGGAGCAGAGAGAACAGTCGCACGCACAGTTAATAAGCAGTTAAATCGGCTACAAAGGACGACAAATATGCCCAGCAGCTGGTTGGTAAATAATAGAAGAGAATGTCCATTATTAGGAGAGTGGGCAGAGTGGGTCGTATATCGTGGAACGTGGCTCGTGGGTCGTAGTAGTTCGACTGTCACACGCTCTGCTTGTTTCACATTTTGTTGACACTCACACACACGACGCATTTTTAATTTGCAACATTCGCAAGGTGAGACGCGGAAGGGGGCCGGCTAACTGCGAGGGCAGTAAGGGCAGTAAGAGAATGTGTCTGTTGTGGATGTTGCTGTTTCTCTTTGATATCACTGTTGTGTATAATTGCGTATTACTTATATTAAAGGGGAAGGGGAAGATCAATTGCGCAGTGCGTTATAGTCGGCTTTGTCTACTCAAGAGCAGCAGAGCACTAATAGACTAACCAACAAGTATCCACAGTGGCAACTAAAGACAGCAGCGCAGCTAACAAGCTGAGATTCGTTGGCAGAGCGCGCTGCTTTTGGAACCCACAATGCGTGTGTATCGAAAAGCTGCGGAGAGTGAGATCAATTAGCAGAGCGTAACTGCTGCTAGTGCCGCCTTTATGCGTAAGCTGCGCTCAAATAACGCGCTGCTGTTTGTGTAGCTGTGTCGCTTGCAGTCTCGAAGAGCTGCTGAGAATAGTGCGATCCAGAATCAGAGCGCGCTGCAGTTAGTGCGACCAATTAGCAGTGAGCAGCTGCTATTGTCGCGCTGCTGTAAGCAGGTGCTTGTGTAGCTTTGAGCAGCTGAGCAAGCTGGGAGTGCGCTGCGGCAACTGCAAACTGCAATGCGTGGGCACAAGCATGTGTGTGTGAGCGCAATATGCAGAGAGCAGCGCTGTCAATTGTCGCGCTGCTAGTGTATATATGTATAGGTATAAAATGTGCTGCACAACTTTAGTAGTCACCCTCGCAGATAGGATTACCTTTTAAGTTGTAAGCACCCGAAAAATTGCCGGCGGTTATTTTCACTGGCGTTTGCCACGCTTGCTGATTACTCGCATAATTTGAATAATTCCTTATGACAAAATAAATTAGTTGACGACGAACTTGTGCGTGTGTGTGTGTATGTGTGTGTGTGTGTGTGTGTGTGCAGCGGCTAAAGTTTGCTGCATATATTAAAAGTTGTTCAAGCTGCTCTCCTCATTGATGTTGTTGTTGTGGGTTTGATAACTTAATTATACATTTTGCGTGAGCTGAAAATATGCGCTGCCACAGTGGGGCAAAAGGCCGCAACGCGAGGCCGAAATATTATTTTTAGGTGATTAATTAGCACATAATAAAGTGGCAAGCGCACGGAAAATTATTTAAGTGTTTTATGATTTATTCATGGAGGTCGCACAACCACCAAAAAAAAGAGGAGAAAAAAATATACAAAACAACCACAAAATTGTTAATAATAATTAAATAATAAACAAGCAATTTGAATACGCGTAAAACGCATAAAACCAATTAGCATGTTACACAAATTAATTAAAAGCGGAAATCAAAAGCCCCCAAAAAACCATGTCGCATATTTCAGCTCAATAAATTTATATGTATATGTAATTATAATAAGCTGCTTGTTGTGCAGCGAGTGTGTGTGTGTGTGTGTGTGTGGGTTGACAAAGAAGTTCAAGCTGAGAGTCGCTGTTGTCGTTGTCGTTGTCGTTGTCAAAACAAGCATTTATATAAAGCTGATTAAGTCACATTTCACATATCGTTTTAGGGGGAGAGAGAGAGTGAGTGAGAGAGAGACAGTTACCTGTCTCATTTTACTTATAAATTTCTTTTGATTGACTCACATGAGTCACAAATTGAAATTGTTTTGTACGTTTTTTTTGGGCCTAATTTGACAACTTAAGCCCATTGCTCATTTAAACTGACAGCATTTGTAGCTGCGCTGCTCTGGCAGCAGCTGAGCGTTTGCTTAACTGCGGCTCTCTTTGAGTACATTGATAAGCAATGCATTTGCTTAAGGAAGAGAACAGAACACAATTTCTATAAGAGATGTACAACTAATTAAGCTCTTTTTTACTTAGACTTCTTTTTGCTTAAGACTCTTGACCTTCCAACTGTGTAAAGATTAACTTTAGAAATTATTCTAATATATTTAATATATAGATTTATATGTATATAATTTGTTAGCATTTGCTTATTATTTCTAACATTCAATTTATATTTTTCTGTTAATAAAAAAAATCAAGTTAAAAACTGCTAAAAGTGCGTTCAATGAGCAGAGAGCAGCTGCGATTGTCGCGCTGCTGTAAGGAGCTGTTTCTGTAGCTTTGTCGCTGGCAGCACTGAAGAGCAGCTAAGCAAGCTGAGAGTGCGCGACAGTAACTGTAAACTGTAATGCGAAGCCATGAAAAGCTACTAATGAGCGCAATTTGCAGAGACTAGCGCTGCCTTTGTGTGGAACCTGAGTTCAACCTAACCTAGTTATATATTTTATATGTTATATATGTGCAAATCTATATTAAACTATATAAAACTCTCTATATATATGTATACATACAAAGTATTATTTAGTTTTATCTAATCAGTTTATTTGTCAATTTTGCAGCTCGTTAAAAACGAAAGCAAAACAAATTTTCAACGTTTACCCCTGACAACTGGAATGACGTCAAGTGCCATAATACAATAATAATAATGAATATAATATGAGAAATTTGTATTATAGAAAAGTGTGTGTGTTTGTTGTGTTTGCTGTCGCTTTTGACTTGTGTGTTGCACTTGAGGCATTCAACGCGAACAACAGATGTGCAACTCATTACACAGCATTTAGGCACTCAAATTGAATAATATTCATAACTTCACAAAGGGCGTAGGGGTGTAAACACACACACACACACAGAGACACTCAACAGACACACACCCCCTTTGCACTTGACGTTTGAAGTGGACTTTGAGATGAAACCAAGCAGCTGACAAGTTTACTTACAGCTCTCTCGCTCTCTCTCTCTCGCTCACACACGCTTGCCTGTTGTTGTTCCGTTACAATTTACCATAAAAAAGCAGCATAATTTCATTGTAAATGTAATTGTATGCGCTTGATTACATTTGATCGTATTTTGTTTCAGTTTAAGCCAAACATATTTCGAGTGCGCGCCCTCGGGGCAGACGCTGTCAGGGTTGTTGGCGTGGCGGGGGGTGGAGGGTGTTTATTTGGTTGCCCTCTTTTCGCTTGTGTAACCCCTAATGTCAAGTGAGGTTATGTCCCTGCCAGGGGTGGAAACACACACACACGCTGTCAGCGAGAGTTGGTGGAGGCAGGGGAGGGAGGGGAGACGCAGGCAAAAATGATTTATAATTTCATTCCTTTTGATTTATACAACTTTTTATTGAAATGTGTTGACAGCTTATGCCAAATTCGTTATGCCGGCCCAAAACAAAACGTGTTTCTGTGTGTGCATGCGCCCAGCAAGTGGACATGCCCCTTGGCTTAGTGACAACTACTAACGGACAGTTTTAACTAATCCAGAGCACGTGTCTCGTTCGCTCAAAAGCGCATTCATTGTTTATCGAGTCGAGTTGGCAGCTCACACGTTTTTCAGCTTAAATTACGCACACGTTGGCAGCGCCAAGTCGCAGAGTTGAAAAGATTGCGGCAAAAGCGCTTTAAAGTCGCTGCTGCCCGCGAGGCAGAGACAACGACGGCGACGGCGACGGCAACTCGTAGACGACACCCTTCTGGCCAAAAGCAGCCAGCAAACTCAATAAGTCGCATAAAGGAATGAAATTGGATGCCAATGCAGCAACAACAGGCAGCGGGCAGCGGGCAGAGGCAGCGGGCAGAGGCAGCAGGCAGCGGGCAGAGGCAAACAAACAAAATAACTCAACAAACGATGCCGACAATGACGTTGATGGTTGCTGCTTGTTGTTGTCCTTGCGGCAACTGCTCTCTCTCTTCTTCCCCCTCTCTCCCTCCCTCTCTCCCTCTCTCTCCGTTGCCTCCATCTCCTACCTTTCTCATTGCCCGCTTAATTAATTGCGACACGCATTTGCCGAGGCTCTCCCGATCTCAGGTAAAGCTCCCTCAAGGCGGGGCGGCATCTCCTACCCTTTTGCCTTTGTGAAACGAGCCCCTAATGAGGGTTAATTGAAAGCGGCACAGTTCTCTAGTCCCAGTTCTCCGCGCTCCCCTCTCTGCTGCCACCACTGTCTCCACAGCCGCAAAAGTGAAAGCTGATAGCAACTAGCTGAAAAGCTCATTAAAGCTCATTAAATAACAAAAATAATAAGCAAAGCGAAAGTAATGAAAATAATATACAAAAGAAAATAAAAACAAAACAATAAAAAAATATATAATTTAAAATAATAACATAATTTCTAACCTTTTCGAATTATTTTTAAAATATTAGAAATAAAATTAAGCGAAAATATATAAATTATTACTTATTAATTAAAAAAATAATACTTTTAATAATAGAATTGGGCACAAAATAAAGTAAAATTATGCATTAATTTCTAAGACACAAATATATAATTTATAAATTAGAGAAACTTTTATTTATTAAATTTTTATTTTATTGGTATTTAAATTATTAATATATTTCTATTTTTTTGTATTTTATTTGTATTTATTCTTTATTAAATTTATATTTGTTACTATTTATATCTTAATACTATTTAAATTATTAATATTTATATATTTATTCTTCTTATTATTTTTATTTTATTTATTTATAAATTTCTATTTTAATATAGAATATTTATATTGATTTATATTTATTATTTATATTTATATTTAAAATTTCAAGCAGAAAACTTGAATTGAATTGTATTAAATAAATGTGTTTCATTTAATTAAAATAAATTGAAAATATAAATTTATAAATTATTAAAGATTATTAACTATAAGCTTATAATTTATTATATAATATAAACAATATTTATATATATTTTAATATAAATAATAAATTTTTTAACCCAATGCAATTCAGCTTGACAATGGCAAAGAGAAAGAGTTTCCAAATAAATAGAGAATAAATCCATTTAAATTAAAGTTTTCTATGCAAATCAATTACTAAAGTCTTTATATAAAATACTCAACAGATGACTGATTCAATATGCCTTAACAAGTGCTGCTTACAGGGTATACATAAGTCTTTTAATCTTGCCAGAAAACACAGTCAGCAAATCTTGAATTTTGCTTAACTTTTTCAACTAAATTTCAGTTGGTAATTTTCTTATAATTACTTGAGCTTTTGCAGCTTGCATTTGGTGCGCTTTAGCTGGTCTCTACTGTAGCTAACGGCAACTTGCAGCCATTTTGCAAGCTGAAGCAGAGTTTGCCGTGAGCTTCATTGTTCGCTGGGCATAATTAGGCAGCTCGCTTCAAGTGTTTGGCAGTTGGCTTTGTTTTATTGGACAGTTTGAGTTGAGCAGATGTGCAACACACAATTTACACACACACACACACTGCTGCTTTAGCTGCTTTTATAATTATTTATTATTATTTACCCTTGCGTTGGCTTTGTTGTGGCTTTTGTTTGTGTCAAAGTTGGCATAATGTGTTAATTGTTTGTCCCTACTCAGTCGCTGACTACTTCTCTCTCTCTCTCTCTCTCTGTCATTCTCTCTCTCTCTCTCTCTCTCTCTCTGCTTACTTGTCACACTCCCACGCAGCTGTCCTTGTTTCTTTTCTCTGCTTTAATTAGTTCAATCACATTGAGCTTGGCGACCTTTGGAGTTGCACCAGCAATTTCCCCATTTCCCCAAAGAGCCATTGACAAATGGACAATAACTTGGTATAAACTGTAAAGTCGCCAGCCCAGGAGACTAAGAAAGAGACAGCGAGTGGGAGAGAGAGAGATGAAGTGATAGCTAGGCACACAAATGAGCTCATTCAATCAATTGGCTCGCTCAATTTTTTGTGCATATTTCACTTGATATTCAGTTGGTTTGTTCGCAACTCAACTTTGATTATTAGATTTGTATAGGATTTCAATAAAAGCGCAAACCAAATGAGCCTAATATGCATTATTATGATGATGACATGTGAAAACGGGACAGCGGGAAAAGCGGAAAAGCGGCAACAACGAAAGCGCTTCAAATACAAAGCGAAAGCAGTTGCAGAGTGAGAGAGAGAGACGCTGACTGTTGGCATAATAATAATAAAAATAATATAAAAAACAATACGAAACGTAAGCAAACTAAAGCAAGCAATAAACGTGCAGAGAAAGCAGCAAAAGCAACAATAACAACAATAACAACAAAAGCAACACAACATACTTGAGGCCAGCAATGCAATAAAAATCTATTTTATTTGTTAGTCAAATGACATTTTTATTTGTTTGCTTTTTATGCACACACACACAGCACACCCACACACAACACACACACGCCACACACGTCGTATGCGCAATAAACATTTCTCCCAACCTCTCCCCCTCCCCTTGCGCCTTCTCCTTTGACATTTTTACGATATTTAATCATTTGTCTATGCTAAATAATTGACAGACATTTCGTTTTGTTTCTTTTTGTTCATTTCTTTTGTTTATTTATTTTTGCTGCTAATAATATTAATAACAATTGCACTAAAAGCTACTCGAAAACTATAAATCTATTTGCCATTTGATTTACTTTTGGCTAACAGGCAACGCACACACACACACACACACACACACACACACATTCTTATCTCATTGAGAATTTTTTCTTTTCACTTTTGTTATCGAATCGATTTATTCGTATTTTGTTGATTCGATTCATTTGCAGTTGCATAAACTAAACAACAATTTCACTCACTAATTCTGCAATATTTTACCGTATTATTAACATGCTTATTTGCCGTTCTTTTATTTACTGTTCTTTGCCACTGAATTTAATTTCTTTTCCATTTGTTTTTAGTATGAAAAGAATTGAAACATTCGTCAGACTGCTTTCCACATGCAGGTGTGCTATTTGTCAACTCTTTTTGGGCATTCCCACCAAGGGAGTAGTATTTTAAAGCAACGTGCCAAGTCTCTTTATGCATTACCACCAAAGGAGTAGTAGTTTCTAGTACCACAAAAACAAATTTCAACTCGTATTAGGCATTCCCACCGAAGGAGTAGTAGTTTTCAGTCACGTTAATATAATTGTTAACTCTTTTCACGCATTCCCACCAATGGAATAGTATTTTATAGTAACGCTAATATACATATCAACTCTTTTTGGGCATTCCCACCCAGGGAGCACTATTTTAAAGCAACGAAGAAATAAATGTTAGGCCTTTTTAGGCATTTCCACCAAAGGAGTAGTATTTTATAGTACCGCTTAAACATGTTCTTACTCTTTTTAGACATTCCCTCCAAAGGAGTAGTATTTCCCAGTCAGGCTGACATAATTGTCAACTGTTTTAAGCATTCCCACCTTAGGAGTAGTATTTTTTAGTATTGTTTAAGTACTTGTTAACTCTTTTTAAGCATTCCCACCAAAGGAGTAGTGTTTTCTAGTAACTTTGAGATACATGTCAACTCTTTTTAGACATTCCCACCAAAGGAGTAGTATTTTCTAGTCAGTGCAGACATACATGTCAACTCTTTTTAGACATAGAACTTTGAAAATAAATTTCGTATTAACAGGGCAAAGGTTAAGTTTTCATCTGTGCATTTTCCACCGAAGGTGTAGTATTTTTACAATTTCTAAAATACATGTAGACTTTATTTTGAGGCTAAGATCTTTGTAAATAACTCTGTAGTCAATCGTTTTTAAATAGGGCTCTCGCTGTTTCATTTCCCACGGAGGGGGTAGTATTTTCTGAGCGTGCTGGAACACTTGTCAGCTTATTTTTAACATAGATTTCTAGCGAGTTTAGTGCATTTTAAGCGGATAATGTTATATTGAATCGCTTTATTCCCACCGAAGGGGCAGTAATTGCCAAAACTACTGAGCAACGCGACGACTCATTTATTTATTTAATTTTATAAGTTAAAACATTTATTGATATATATAAAATAATTGAAATTCAAGCAACAATTTCTCTAAAATTATTTCCTCCTTAAGGGCGCAACTTACTCCAATACGAAAGCAATTGAACTGTACTTCAATTGGCAAATAGTAATGGTAAATAGAGTAGTTGCTGTAGGGTCAATCAATGGATCGGGTGCATCAATCAACCCCCCTAGGGGAAGTAACGCTTGTGGTTAAATGCTGGCAATTAGCTTTGCTTTGCCATGGCAAATTAGGTTTTAATTAAACTCTTTTGGCCAGCAGCGGCAGCAGCAGTGAGTGTGAAGCATTTTCGCACTCGATTGTGTGCTTAATACAGCGTATGATTGGCGCACATTTAACCCTTAAGAAAACGCCAGCAATGGGTATGCGACGAGCCTTGAGTGCCATGACGAAAGACCCTCAAGAGCAAATGTTGTGGACTGTCAGCGACTAATCCAAATAAAATAATTGTCATCTTTGCTGGGCCATATGTTCTGGCTCACATGAGCAGGGGAAAGCAGCGAAAAAAAAAGAGAGAGAAAGTAGTGAGTATAGAGAAGGGGGAGGGTAGAGAAGGCAGCTGATGAGCTGCCTGTGTTTTTGCAGTGTTAATGATCTGTGTTGTCTGCGTTTTGTGGTTGTTTAGTCCGTTAATCTGTTGTTTAATTTGCCGCAGCTTAACACGTTGCTGTTTTGGTTACCATCTGCGATAAGCCATGGATAAAGTAGATATATATATATATATATATATATATATATATGTATATATATGTATATACCAGGGTTGCACAAAGTTTCCCATTAATTGCTTTGCAAGCAAATGAAATGAAGAAAAAAAAACCACAAAATGACACAATTTCAATTTGAGTTTAGAAATTTCGTTTTCTTGTCATTGAGCTGAGCTCAATTACAATGTACAACGAGTGGCAGGCAATATTGCCATTTAAACAACAATCAAACAAGCCACAGAGAATGCATACAATGCAGCAACAACAACAATAATAACAACAAATAGCAAAAACAACAACGACAACAACAAACACAATGCATCAAATGCAAAATCCAATCAAACTTTTTAAACAAACATTTAGCAAATCTATTACAATGCACGTGGCCATAACCAATACCAATGCCACTACCAATACCACTGCCAATCCCCTTACCCATTCCCCTGCCCAACCCCTTGCCCTTCCTCTTGCCCAACCCCCTGCCCCTGCCCATACAACGTTACCAAAAATGCAAACAAAATGAGTAAGAAAAACCAGCAACCAAATTCCATCTAAACGAAGAAAATTGTATTGCCAGCTGCCTCTTTCGACTGGATTGAGTTTTCGCTTTGACTTGGCCAAGACACAGCTCAGTTAGTGCAGCTTTCTATGCACTACCCACTGCAGGGTATCACACTATTCTCAGCACACTTGCAACACCTGACAACAGTTAAGCTTAAGTAGAGTTCCAGCTCTACTATATAGAGTCTCTTGATTTTTACAGTTATGCGTAGTCTCTTAGCTGCTTCCAGCATATTCCACCTGTGGGGGAATTATTTATTAATTTACTAAAATACAGTTCTTTGTATTTTATACATTTCCGACAACAGCTCATAAGTTTGCACAGCTTTATCTTCTTTTTCCTCTATTTTATATTCATTTTCCTTCATTTTCTAACTGATAAATTTCCACACGTGGGTGCACTATTAGCAAAATCGCTAAAGTTCATATTTTTATTGAACAAATTTCTTACAGAACTTCTTACACTTGCAAGGAATAGTTTTCTATAGATTTTCCTCCACAGGGTGTGATATTTGCTGAGTTTAAGTCCCACACATGGGGGAAATATTTACAAAAGCAGTAAAATTCGTAGTATAGCTGTCAAAATTGCTTACATAAGTTCTTACATTTGCAAGGAATAGTTTTCTATACATTTAATTCTACAGAGTGAGTTGAAATCCCACACATGGGTGCACCATTTACAAAAGCGCTAAAGTTCATAGCTTAGTTCGACAAATTTCTTACAGCACTTCTTTTATTTGCAACGGATACTTTTCTATACATTTTCCTCCACAGGGTGTAGCATTTGCTGACTAAAAATCCCACACGTGGGGGAAATAATTGTCAAAATAAACCTTTGTTCCACAGCTGTGTTGACTACACAACATTTAACGACTGTTTAAGTGAATGGCAACAGTTTGCTATGCAATTTCCTCTCTGGGGTGTGTTTTCTTAAATTAAAACGCCTACTGCAGAGGAAAATGCAGCTAAATAAGCCAATTTATGAACTCTGTGTTGCTTAAATAGCATCAAATAGCTGCTTAAGTTGAGCATAACTGTTTTGCTAACTACTTACCACATGAGGGGGTATTATTTGCTCTATCTGGTATATTTAAGTAGTTACTTAGTCCCCTATTGTAGCTTCTAGCTATCATTTGTTAGAGTATTCAATTTTCTAGTTGCCTTTCTGCTTTCCCATATAAATTTTGGTCTGCTGCTGCTGCTGCTTCTTCTTCTACTTCATCTACCTCTTCTTTTCGTGTGTGTGTGTGTGTGTGTGTGTGTGCAAACTTAATCAAAACAAATTTCCACCTTCAACGAGCTGCACACCAAGCAATTTCCCAGCCCGTAACGATAACTAGAACTTCATGCAAACTAACCGCAAATACGATTACACACACACACACACACACACACACATGCATACAAAGAAGGGGAAAGAACCTCAAAAAAAAAAAGAGAGAAGAAGAAGAAGCAATGCGCCCACTAAATCGAAAAAACGAGTTAAACTTTTGATGGGGGGCGAACGCAACGCAAGCAGTACGAGCTCTGTGAAAGGGCTGACAGTGAAAGGGCTTGAGAGAGAAGAGAATAAAGAGAGAGAGAGGGGAGATGAACAGCAGAGGGGGCTACGGGTTGTGGCATAATTTGAATTCGTGTCAATTTGACAAAGTGACACATGAGGGCCGTACAACCATCTAGAAAAACGCTGATAAATCCGCAGCGCCGTCGGTGCAAGAAATTTGTATGCGATTTTGCTTCATTACATTTGTATTGCCCTCATATACACATACAGATATACATATGTACGTATATATGTGCATGTATATGAATTTGCTATTTTTATTTCGTATTTGGGATATTTCACTATTTGTTTATTTATTTATTTATGTGCATACATTTGTGTTGCCAGGCCGCGAGACTGGAAGACTTGAGGCGACAGACGAGGGACGACAGACGAGGGACGCGGAACGAGGGACGAGGGACGCGGAACGAGGGACGAGAGACGACGCACGACAGACGACAGACGGCAGTGTCGCCAACGTTGCAACGTTTTGCGGCACGATAATGTTTAGTCAATAAAAATGATTTGTCGTCTGAGGAAACGAATTCATGAAATTTGATATTGTCCTTTGCCGTGTCACTGCTACGCTCATTCCTCCCCCCACTCCCACCTCCCTCTCTCTCTCTAACCATCGCACTCTGCTTCTTCTAGCTCGCCTATCTAGAGCTTAGAATAACACATAAAAACTATGCCAAGCGTCAGTCGTCTAAGGTCCACTGCAATTAGTTGTGTTGCCGCCACTCGAACCCTTCAATAGCTTCAAACTTTCAATACGTTTGCTTCCCTTTGGCTTTTGATACCCTGTAAAAGAGTATATTACAGCAGGGATGTATCGGAAAAGGGGCATATATGCTTAATAGCGTCGAAGATGACTCCATTTCTGCCAGTTAAGCACATTTCGCTTTCGGCAAATTTAGTAGACTATGTACTTTTAGTACAGAGTCTAAAAAGTTGAGCTTCACATTGTCTTTGCTTATATATATATATAAATGCTTAAGTACTTTAGTTACTCAGTTTACTATAGGGTATCAGACGCTGCACTGTAGCCTTACAAAATATATTTTTTATATTTTTGGTATTTTTTTGTAGTATTTTTATAGTATTTTTGTAGGGTTCTCCGATTGCTTGACGGGCGTCTTTTATGCTACACCGCTGTGAAAGGAATTTACGACGTTAACGTCGCAATTTGCCACCCGAAACGAATGGCAGTCAGACATGCATTGACTCCAGGAGAGGCGCACTTTGCATAGGCGAATGGGGGAGGAGCATAGCGAAGAGGGGGAGTGGGGGAGAGAGAGTCGCATAGGACATAGAGCAGCGCATGTGGGGAATAAGAGGCACAATGCTCATAAAGTGCATTATTTCCTCAACATAAATATGCGACGCCCCTCAGCGCCCCCTCTTCCTGAGTTTACCCTTGCCCCCTCTCCCCCCTAAGAGGAATAGCACTAACTTCTGCCTGCTGCATTGTCATTTTGCAATTGAGACATAAATTTTAATATGCACTGAAAGAAAGTTATGGCACTTTTTGTCTCTGCCAGGAAAGTTTTTGCGTGTGTGTATGTGTGTGTGTGTGTGTGTGTGTGTGTGAAGTTTTTGGTTAAACAAAATCGAATTGAAATTGGGGGCAAAGCAAGCACTCAGTGGGCAAGCGGTTACCGTTGGCAAGTGACTAAAGTACAATCAGCAGCTAACGACATTAAATCGATTTAAAGTGCGAATAAAACAAAGACTAAGTGTGTGTGTGTGTGTGTTTGTGTGTGTGTGTGTAATCGTATATGATTTAGATTGAACTTCTGTGTTGAATAAGTCACACATTTAGTTACTTTGTTTGCTGATCTAACTAGTTATAGCTGCTTAAAGTGCAAAGAGACAAAGCAGAGAGTAACTTAAGTAGAATCAATTGGGAAGGATAACAAATTAATTTAAGTGACATTTAATGAGCTAAAAGTATAGCTTAAGTAAAGAATAATAAATTAGTTATAGTTTGCAGCAAAGCTTATGATTTATTTATTATTAAATATAGTTTATAGTTCATCTAGTTTCCTTGAAGAGAGTTGAAACTTTTGTGGAAGCAACAGGACAAGAAAGAAGTCTTCAATGCATTTTGATATCCCTGCTGAGCTTTGTAAGCCATTTCAACTGATAGTTCCTATATTATATATTATAATAGCTTAGTTAAAATCATACTACTATAACATAAGTAGTACTATTTCAACTAAGCTAATATAATAGATAATATCTAAAGCATAAAATTTGAGATTGCTTAGGATAAATGAAGGAAAAACAAAGTTTTGCCAACATTAGTTTGATTTTCAATCGCTTTTTCCTATGAGAGCTATATGATATAGTAAGCTGATTCCGTCAGAAATAAGATATGAACTATTTGCAGTAGCAAGAAGCAGCAGGAAAGCAGCAGAAAGAAGAAGCACAAAGGTTCTAAGCTGAGAGAGTCGTTTGCTTAGCAATAGAAGCACAGAAGGAACTTGGTTAAATAAAGTCAGCTTGAGTGACTTAAGTTGTGAAAGAGAGGGAGAGAGAGAGAGATAGGAAGAGAGAGAGAGAGAGAGAGAGAGAGAGAGAGAGAGAGTATAGAGAGAGAGAGAGAGAGGAAGAAGGAGAAAGAGAGAGAAGTACAGAGAGGGAAATAAATTGAGGGATTGAGCAATTCTAAGAGTTGAATAAGCAGTCTACAAATTTTAGAGTCTCAGAAGAGTAGTCACCAATCAGAGAGGGAGAAAGAGAGAGAGAGAGAGAGAGAGAGATAGTGAGAGGGAGAGAGGGATAGAGAGAGAGAGAGATATAAGGTCAGAGAGTGAGAGAGGGAAAGAAAGAGAGGGGGACTGAGCAATACCAAGAGTTGAATAAGTAATCTACAAATTTAGAGTCTGAGAAGAACACTCCCCAATCAGAGAGGGAGAAAGAGAGAGAGAGAGAGAGAGAGAGAGAGAGAGAGAGATAGTCACCAATCTGTAACTTCTAGGGAAATACATTAAGCACAATTTGACGTAACTGGACTGCAGCGAATGATGTAAACTGATGAAATCCGCGCAGGGCAACAAATGAATCATGTGAGCAAGCGATTTGCAAGCCACTCTCCGTGTTGGTCAGCAAAGGGAAAGCCATAAATACTTGTCAAGTTGGCCAAAAGCAATGCTGCACTAGCCACAGCAGTTAAGGGGGCGCTGAGAGGGGTGTAGAGGCGCCTAGGGGGAGGCTTGCGAGATAACAGCGAAGGGGTTTCTCTGCTCTCTAGTTGGTGCAACTTAATTTCGTTAAAATAAATAGCAAAGGGAAATTGTTTAATTTCCGTTCACTGGCGCTGTTTGTTGCAGACATGTCTCGACACGTCTGCAACACGCACGGACATGTTGATAGCACAATTAGCTTGTACTTGGAATGGAATGAAATGGATTGGAATGGAACGGATAACTCACCTGGACACGCACTTCGGGCAGATTCACCTTCATGGCCAGCTCCTCGCGGGAATAGACATCGGGATAGTGCGACTTCTCGAACGCGCGCTCCAGCTCATGCAGCTGGTATGTGGTGAAGGTGGTGCGGTTGCGGCGATGCTTCTTCTTGGCACAGTTGTCGTCCTGGCCTGTCCGATGACAATGCAAGAGAAGAACACAAAATATGCAGAAAAACAGGATATTATACAGTGCTACTACAAAGGAAGGGGGTGAGGTATCCCAAATATAACATAAACTCGATCTGCAGAGGATACACAGGAACTCTCATGCCAAATTTGATGTCTCTAGCTGTTATAGTTTCGGAGATCGACAAGTTCAAAGAGAAGGATGGATGAATAAGAATAGACAGACGGAGGAACGGGCAGGCGGATGAATGGATGGACGGAGGGACAGGCGAACGGACGGAGGGATAGACACACGGAGGAATGGACAGGCGGGTAGACGGATGGGTAAAGGGACAGGCGAACGTACGGAGGGATGGACGGGCGGATGGAGGGATAGACAATGGGCCAACGGACGTAAGGAAGGAGGATGAACGAAAGGACGGATGAACGGAGGAACAGACAGACAGGGTGGACAGACAGATGGAGGAATGGACGGTCGGATGGATGGACGGAGGGATGGAGGGACGGAGAGATTGAAGGACGGAGGGTACAACATGACGTAAGGACGTTGGGATAGACGGAGGCCGCACGGACGGGCAGAGGGACAGACGGATGGACGGAGGGATGGACGGACGGACGGTCGGACGTGAGGAAGGAGGTTAGACGGACGGAGGGATGGATGGAGGATCGAGTGAACAGACGGACGGAGGAAAGTACAGACGGATGGATGGAAGGAGAGACGGAAGGAGGGATGAAGGACGGAGAGATTGACGGACGCAGGGTACAGGAAGACGTAAGGACGCTGGAATAAACGGAGGAACAAACGGATAGACGAAGGGATGTACGGACGGAAGGTCGGATGTAAGAAAGGAGGATAGACGGACGGAGGGATGAACGGACGAACTGACTAGGACTGGGCAGTCAATCGAGCAAGCGGACAGTCGGAGGGAAATGCAGCAGGACTTGCATAGGATCTGCCCCGCTTTCTGCTGCCTGTTACAGACTTCACGCACAAAGTTAATATACTCTTGTGCAGGGTATAAACAGAAGCAGTTGCAGTTGCTGTTGCACAGTTGCAGTTGCCTCAGTTGCAACTTACCTTCATCATCGCTGCCGGATGTGATCTTCTCGCCTTGCTCGCTGTTGTTGGTCTGATTGAGATCCTCGCTGGAGGCGCAGCTGCCGTTGACCAGGCTATCGTTGTCCACATGCTCAGCTTGTTGGCTGTTGTTGATGTTGTTGTTGTTGTTGTTGCTGCTGCTGTTGCGATAGTCGTGTTGAAAGTGTTGTTGCTGCTGCTGCTGCTGCTGTTGTTGATGCTGCTGCTGCTGCTGCTGCACCTCGTCCAGACTGCGCGCCCTGATGCCGTAATTGCCCAGCAGTTGCTGGCCATTGGCTAATTTGTGCTCATTATCATCACAGTAGGCGTTGGTGTTGCCAGCTTTGCGCTTGCCATTGTTGCCACCGGGTCGCGGTGTTGGCGGTGTGGTAACATCAATATTAATGTTGCAATCCGCTTGCAACTTTGCCGCATCATCATCATCCTCATCCAGCTCGCTCGTTGAGGACATTGAACGCTCATCGTACTCCCGCCCGCCGCCCGTTGCCGCCCCCAATTGGCTGACGCCAGCAACTGTTGCCGCTGCCGTTGTGACAACATCCGGCACAAAGTAGCTGCCACTGCCACTGCCACCGCCACCGCCAGTTGCTGTCGGCGATGATTTGGCATATTTTTGATTGTGCTGCTCCTGCGCATGCGCAGCCAGCGCGGCCAAATGTTGCTGATGGCTGCCATAGGCGCCAGTTGACGACGACGACGACGAGGACGAGGATGGCGGTGGAGGCGGCGGTGGTGGCGCCACCGTTACGCCCTGCAGCCCCTGCACCCCTTGAGGCGGCTGCAATTGATTGGCCTCGACCATTTGATGCATGGAACTCAGGTAATTACCCGCTGCATCCTCCTGTTGCCCATAGCCATGAGCGTGACTGTGTCCATGACTGTGACCGTGACCGTGACTGTGACCGTGACTGTGAGCGTGACTGTGGCCGTGACTGTGGCTGTGACTCTGTGCAAATCCAAAGGCATTGTGGTAGCCAAATGCTGCATGTCCAGCCATCCCACCATGATGATGCCCCGGCGGCTGCTGCGACGGCGGCGGCGGTGCTGCCGTTGTTGGCGGCCCATAGTTGAGTCCGTTCTTGGCATGTTGCTGCAACATGCTGGCCATGTGGCTGTCCATGTTGCGCAGCTGCGTCAGCGACATGTTGCAGCGCAAATCGGTCGCATCATCCTCGGCCATCGAGGCATCACCATCACCTGCAACGAGGCGAGAATAAAGCAAAGTTTACTCAATTAGCGGAAAATGTGATATTTGTATGACAATTATTACATTTATTCAGCTCATTTCAAGCTAAGACTGCAAGTCGTAAAAGCAGCATATCTACATCAAGTCTTATCTCAATCGAACAACTATTTCCTATAGCTGTAGTAGAAACATTCCTTCGGAAATTGAGTTTTCACTAGGTAAACTTAACTTACTCTACAGATATTTGAATGAAATCTTGTCAAAGTAAGGAATAGCAAGTCTTACATATGCTAACCAAGTTTCATCTTAATCGGACAAGTATTTCCTATAGCTACCGTAGGATTATTCCTTCGGAAAATGAGATTTTGTTAGGAAAACTGCATTTTCTTGGCAGATATCTTCAGAAAACCTTGTCACTCTATAGAATTATACCTCTTAAGGATCTACATCAAGTTTCCTGCCAATCGGATGACTATTTCATATAGCAACCATATAAAGCTTCCTTCGGAAATCCAGTTTCTATTGGATAAACTTCACTTTCCTTAAAGGTATCTTAATGAAACTGACTTAATCTATTGTGTTATATGTATACCATATCTGAATCAAGTTCCATTTCAATCGTACAACTGTTTCCTATAGCTACCCTAGATACCTTCCTTCGGAAATTGTATATTTGCTTAGGAAAACTTTATTTTCTTTTAAGGTATCTTGGTGAAACTTTGTAAGTATCTAAAATAGTGTGGTTTGTGCTTGTTAATCAAGTTTCCTGTGAATCGGATGGCTATTTCATATAGCTACCCTACGAAGCTTCCTTCGGAAATTGAGTTTTTATTAGGTAAACTTCACTTTCCTTGAAGGTATTTTGTTGAAACTTCTTTAATCTAAGGAATTGTAAGTCTACAATATCTAAACCAAGTTTCATTCCAATCGGACAACTATTTCCTATAGCTTCCCTAGGAAACTTCCTTCGGAAATTGCATTTCTGTTAGGAAAACATGAGCATAGTAGGTTTAACATAACTCCACTAAGTTCTATTTACAATCTGAGTAGTATAACTATCCTATAGTTGCCTTAGTAACAATCACTTCATTCACTTCTCACTCATAGTTTCAGCTTAATCTTAAGTAAGGCTTAAGTAAGAACAACTAAATGTTGCAGCTTCAAGTGATTACTGTTCTAGAGGTTCTGCCTCATTAGCTGCTGATTCGTTGATTCGTGTAGCACAGTGTACAGTAGCTGCTGGTTAAGTAAAGTAGAAACGTTGGCATATTATTGCGCGAGGACTGATTCGATTTTAATTAGACAGTTGGCCAAGTCATAAAGCTGTCGCTGCCCATGTGGTTAAAAGCCTGCCGCGGTAATAACAATGTGTTATTTAAGCAACCCCCCTGCCCCCTGCCCACACCTGTTGGTTGTTCCATTAATAAACGGCTTTCAATTAGTCGCCTCGTATTTACAATGTGCGGCAATAAAAATTCTGAGAAAAAGCCTCAACTGAAGGCTGAAGGCCACAAAAGCCTGGGTGTAAACTAGATTGAGTTGAGTCGCTGGGCGAGAGGCGTGCGGGGCAGTGGGCCATAATGGGCGTAGTGGCTGGCATTGGCGCTTGCACATATCACGTGACATGCAAGGAAGTCATTAGTTGTCGCCGTGTTGAAGGTGCAACGTGGCGGGGGCAACGGGCGGCAGCTGTTGGTGGGTGGTAACTGTTTACAGTAACTGTAGATTTGTGTGTGTGTGTGTGTGTGTATTACTTGTCTAACCAAATTCAATTTCTATGTTAAATTGGCTTTTGGTTAAAAGAGGCGTCTAAAAGCGTTGCCCGCTTCAAGTTGCCAAACGAAATATCTGTAATTATTTGTTAGTCTCTTGGGTAATTGCTTTTTGTTGTAGGCCATATAAGCTTGCATGTGTGTGTAATGTGTGTAACAGCTAACAATCGGTTCGATTACATAAGCCACTCGAAGCAACTCATTCAACTCTGGCGATTGTCTAATGTAATTATGTCTGGCACAATTCTGCTGGTTCTTTGCTTTCGACTCTTTTGCCCATTAATTGGGTCAATATATTTGGCTAATTAAGCATTAAATAAAAACATGGGCTGTATTAACCTTTAGCTGCGTTTGCAGCAATCAAACGTAATTTACACGCACCGCATGCATTTCAAATTTGTGGCGTTAATGAAATTAACTTGAAAACTTTACAATAGAAATTTCAGAAAAACAAAGCGCAGAGGGAGACAGCAAGAGAGAGGGATAGAGAGAGAGGGAGACAAATGAGGTAGCACATCAGCAATAATAAATAATAAATAATAGAAAATACCATTTAAAAGGCGTGAAGCCGCCACATGAGGTGCCTCTGGCCCATGGAACGTAGCCCCAGTAGCCGCAATCTCAATCTCAATCTCAATCCCAATCTCAGACCCAAGCCCAGACCCAGACACAGACCTAGTCTGCCTGGCCACACCGAGTGCGTGCGTTAATTGCGTGAGCTTGAGACCAAAGTGAGCAGCGACAACAACAAAGAGCTGAATAAATGAATGAGGCGAGTGAATGCGTGAATGCGTGAATGAGTGTATGCCTGACGTGTCATATGGCACTGTGAATCGCTTGAATATTCAGCAGCATTCAAACTCAATCTTTGTCCACAACTTGGTTCACACGTGCCACTTATGTGACTGCCAACTGGTGAGCAGCTTGCACTTGCTTCTCTAGTCAGAGTTGAGAAGCTGTGTGGAGTAATGTGAGTAACAGGCGACAGGAGGCGTGGCAGATCCTATGAAGTATATACATTCTTGAGCAGTATGAACAGCTGAGTCTATAGACATGGCTGTCTGTCTGTCTATCTGTCTGAACTTGTCGATCTCAGCAGCTATAAGAACTAGAGACACCAAGTTTGACATAAGAGTTACTCTAAAAACTCTGCAGATCGAGTTTCTGTTATATTTTTGGATAGCTCACCCATTTCCCCCTGCAAATCGTTATGTAACCTAATTTACAGCCTGTTTTACTTTACGCACACATTTCTAATTTAACATGAGCTTAAAGAACACTCTTTGGAAACTCACTAGAAAGTTTAATAAAGATCGCACCAGAAATAAGCAAGTTATGTAGAAAGGAATGAAGAAAGAATATCAAATGTTGCATAGAAACGCTTGCGCTTTGCTCTGTGGGAGTGACATAGCCATCAGCTTTGGCTGCAAGCTGAATGAAACTAGCTGAGAGTTGCCAGATCCGATTGCTCAGCTTGAAATTTGCAATCGATTTGAACGGATGCCACTGAAATTGTAGCTCCATGTTAAAATAATAGGGAATTGGATCATTTTGATCATTGGATCAAGAAGTAATAATTATCAAAATACTCTTATTATATAGTACTGTACAGGGTATTATACTGTCGCGGGCGCTCATTATATATTATTTTATTAGAGTTTTAATTAATTTTATTTAATTTAATTTATTAATATTTGGAATTAAATACATTTCTATATTTCAGTTATTATTATTTAATTTTTATTATTTTAATATAAATATAAATGTAATTATTTTTATTTAGGTATTTATTTATTTATTTTTTTATTAATTTTGATTTTAATTTATTTAATAACTAATTCATTTATTTATTTACATATTTATTTATTTGCTTATTGATTTATATATTTATTTATTTACTTATTTATTTATATATATTTTAAATTAATTATTTATTTATTTATTTTCTAATTTATTTATCTATTTATTTATTTATTTATTTTCTAATTTATTTACTTATTGATTTATATATTTATTTAGTTACTTATTTATTTATATATATTTTAAATAAATTATTTATTTATATGTTTATTTATTTTCTAATTTATTTATTTATTGATCTATTTATTTATATATATATATATATATATATATATATATATATTTACTTATTTATATATTTATTTATCTATTTATTTATTTATATATATATGTATTTACTTATTTATATATTTATTTATTTATTTATTTATATATATTTATTTATTTATTTTTTTATATATATATTCATTTATTTATTTATATATTTATTTATTTATTTATATATTTATTTATTTATTTATTTATATATTTATTTATTTACTTATTTATTTATTTATCTATTTATTTACTTATGCATTTATTTATTTTTTACTTAACTTAGTTGCTCTATAAACTGTTTAATTGGACATTCTTTGAGTGAATTTAGCTCAAAAGAAAAGGGAAATTCGAAGCTTAAGCGATTAATGAATGAACCGAATCAATGCACAGTGAATAAAGCTCTATTCGCTTCACTACAACATGTGAAAGTTACAGCAGAATCGAATGTATTCAGCAGCATTCATTCATAGAAGTGAGTAGTGAAAGAGAGAGCGAGAGAGAGAGAGAGAGAGACAGAGTGTAGCAGGCAAATTGTCTGATCGACAGTTCAATTAAGAAATGATTTGGGATTTTGAATTTCGATTTAAATTCGAAATTATCTATTGGCCATTAGCTGTGGCAATTAAAGTTGGCAGCTGGAAATATTGGGTTGTTAACAAATTGAACTATGGTCAAGTTGAAATGTTAAAAGGTTCAAATTAAGCCAGCTACTGACAAGATGAGTTGAGCTATAAGTTGGCCCACGTTTTGCCTAATTGAGCTGCGGCCCACAAAAACAATGGCCAAACAAGATATAAACACATAAAGACTGGCCTAAAGCGTTGCCAGCCTGGCTTAGACTAATTTACAGGCAATATGAGCTGAGAGTAAGGACAAAATTGACGTTAATCTCGTCACTCAGATGATTTGACAGTTTCACAAGCAAAGCAAACACGTTGGCCATTAGGCGGCGGCCTAATTGAAATGTTATTAGCCCACACAAAAAAAAAAACAAGTCATGGCCAAAAGGAAATGCACAAAATGCTTAACATCTTCCGGCGCAAGCGCAGCTCAGTTATACAGATACAAAGCTAGAAAGATACAAGATACAAGATACAAAGATACAAAGATACACGATATCGTTCTCATATCAAAAAGCGAAACAAGCCATAAACAAAACTGTCAATCAAGCGTGTTAAAGTGAAGTGGATTGAGTTGTTGTTGTTGCTGTTGTTGTTGCTGTTGTTGTTGTTGTTGCTGGCTGTGGCAACAAAAGCGGCTAATAAGCCGCTGGCCGCAACACCGACGCACGTTTAGCTCGCTTCGGACACGCATTAAAATCATTAAAGCGACTTAATGCTCAATTTAATGCCGCGTCAACTTGACTCTCAATGTGAATGCGATTGAGTCAATGAAGCGATCTACCTATCTACCTCTCTCTCTGTCTCTCTCTTTCATTCTCGCTCTGCTGCTCCTTCTCTTTCGCTGTTTATCTTGATCTTTATTAATGCAGTTCAACTTCACTTTGCTCGCATCACATCCAGGCTCACTTATTGACGCCTAATGCACTTGTGCAGCCAACGCTTTTATGCGTTTAATCAGCATGTCTCTCTCTCTCTCTCTCTCTCTCTCTTTCTCTGCTCTCCTCTCTTTCTGCGCCTTCTTCTTCCACTCTTTAGACGCCACCTCAGCCGGCTGTCAGTTTAAATGCTTTTTGACAGCTTGTGTCTAGCCGCAGTTTAATTATGTTTATGACTTTGTAGGCTCAGCCCCTACTCCCCCTGTCTCTCTCTCTACCATCTGTGCTCTCTGCTGTCACACCCCTCCCCCTCTCTCTCTTACACCCTGCTGCCTCTGCCACGCTAACCACTTGCAACTTAGCCAGTTTATTTGCTTGCCTCTAATTAATTTGCGGCCATTTAAATTGCGCTTTTTCTTGTTTTGCTTTGTTGTTGTTGTTGTTGCTGTTCATTATGTTGTTGCTGTTAGTATTGTTATTGTTGTAGCTGCTGCTGCTGTCAGTTGCTTCACTCATTGTCCAACTTTGTTGTCTTGGCGCTTTAATTGAATTAATTGCAACTTATTTCATTGATTTCATTTTTCATTTATCTCTCTGGTTTTTTATTGCCTTTTTCTTCTTCTTCTTCGCTCAAATCGATTAACGATAAATTATTGAGAGAAAACTAATTGTAATTAACTCAAAATATTGGCATTTTCTTAACTGAATATATTATATATATTTAGTTTATTTAGTTGCTTTATAAAAACTCATTTTCTAGTTAATTTAAATATTTTGCAAATGATTTTAAGATTATTAAAAGTGTGTGAAAAATGTTTAGTTAATTATATTTAATAAATGCTAATTTACTATTGTTCTCTGCTCATATTTAAAAAAAGAATAATATTAAATTAAGCTGAGGAATTTAAATATTTTGAATGAAAATCAATAGAAACTTTAATTAATTAATATTTATTATTAATTAATGTTTTTTAGACACTTTGTTTGAGAAAATGTGAAAAATAAATGCAATAAAAATAAACTCTGCTCTACTCTTAAAGTTTTTTAATTATTTAAATAATATTAAATATACTTAAGTTGCGTTCTATTTATTTGTTATTTTCCTTGCACTTTCATGATTAAGTTGACGCTTTTGGAATCGGTGGCAAAAATCCGTGAAGAAAATAATAAAATAAAATCGAATAAAAACTCCCATTTCTCGCAAGTCGCAAGTGAAGGCAGTTTGGGTGTTTGGGGGGAGGACAATCGCATTTTGGCAATCAAAACAACGACGAAATGAATTATAGGGTTAAGGCAACCATTTGATACAGCGCGACTGCATAAATCCAACTATAATCCTGTTAAAAAGCCTTCAAGGTAAGCAGAGCTTGAGCTGGCTAAGAAATATGTGTGCAATAAAAAGTTTAAATTGGCCAAAAACAAAGCGAAGGCAAGTGCATAAAAGACGCCAAAGTTGTGAGTTCTAATCCCCGTTTTGGGCCATGTTAACGATTACCGTTGACTGATTTCAGCTTATCAGCTGTCGTGCATCGAGCAAGGCGACGCTAAAGTGCAGCCACAGGCAAACCCCCCCAAAGGCAGACGCCAGTTAACAGTTTGCTGCTTGGCCAAATAACAAATACAGAAAGAGAGAGAGAGAGAGACAGTCAGCAAGAGAGGGGGAGAAGTAAACACAGAGAGTGACTGAGGAAGTATAAATGCTAATATAATTTTGCGATTGTGTTTCTTGATTGTCTTGGCACAAAAGGTTGCACTGTAATTGAAATCGATTTGCAGTTTCGCTTATCGCCAACAACAAAAACACTTTAAGCCCAAAAGCAGTCATTTGATTTATGGCTAAAACAAGCGTACTTACCATCGCTGCCATCCGCTTGCAGTTGGCCAGCCTGCGCTTGGCCATTGCGATTCTTTAGGCCAAGTATAGCGTCGATTGTGTGACGAGGCGTTAAAGTTTGACCGCCAGCGCCAAATTTGCGTGCATTATCCTTGAGCGACAATTCGCTGTCTGTAAGAGAGACAGAGACAGGAAGTGAGCAAGAGTAGAGTAGAGCGGCGAGTGGGTGGTGGGCTGTGTGGTGCATGTGCATGTGAATTAAAAGCCTGTTTGCCAACAGTTTGCAAAGTCAATTAGGTGCACGGCAAGCGAGAGCAGCAACTACAGCAGCAGCAGCAACAGCAGCAGTAGCTATGCAAATTTGTCAGCTATTTTGAATGTATTAAAATGTTGTGCACACACACACACACAAATACACACACATGCATATATAGCACAACTTTATTTACAGTTTTAACGAGCTAAAAACTGTAATTGCAACTAAGCGACACATTGCATATATTTCTAGATTTCTAATGAGAGTTTGTCATGCGCTGCAAAGTAGGCAATGCTTTTTTTTATTTGGCCTGCGCTGTGAATCACACAGAAAACGTTGCCTACTTTCCAGCGCTGCTGCTGCTGCTGTCGATCGTTTAATACAGTTTTAATGAATTTGGAAAGAAAGAGCAAACTGCAAACGGTTTGCATATTGAAGTTGCTCGCATGCCTTGGCAATTAGTTTATAATTTGCAAATTATTTTAAATACCAGCTACGGGTGCATGTTAATAAGGTTCCCCCCTTTCACCGCCTGCATCAGCTGCCAAAACACGGCCTCAAAATGCAAAACAAGTACGTGAACACGCAGCGTAAACATGTGCAACACACACACAGATATACACACACATTCGCTTTCATGTGCAGCAACAATTTGTGTTAATTAAAGCGGTAATCCTTAATGACAAACGCTTTCCGGGAACTAAACATGCAGCAAGGAGCAAGGAGCAAGGAACCTGGAGCAGCATTGCCGTCGGCATTTTTGTTAACTCACCCTCTGTGATCACAGTATTGTTGTTGCCCAGCTGTGCGTAGTGCTCCTGGAATTGCTCCAGATTCTTGAATTTCTCCACAATCAATTGCAGATTCTTTGCGTCACGCACATTGCCAAGCAAATGGCGTAGATGCTCCAGTTGCTTGGGTGCGAGCTTGGGATTGCCGCCGCTTTGTTGCACCAGCTGCTCGAAGATGTGCTGGAATGTTTGCTTATTGTGCTGCAGCTGCTCCATGCTGCCGGCAACCAGGGCGACTGTCGAGGCGGGCGAGGCCGGCGCAATGCCATCCACGCCGGCTGATGTGGGTGGTGTCACAGCGGTGGTTTTAATATCCATGTTATTATTGATCAATTTGAATGAAAATTGTTAATTTACACACACATACACATACACACGCACACACACACACACACTAATTGTTGTTAATTAATTGCTGCAAGCGACGGCGATTTTACGCTTCAATGTTTTCTTACTGATTTTGCTCTCTTTTGTTTTTTTTTGCTAACTTTTCTTTTTATTCTTTGGTTTTGCTTTCACACTTTGCTTGCCAAGACGAAACCGTAACTCAACCGCAACCGTTGCGCACCGTGCCAACGCAGAGTTGGCAATAAACAATGCGACGCGGCCAACAGACGCTGACAGCGTTGAGTTCAAATTGGAAACCGGTTGCATGTGAGCTGAGGCAAACAGACGCTCTGTGTGTGTGTGTGTGTGAAGGGGCGGAGCTTGCGCAGCATTGCCAAGAGAGCGCAAGGGTGAACAGAGAGGGAGAAAGAGAGAGCGAGAGAGAGAGCGCTAGGGAGCGAGAGAGACAGGCAGCGCAGGCGCTGAGTGTGTGGCAAGGGGGGCAAGTTGTTTGTCTTACAGCACGCGTGCCAGGTGTGTGTGTGTGTGTGTGTATGCGTGTGTGTGGTGTGTGTGTGCTAACTAAGGCGATAACTTTTGTTTGCCAGCTGTTTGACGTGGCATGCAACTAATAGCATTGCTCGCTGTGCAACTTGATGCAAGATTATTGCCAACAATTACATCAACAACTGATAACAGCAAAGTGCTCTACACTCGCTCTCTACCTCCCTCTTTCTCTCTCTCTCTCTCTCGCTGTCTCACTCTCCCTCTCTCTCTCTCTCTCTTTCGCACACCCTCACGCTGCTTCGCTCACTCTACTTGAGCAACATAAGTGAATTTTTGTTAATATCCTGCTATTGTTACAAATTTGCAAAACTGATTGCGTCGCAACTTGATTTCAAGCGGCTGAGGAAATTGAACTTAAATGCCAACAGGCCAAGTTAACTGTTACTCGACTACTTGCAACTTTTTTGCATATATACTGTATATATATGAAACACATATTTACCTGTTGGCATGAATTGTGGTTTATCGCAGCTCAGCTCAATTCAGAACGCTTCGCTCGCTTCGTTGCTTCGTTGCTTCGTTGGTTCGCTGCTGCTCAATTCAATTCACTTCACGCTATCTTCCATTACACGTTAAATGAAAATGGCCAGGCAAACAGTTAGACAGACAGACAGACAGACAGGGAGCCAAACCAGTCAGCCAGTGTCAGTGCTGTTAGCCTGGCCAGGTCCTTTTGCCAGCGATTCGATTTGTGCCAACTAATGAGCTCTTAATGTGCGTTTATTCTTACGCATAACGAGCTTGCCAAACGTAATTATCTGCTCTCTGTGTGTGTGAGTGTGTGTGTGCGTGTTGGAGAGAGAGCCATGTGCTGTGTGCATGTGTGTGTGTGTGTGTGTGTGTGTTTGAGGCTGGGGTCTGCCATGTTGGCGCGCTGCTTAATTGAAGTGGAGCGTCGCTTGCCTTTAGTGGGGCGTGTTGTGTATCTGTCTATATGGCTATCCACGTGCATGCGTGTGCGTGTGTGTGTGTGTGTGTGACAAGCGCCTTGCGTCATTTTCATTTGCGCTACATCCGTGTTTCATTATACCCTGTAAATTTGTGCCAAAAATAAGAGCATATATTAGAGTCTTTTTCTCTACTTGTTTTACTCACATATTTCTACATTTTTGCGCATCTTCTGTCATTTTTTAAGCATGCACATTTGTTGATTGCACTATTTCATATTATTAATAATGAAAAGTTGGGTTTTAGGGCGCAAAAAAGTGTAGATAAAATTTGTTTTGCATATAAACTCTTTCTTACCTTATAATAAACTCTATTTTCTTCAGATTTTTAAGCAAAATATATACTCTATAATTTATATATATAATTAAATAGTCTAAGTATTAAATCTATCTATATTTTAGTTTGTTTTACTGTCAATTACAGCGACTTGGCAACTATTTAAATGCTAAGAATGATATATAAATTTTATTGACTATTTTTAATAACACTTACGCTCTTTAAATTTAGTAAACTTATATATAGATAGTTAGTTTAATATATTAACTAACTACACTGAAAGTTGCATATTAATTGCTTGATAAACACACAAGTTATGCCACAAAATGCAAAATTTATCTTATATTGTCATAAAAGCAAGCAGTGCAAATATGTAGTTAATCAACTACTGCTTACAGCGTGTGTATCTACAGCAGCAAGCAGTGCATTTCAGCTACCTAAGCGCAGCGAAATAAACACTCTCCTTGCACAGCAAAACTTAACTATTTACAGGGTATCTGCCAGTCGACTATGCTGCCAGCTTTGGTTTTACTGCTGTGTTTTAAATTAATTTGCTTTTAATTTGCTTTATTATGTGGCAATTTCTCCTGCTTCGTACTTTTAATTAGTTTGCTTTTATCGTTAAGCTGTTAAGGGGTTGCCTCAACTTTGTGCTCTGCCGCAGCTTACGCTGCTTCTTCTTCTTCTTCTGCTTCATCATCTTCCTCTTCTTCTTTTAATGTCAAATTACGCATACAACGCTGCCGTTTGCTATTGTGGCTTTTGCCCAATCAGAACAACAACAACAACAATTGCATTTGCTGTTAATTAAACTGTACTTGCAGCTGAATGAGAGTGCTATGCTCAGCTGTTATTCGACTGAAGGTTGCTTGGCACTTAGGCTTATCTTATGACACGACATCAAATCGGGCTGCACATGCGTAAAATCGAACCAGTTTAACAAACTGCAGCTTGCTTTTTATCTCGCTCACTCACTCACTCACTCGCACACATGCACACGCAAGCAAACGCACGCACTCAAGCACTGGCGCTCGCTCTCGCTCTTGCGCTCGCTCTCGCACGCTCACACTGCGCTGAGGTACACGCTCTCGCCGACAGGAGGCGTGGCTTAAACCAGTCGCTGCTGCTGCTGCTGCTGCTGCCG
Source organism: Drosophila macrospina (assembly GCA_035042075.1). Lineage (NCBI taxonomy): Eukaryota > Metazoa > Arthropoda > Insecta > Diptera > Drosophilidae > Drosophila > Drosophila macrospina. The sequence continues at coordinate 1,593,390 of JAWNLW010000133.1, read as the reverse complement.
CTGTTGCGTCGACTGAGAGTGAGAGAGTGAGGGAGAGCGAGTTTATTCAGAGAGCGCTTCGACGCAGTATGCATGACAAACACACACACACGCACACACACACACACCTTGTGGTAGACCATTGAAAAAGTGATGAAAATAACTCTCTGTCACTTTATTGGCGCTTAACGAGTTTGAGTTGATGAAGAATTTAATTTATGATGCTGCTCACTCTACTCACACACACACACACACACACACGCGCAAACGGGACGCATGGGGGGCTGGGCAGTGGGCGGTTTAAACGCTCTTAACCGCAGCAAGTCTGCACCCAAAAGTTGGTACAAAAAAAAAACACATAAAACGTGGACTGAGAAATTAATGAACTCGTAACTGTCGCTTTGCCAAATTGGGCTGGCGCTGGCGCATGTGAGTGTGTGAAAGAGATAGTGAGAGCGAAAGAGTGTGAGAGAGAGGCAGGCAAACACACACACATACACACACACACACTCACACAACAACAGCAGCCGCCGCCAGACGTCAAGCTTTGATGATTTAATTTTCTGGTCTTCTAATTTAATTTTATTATAGAAATACAGAGACGCTGTGTGTGTGTGAGTGTGTGAGCGAGACTGCCACACACACACACACATGAACAAGCAGAGACATGCATGCAAATTCGTTAATGGAAAATGGTGGCGTTTAATTGAAAAAGGAAGTGCGCCAGGGGCAGGAGGATAAACGCAAGCAGCCAGTTGAGTATGAGTTCAGTTTCTCTTTTTTTTATATTCAAATTAATTTCCATGTGTGTGCAGCTCTCACTCTCTCTCTTTCTTTACCTGCCTCTCTACTGTTTCCCCTCTCTTTCTTGTTCAGTTTACATTTTTTTTTTGCGGTTGCCTTTTGCAATAACAATTTGCAATTAAAGTTACTTGTTTGCCAGCGCACATTATTAATTGACAGACAGTCGAAGCGGTTTAACCCTTTTTATTTATATATTTATAGTTATTTTAATAATATTTATATTATATTTGCTCTTTGCAAATGTTTCAAACCGGGCAATTTGGCTTTGTGTTGAGCAGTTGAGTTATGAAAATGCTTATATTGATATTCCTATAATTTCTAGTGAAAATCTGTAGTTTAGCTCTTTAATTATTTTATTTATACAATTTACAACTATTTTTAACTTAATTGCAATGCTTATTTGAATGTTTTAATAAAGACAGCAGTTTATTATGTATTTATTGGCAGCACTGGCGCCATCTAGCGTTCAGTTGTGCAAGCAAATGAATTGATAAACAAAATAACTTAAAAATTAATAATATAAGTAGAATAAGTAAAATAATAAAATAAATAAAATATGGAAAATGAAAAAAATAAATTAGATACCAATTAAATAAAATATAAATAAAATATAATAAAGTTAATAAAATAAACAAAATACCTTAAAAATAAATAATATAAATAGAATAAGTAAAATAAAATAAAATAAATAAATGAACAAAAACAATTAAAATAGATAAAAACTTATAAAAAATAAAAATAAAATATAATAAATAAAGCAAATAAAATAAACTAAATACCTTAAAGGTAAATAAATTAAAAACAATAAGTAAAATATATAAAGGAACAAAAATAAATAAAATAGATTAAAGTGTAATAAAATACAATAAATAAAGTAAATAAAATATATAACAAAATGAAATAAGTAAAATTTTATTAAATAAAGTAAATAAAAGAAAATAAATAAATACAAATACATAAAATAAATTGAATAAATAAAATAGTTAAAATAAACTAAACCAAATCAAATAAATGTAATAATTAAATAAAGTAAATAAAAATAATTTAGTAAGTAAAATAAATCAAGTAAATAAAATAAAAGAAATTACATAAGTAATGTAAATAAATGAAATGTAATAGAGTAACTGCTAGTCGTGCCACTGCCGCCGCAGCAGCAGCTTGAAGTTCTTGGCTTTTTTTGCATTGTCTGCCTGCATAAAGTTAATTGATTTAAAAATGCGCAGATAATTACAAAATGGCGTTAATTAATCGTCAGCCGCACACACATATTGATTTTACTGCAACAATATTTAATGATTAACAATTAACAATTAAAAGAGAAGCAAATTGCAAAACGGCAAAACGGCAAAATGGCAAAACGGCAAACTGCGAACGGCGAACTGCGAATTACGAATTGCGAACTGCGATTTATGATGCTGGCAGCTTTGGCAGCGTTTGCTCTACACTTTTGGCGCTCCACAAGCTTTTTGCCTTAATAAAACCAATTAAAATTCATTAGCAGCAAATTTCCCAGCACACACAGAGAGAGAGAGAGAGGGAGATGTACAGTGACTTATACAATCACACACTAATGCCATCATGCGCTCGTTTTCTCAATTATTCATTCAATTTTCGTGGCACAAAAGCCACATCCAGCTACAGCTTGAGCCACGTTCTTCTATACATATTCATGCAGCTAAATGAAAACGGTAAAACGGTAAAACGGCAAAAGCGGCAACACTTAAATGCAATTTACCTCAATTTTGAGCAACCACTACACACAACTTCATCATCATCATCGTCATCATCGTCATCATCATCATCATTCAACATATCATCATCCTGCAGCTATTCACATCACAGCTCTCAACTCGACGTCGTCTTGGCAACGTCTCCTTCAGCTGCTTGCTCCCTCTCCCTCTCTCTCTCTCTCTCTCTCTCTCTTTGTCTCTCTCTCTCTCTCTCTCCACTACAACTTGTCCCATTTAGCGCATCTTAACGTCTTTTCATGGCACTTACATCGTCATTCTATTCGTCTAATTTCATTTTCTTGCCATTTGCCTTGGCTTGCCATTTGGCTTGCTCCTGCAGCTGCTACTGTATGTGGCATGCACCAGGATTTTTGGCAGCTCATGCGTTTTTCTAATTACATTCAATTAGCCTGTTGATTGATATGTTTGTCTTGCCACAGATTGTGGCAACAGAGCAACGTCACTTCTCATTGATTCAAATGAAACATTTTAACATTTCAATAAATTGTTAGTTTCTAGCTAAACCTATTGCTTCAGGCTGCAAGCCATATACAAACTTGGCTAATTTTTTCAGCTGTAGGCACAATAGGGTATATGTTGACTTTAACTCGGCTTGTAACTGATATTAGTTTGTCAATTCTTTGCGAAATTTCTTCTTCTGCAGCTTACTTTTGTTTGTTTAATCAATCAACTTCATTTTTATATTTAATTGAAATAAAAGTTGACAATTTTTGGCTGTTTTTGCTAAATTGTTAACAGTGTTGAACAATTATTTGAGGGAGTACTATTAGTAGTACTGCAATCGTCAGTACTTTGTCAACACTGAAACAACAAATATGTTGCAATATTAATACTTTAACCACCTTTCTCTTGTTAAATTCTCTAGCTAAAATCATCTTTGTAGTTAAAACAAAACTTTGCGTCCAAACCCTTAGCTTTTGCTTACTTGACAGTGTTGAGCAATACTTTGTGGTAACTGAACTACTGACTTTTACTCGCCTTTGAACTAACAAACTTTATCTCTACTGAAGCGATTGCTTTGTCTTGTGTCTTATTGTTTAGCTAACTTGTTCTTTTATCGATCGTCATCTAAATTTTTGCTTAAAGTTGAAATTAATTTTTTCGAAAATTTTCAATATTTTTGCATACATACCCCTTGACATTTTTTCAAAAATTAAAAAAAAATTTTTTATTATTTTTTCAACTCAAAATCATTGCTAAAGACAAATTTGGAGTAAAAAATAAGTTTAGTCTAGTTTTTGGGGCAATGCTAATGCTAAAACTGTAAATATTTGAGCTCAAAGTGTTGGAAAACGCTTAGTAAACTAGGTAAACTATATAAAATATAAGCTTAATACAATGTCTGGCATTTCAATTCAACTTTTTCAGCATTGTTATCGTAATTTATATACTTAAAATAATTGCTTTAAGTTGAGTTCTTCTCAATTTTAAATATTAAACTAGTTATATAGATACTTTCAATACTTTTGAGTCTGTCATTAGCGAAATTCTTTGAGGAAGTTATAATATTGATTTTTATTAGCCCCGCTTTTGTCTTCATTTTGTCATCCAACTTTCTGTTGTTGCCTTCTTCTGTTACAATTATATTTTTAGGTAAAATAAAACACTGCTTTTATTTTCACAGCTTTTGTGTACTATCCAGTGTTGAGCAATTCTTTAAATAGTCAAAATACTTACTTATACTAACTTACTTATACTCACTTTTACATCACTTTGTCATCTAACTTTCTCTTGTTGAAAACAAAACTTTCCTATTATTTTCGCAGCTTTTACCTTCTCTACAGTGTTGAACAATACTTTGAGGAAGCTAAAATACTGACTTACACTGGCCTAAAACGATTGCACTAGCAATTGTCTCATTATTCAGCTTACTTTTTCTTCTAATCGCACATTTAAAATAACTCTAAATAAAGCATCTAAAATTAGTTAGACAAATTATGCATAAAATATGTTAATTATATATTCAAGTTATGTATATCAATTAGACCACAATTTGTTTGCCAAACTAAATTAATAATATTCACAAATTATAAATAGTTGTAGGCAGAATATGTTGCACATTTTGGCGTTGTTAAAAACGCAATTTTGATCGCTTTTATAAACAATTTTGTATTGATTAGAAACAAGTTGATTGCCTATTATGCATAATATTAAGTATTCATTTGAAAATTTGGCAACAATTGGTTGTGTGTGCTTTTGTTAACAAACAATTTCGCATGACACAAAATAATTTGCATAATTGTTGGTCCATTAATTAATTGAGTTATGCGTTTTTTTAATTGCAATTTGAGCAATTTTGGGCAACTATATTTTTTGCAAACGCTTTTTGCAATAATAATAATTATTTGGCTAAATAAATGATGACAACAAAAGAAGAAATTGTCTAGAATACGAACGACATACGAACGTTGCGAAATGTGACCAAAAATTACGCTTTATTTTGTGAAATTGCAATTCAATTAAGTTCTCAAAACATTCAAATTGCGTTTGGCCATGGCGCAACAACAACAACAACAACAACAGGCACAACAACTGCAATTGCATTGAAAATTTGTTTGTATAATTTCATTAGCGTTGATTTGCAGCAATCGCAATTGCAATTGCGAAACTCAACTGTTTGTGATTATAGCAAACGAGCATATACTACTTATGTATGCTCTATTAAAAGGAGCGAGAGATACAGGGAGATACAGATAGAGAGAGAGAGAGAGAGGGAGGCAGACTACACTCTGGCAATATCCTTTACTCTCTGTCTCTTTCCAATCAAATGTAATTACCAGAAACTTCCTAACTTCCTGCTTCCAAATAGACGCAAATCGTACTTCATGCTATTGAGGCTCAACTGATAATTAGAAGCTGCAATCACAACTCTCTGTGAGAGGGAGAGAATGCCTGTATGTGTGTGTGTGTGTGTGCCAGTCGAATACAAGACAAGGGTGCGTCACCACAGGAGGTCCAATCCCAGCCAGCATTCAGATGCGAGATGCCCAGAGCCAATGCCATAACTGGGCTGGGCAACATGTCCGCAACAGTTTCCGCTGCACTAACACAATTATAGTACTCAGACACACACACACACCCTCGTACACACACACACCTCAAATTCTAACACATGGTTGACTACACACAGAGCCATATCCTGCGGCGCTGCTGCTGCCTCTTCCCCCCCTTGCAAAAGTGGAAGCAGCGTTGCCTAATGCTGCTTTGAAGGTCTAATTAGTGGATTACTAAACGCAGACTATAAATACTTTAACAACAGCAACAACAACAGCAACAACAACAACAACAACTGAAGCAACTGCCACAACAATCTGATGAAATTGTGCGTAAGATTTGCTTGGCACAACTCGAGCTAATTTGCTGTCTAGAAACGAATATAGGGAGGAAAGCAAGGAGAAATGTACTGCAATTATAATAGCAATAAAATAATGATATTAATATAATTTAAAGGTTAAGCAATTATATTAAATTATTTTATATAATATTACTGTATGAGTATCTAATAGTCGAGCACACCCACATCTTGCTAAACACATACATATACAATATTCATTAACTCAATGCTAACGAGAGCTATCATCATTACGAGCACCCCAATAGTGTAAGCGAGTTTACAGGGTATCCCACAGTCTAATACGCTTAATGCTACCTATTGATAGATTGCCTAAAGCGAGTACACACTGTTTAGGCTGTATACATTAAGTACGACCTACAATAAGTAAGAGCTGCATGAAGAGTATCTCATAGTCGAGCACTCTCGCTTAGTTGCTATATTAAGAGATTATAAATAAGCTCAAGTAAACGTAGAAACGAGTGTCTAAAAGGTAAATGGGCGCGCAGATAATACTAAAGCTGTTTACAGGGTATCTATGAGTAAGGTACACCCACTTGTTTGACAGACTATTTACTGCAATGTAAGTAGGCATACTTAAGCGAGTAACTTAAAGATATATGAGTGCAGATATTTACATATAGATAACTATATCAGAGCTGTTTACAGGGTATTTAATAGTGAGGCACACTCACTTCTTTATTAATAGAATTTGTTAAGTACTGAGAGTGTGAAAAGATGGTTCAATAGAGAGCAAGTGTAGATATGGCTTGAATAGGAACAGGGTATGCTAGTTCTAACAGGGTATGCTAGTTCTAACAGGGTATATGTCAGTCCAGCACACTCGCTGCTTTATTAACTGAGTATTTTGCTGTTAAATAGTATAATTAGTTGTTTAGTAAGTATGGCTTGCATATAAGACAGGTCTATTATTTGTTTACAGGGTATATGGCAGTCCAGCACACTCGCTGCTTTGTTGGCAGGGTATTGGATTGTTAAATAGTATAATTAGTTGCTTAGTAAATATGTCTTGCATGTAAAACAGGGCATGGCAGTTCTATCATTTGTTTATAGGGTATACGACAGTCCAGCACACTCGATTCCTTGCTCACAGGGTATTGTATTGTGAAATTGTATAATATACTTAGCATATACTAGCGTAAGTCGTGTGTTTATATGGCCCGAATGCTTACAGGGTATGTTAGGTCTATCACAATTGCAACAGGATGCCTATCTAGGAGATCCATAGAGATTCAAGTGAACGGTTCGATCTCCTAGAGCCTGAACAGGTCGAGCATTTCGGAGGATTCGAGCTCCGCCTCGCCTGCGCAGCTTGTGGAACTCATGGAGTTGCCGCTTGCCGATGGCCAGGGGAATGGGATGGATGAACCACTCGGTGCCACGGTGGCACGGTGGCTCCGTCAGTGAGCCGTGATAGCTGTAGAACTCCGTGTAGAACGGCGGCATCAGGTAGTTAAGGGGGAACGCTGGTATCTCAACCGATTGACCAGCAGATTGCACAGCCACAAGATGTTGGATGATCACATCGAGATAGGGATTATCGGTGGACAACTCGAACATGTAAGAGACCATGAGCATGCCACGACTCGATGCATGGCCCCTGTCAATGGCATCCGTGTGCAGGCACTGCATCTCCAGCGGAAAGTGTCGATTGTCCAGCGTGTGCTCCGATCCACTGCTTGTATGCCAGCTCCAGCGGAAGCTAATCTCATGGAAGCTAAAGCTGCCCAGCAGATCGCCACCATCGAGGCAGGGCATCTCGCCGTTAAATGCGGCATGCAACAACAACGTGTGGCCATTGTTCTCCAGTCGTATGCCCAACGGCAGCTGATCATAGCCGAACCACAATAGGGGCGTATCGAAGCAACGCTGCACCACACAATTGCTATCAATGTTAATCGGACTCTGATTATTGAGCGCACTCAACCAGGTGTGTGGTCCACTCCTTGCACCATACTCCACAGACGCCGTCTCCGCTCCACGTCGTGTGCCTGCCACATCACAGTCCCTGTCAGTGCCACAAACCTGCTCGATCAATGCCGCGCCCAGGTACCAATTACTGACGAGCAACAAGGCTCCCACACACGCCAGCAGCAGCACGAACCAATTATTCTCCGGCAGCTCACATAGCCAGCAGAGGAGTCCAGCGCAATCCACACAGTTCAACATCGAGAAGATTTGTAGAAGCTCTCAAGTTGAAGTCAGCTTGCTCCAACTAAACTGAATGACAGCCAGAAAGTTTTTATCTAACCTTAACACGCTTTGACAGTCATTAGCAGCACATTTTCCTGTAGTAATCGATTGCAGTGTTGTACAATGTCACACAACTTGGTCAACACTGCAGCGATATCTTTGCGAAATGTCTTCTTATGCAGCTTACTTTTCTTTGTTTAATCAAACAATTTAATTTTTATATTTCATTTAAATGAAAGTTGACAATTTTTGCCTGTTTTTGCTAACTTGTTTAACAGTGTTGAACAATTGTTTCAGAAAGTACTTTTAGTAGCACTGCAATCGTCAGCACTTTGTCAACACTGCAACAACAAATATGTTTCAATATTAATATGCTAACTACCTTTCTCTTATTGAATTCTTTAGCTAAAATCATATTTTTAGTTAAAACATAACTTTGCGCTCAAATCCTTAGCTTTTGCTTACTTGACAGTGTTGAGCAATACTTTGAGGCAGCTAAACTACTGACTTTTACTCGCCTTTGAACTAACATAACTTTATCTCTACTGAAGCGATTGCTCTCGTCTTATGGCTTATTGTTTAGCTTACTTATTCTTTTATCGATCGTCATCTAAATTTTTGCTTCAAGTTGAAAATAATTTTTTCGAAAATTTTCAATATTTTTGCATACATACCCCTTGACATTTTTTCAAAAATTTTCAAAAAATTTTTTCATTATTTTTTCAACTCAAAATCATCGCTAAAGATAAATTTAGAGTAAAAAATAAGTTTAGTCTAGTTTTTGGGGCCATGCTAATGCTAAAACTGAAAATATTTGAGCTCAAAGTGTTGGAAAATGCTTAGTAAACTAGGTAAACTATATAAAATATAAGCTTAATGCAATTTCTGGCTTTTCAATACAACTTTTTCAGCACTGGTATCGTAATTTATACACTTCAAATAATTGCTTTAAGTTTAGTTCTGCTCAATTTTAAATATTAAACTTGTTATATAGATATATCTATTACTTTTGAGTTATAACAGTGACTGACAGCAGTCTTCCAGCAGCAGCTACAACTTAACAAGTGTTGTTAGGCATTAACAACAAATACTTATGGAGCAGCCCTCGCGATTTGCCCAAAAATATTTCTAATTAAATGCGCTGAAAAGTTAATTATTTTCAAAAACAAATTTACGCAATTTGCAATTTATTTGCATTTGCATTTTTCGGCAGTTGTTGTGTGTTGTTGTTGCTGTTGTTGTTGTTTGTGTGTTGTAGTTGTTGTTGTTGTATGTTTTTGCATAAATTAATTACGCGCTGCTAAAACACAGGAGAACTCTTTAGATGCGGAAATGACTTGCACAAATATCCTGTAGCCTGACTGCATTTTAGTAGGGGATTTGAACAACGCAAAAGGGGAAAGGGGGAAAGGGGGGCTAGGGGAAACGGGAGGCAACCAAGGTGTCGCAGGATATTAATTAGTTTTGTATACAAAATGCGAAATGAGCATTAAAAGCGGAAATTATTTTCAGCTCCTAACAGCCAAAAAGTCGCCGTCAACTTCAACATCATTGTGTTGTCAATGCACAAAATGTAGTTGCTCTCTTTGTATACCCATTGAAAAGGGGCTAAAATGGGTATAGTAACTTTGTTTGAATGTATGCAACAGACAGCAGTAGGCGTGGCAGTTCATATAAGCTTTATATCTACTTAAGCAGCATCAATAGGTGAGTCGTTTAAGTCAGGTGCGTCTATCTCCCTGTAAAATGTGTCAAACTCAGCAACTATTAGAGCTAGAGACATCAAAATTGGCATGAAGGTTGCTGTATACTCTCTCTAGTTGAAGTTAGATCTTCCCTAACTCAGCCTCTTACCCCGCAAATCGTATAAATACAAATTATGGCCACATTTCCCAGCGTAAACACTTCTAACTTAACAATTGCTTGCAGTATACCCTATAGAAGCAATGCTGTAAGTTTCATCAAGATCGGTTTATAAATAAGAGAGATAATCACTTTTTGTTACTAGCACGTGAGTGCGAGTGAGATAGCGAATAACTGCAATACAATGTAAATGAAGTGACGTAGCACTTAGCTTTAGATTGAGTAGGTTTACATAAGACAAACTTAGCTGCTATGAGCATGCTAAGTATTCTAATGCTATATGAGTGTTTGAGAAGAGAGAGAGAGAGAGGAAGAGAGAGAGAGAGAGGGAGAGCGAGAGAGAGAGAGAAAGAGAGAGAGAGAGAGAGAAAAAGAGAGAGAGAGAGAGAGAAAGAGAGAGAAAAAAAAGAGAGAGAAAGAGAGAGAAAAAAAGAGAGAGAGAGAGAGAGAAAAAGAGAGAGAGAGGCAAATACTTGAGAAGAGAGAGAGAGAGAGGAAGAGAAAGAGAGGAAGAGAAAGAGAGGAAGAGAGATAGATAGAGAGAGAGAAAGAGAGAGAGAGGAAGAGAGAGAGAGAGAGAGAGGAAGAGAGAGAGAGAGAGAAAAAAAGATAGAGAGAGAGAGAAAAAAAGATAGAGAGAGAGAGAGAGTGGCAAATACTTCTAATATACTTTATTTAGCTGACTGCCTAGGGTATTCTGCTGTCGTTCCGCTTGCTTGGCGATTGAAATTTGAGACTTTGCGAGACCAACGACCAGCGACTAGAGATTAGCATAAAGTTATGAAAAGCCATCAGAATAGGCGGTACACGCCCACTGCACGCCCACACCTATACGAGAGAGAGAGAGTAGAAGAAGCAGAGAAGCAGAGAAGCAGCAGGAGTATAGGGAATTAAATAACGCACAAATTGCAAAAATGCATTTAAATGGCAACTTCAATGCGGGGTGAAGATTTTGTGATAGAAGTGAGACAGAGAGGGAGCCAGAGACTCTGCTCTCTCTCTCTCTCTCACTCCCTCTCTCTGCAGCTCGCTCTGTGATTCAATTATGACAGTTTCAACAAATTGTTGACTTGATTTGATGCGTTGCCTTTCGACTTTTTGCACTTGCGGGCAGAAGGCGTTGACATCTGCCAAATGTTACAAATATTTCATGTTGACTTCCTTTTGTTGCCTCACTGTGATTCCAGTTGTTGTTGCCATTGTTGTGTTGCCTCGGGCGTTCTGTTGTTTGCAACATGCACACGCAAATTGCGGGGTAAGCATGTGGCATAAACGTAACACTAACATTGTTATATTAAACCCGCTGCTCGAGGGCGTCCAATCACAGTAATAACTCCCCATAATGCACATAACCATAACCTGCGGCAGTTGCTTCGTTTCGTTTCAGTTCTCTTCTTCTTCATCGTTTTTATATATATTTTGATCAACAACCACTTTTGGTCCTTCGGGGTTAATTGACTTGCAATTCGATTGTAAACATTGCCATGAATCAAACTAAACGAATCTACTTATCACTCATCTATAAATGAGCACATGAAGCGAACGATTGACTGATTGTTGAGTGATTGACTGATTGACTGATTGAAGGACTAATTGACTGAGTGACTGACTGATTGACTGAACTGTTTAATTGACAAACTGCTTCACAAACTTACTGAACTTCACATAACAGCAATCGCTTCATCAGTATCACTTATGACACGGGCAATGCCGGCCTACAATCAGCGACAAGTTTATTAGGTTGAAAGTATACAAATCTGGCAAATTTTACTCCTTTTAGTAGTACTTAAAAGACATCCATTACTACTCTCTTACTGTTATTACTACAATTGTCTAATTCTACTACTATTAGTGCTTCTACTACTATTTTTCTACTGCTACTTACAATACTTTTTCTGTTACTATTTTAGGTGGCACTTTAAAGACATATTTTGCTGCTCTTACTACTATTACTTCTGCTACTTTAAATGCTACTCTATTACTACTATTACTATTACTGTTTGTTCCTTCTGCGACTACTCCTTCTACTACTTTTTACTACTCTAACTTAGACTACTCTTACTATTACAACGCTACTATGAATATTACAACAACTAAAACTACTTTCTACTTCTACTTTCTACTACTACTACCTACTACTACTGTCTACTACTACTGTCTACTACTACTGTCTACTACTACATCTTCTGCAATTTAAACTACTATTATTACTACTTCTACTATTAGTACTACTACTAATATTATTACTACGGCTGTATATACTTCTACTGTTACTATTAGTACTATACTAACACATTTACTGCGACTAAATATACTTCTACTACTACTACTACTATTACTACTCTACTCACATATTTTCTACTCCTACTACTACTACTACTACTACTACTACTACTACTACTTAAACAGCTGTAGCTATTAATTCTACTGTTCCAATTACCATATTTACTGCTACTACTACAAACTACAACTACTATTGCTTCAATTTACAACCATTACTAGCACTACAAATACTGCTTTTAATACTACTTCTACTACCACTTTTACTACTACTGTACTAATAGTCCTACTACTACTACTATTACTAAAACAACTGCAACTACTAATTCTACTATTACTACTGACGTATTTACTACTCTTCAAATTTACAACTACTACTGCTTCACTCCACAACTATTACTACTACTTTTACTACTATTTAAACTACTACTTTTACTATTACTACTAATTCTACTATTACTACTACCATATTTGTTACAATTTCAATTTACAACTCTACTGCTTCACTCTGCAACTATTACTACTATTATTATTAATATTACAATTAATACTGTTGCTACTACTACTTTTGCTACTACTTTAATTATTACTTTTACTTATACTTTTACTACTACTTTTACTACTATTATAATAATACTACTCCCACTTACAACAACTAAACTTCTGCTACTATTTAGAACTACTACTATTACTTTTGCTACTACTTTTACTACTACTTTTACAACTACTTTCACTACTACTTTTACTTCTACTTTTACTACTACTTTTTCTACTATTATAATAATACTACGCCAACTTACAACCACTCCACTACTGCTACTATTTAGAACTACTACTACTACTTTTGCTACTACTATTACTACTACTGTACTAAAACTACTACTTTTACTACTAGTACTTCAACTACTACTCTTCCTCAAAGCTGTTTTAACTATAACACTTCCTCTTACAAACACATCAACTACTAGACCCCAAAATCCTAAAGTGCTACAATACAATAAGCATAGAAAATTCATTCTCACGAGTCTAACAACTAAATAAACAACTTGTCTACTCGCTTTTCAATATATTTTTGATAAATTTATATACTGTGCTGTTTCATCTTTAGCGTTCTTTTATACAAATCAATAAATGAATGCGAAAATGTCCAAATCACTGGAGAATACTGAAGGATTAGACGAGGATTACCTGTCGATAATGCGACAGTCGAATACGGAGGCAATAAGCGATTTGGAGATGATTCACAATAATCTGCAGCTGGTAAAGGCGCAAACAGCAAATCGCCGTAATAAGTTAACCAAGGAGTTGGCCGAGAATAAGCTAATTAGACGGCAAGAGTTGAACAAGACAATATCGAATCTGCTGTCCAATGTAATGGACCAGTTGGCAGAGGCAGCCAAACTGGAGGATGAGCTGAATGGCGTCGAGAATGAACTACAATGTTGCGAACCAGATAAACTGGCCAAGCTGGAGCGTCCCAAAGAACGTGTGGACTCTGACGAGGAATCGGACTCTTCGGAAGCATCTCTAAACGATTATGCACTGGTTAATCCCAATCCCGAATTGCAAGCACTGCTGCAATCAGCGAAAAAACATCGCATTAACTTGAATATCCCGCGCGAGGGTGGGTCAACAATGCTGCCTGGCAAGAAAACGCAAGTCGATCCTATTTCCAGCATGTGCTCCAAAGCAGAGCGGGTGATAATTAAGAAATCCCCGGGAGAAACCGATGGCACTTACCGTCTGAAGCTGCTCCATCGCTGCCAGACCATAATGCGACCCTATGGCATTCCCATGTATGATTTCTCCATATCCTGGGCCAGTGGCCACGCCCTCTGCGCGCTCATACATCACCATGTGCCAGACATCATCGATGAGAGCTTCCTCAAGTGCAAGAACGCGTCTGTCACACTCGAGTACGTTTCGGGCCTGACGAAACTACTTGGCGTTGAGTTTGAAGGCAGCTTGGTCAAGTTCTTCCAGCAGAAGCGTCCCAGCTACATAAAGGTGTTTAACTTTGTCGACAGTCTGTATCGCAAACTGGTTTATTTGCCTTAATAAATTGAAATACATTTAATTACTATAGGAGTATTGATTGTTGTAGGAGAGAGTATCACTTGTTTGCTACCTGCAAGGACTTTCCGCAGTCGAAGTTAGATTGCCAGGTACTTTCTTCCCTTTTCCAGTTGCAATCTATGCAATTTAAACGATTGTTTCTATCGCAAACTGCTTGATTTACCTTAATAAATTGATTTACATTATGTTAATTGATTTGTTTAATAGAGAATATCATTGTTTGCTACCTTCAAGTACTTCTCTCAGTGAGTGTAAGAGTGCCATCTATTTCGTTTCGTAGTCTATACCGTAAGCTGGTAATTTTAGCCTAATAACTTGATTTACATTATGATTATTGCTTTGTTTAATAGAGAATATCATTGTTTTACTAACTACTCTTAAAGTAATGCTTCCATCTAAGAATAGCCTTTATTTCCTTCCAAATTCCAGCTAGAATCTTCCAAATAGTCTGAACGTAAGCTGCTAACTTTAGTCTAGAACACAAGCTGAAAAGAAATTGATTTACATCATGATTATTGTTTTGTTTAATAGATAATACCATTGTTTTACTAACATCCCCTCTTAAAGTAATGCTTCCATCTAAGAATAGCCTCTATTTCCCTCCATTTTCCAGCTTGAATCTTTCCAATAGTCCGCAACGTAAGCTGCTAACTTTAGTCTAGAGCACAAACTGAAAAGAAATTGATTTAGATCATGATTATTGCTTTGTTTAATAGGGAATATAATTGGTTATCTAACTTCCCCTGTTAAAGTAAGGCTTCCATCTAAGAATAGCCTCTATTTCCTTTTGAAATTGATTTACATTTTTTCCTAAATTGATTTACATGATCATTATTGCTTTGTTTAATAGCGCATATCATGTATTAACCACCTCCTAAGACTTTCCTCAGCCAGAGTAAGAGTGCCATCTATTTCCTTCCATTTTCCAGCTGCAATCTTTGCCATTCTGTTGACAATCTCTACAGTAAGCTGCTAACTTTGTCCCAGAGCGCAAGCTGCAAATATATTGAATTACAATATGAATATTAATTTGTTTAATTATAGACTAATTTGCTTGTCTTGTTTGACTAACTTCCGCAGGACTTTCATCTATTTCCTTTCATTTTGCTGCAGAAATCTTCCCATTTATTTATTGTTCCTTTGTCTGCAACGCATTAGTTAAGCATGTGGAACTGTTTAAGCCAAGCAACTTAACCGCTACTCGGCTAAAGTGTAAGCATTGTAGCCTTGTGCTTTTCGCACTTGTTTGTGCTATTGAAATTTCCCGTTTGGCGGCACATTTCCCAGTTGATGGCCGCACTTAACTGCAGCTGCAGTCGTGGCAAACAAATTGATGCTGACAAACATGCGAAAGAAAATTTCCGTTTCCGTTGTGAAAACTTCGTTAAAGTGACGCGAATTCAATTGCGAGCGCTGCAAAAGAAAAGTGCAATAAAAATTGTGCTGCCAGCGTCAAATAAAAGCCCGCAGCGTAAGTTGGATAAATGGCAAATAGGCAGGTCCTTGCAGGAGGACTTCTTTTTGCGACATTGGACGGTTTGCGATTTGTATTGCTGTTTGCAAGTTATATCCCTTAAATCAGTTAAACGCATTTGCTGATTAAACCAATGAGACGACTGTGCTGCCATTGCATAGTCCTTTAGTCCTTTTAGTCGTGTAGTCCTTCAGCGTTCAGCACAGCAGGCGTCTGCTCGTCAGGCGTAAAATTTCACACATTATTTGTGTGCGAGACGCACACAATTGCTATGCTCTGATAACATTCAGTAGACTTTATGGGTTATCTTCCAGCTGATAATGTTAATATGCGCCGCAGGACATCAAACACATACTAGACAATTCAACTTTGTTATGGCCAATCCGCTTATAGAACTGGAGACACAGAGAGAGAGAAAGAGAGAGAGAGAGAGAGAGAGAGAGAGAGAGCGATGTGTTGTCAATGGCGGGATTATCGTTTTACAAGACGAGTGCGATTGTTAAATGAACAGCAAGGATGCTGCTGTCAAGCATGTCCTTGCTTACCTGACGCTCAGCTTCTTTAACCACAAGCAAAAACCACATTGCTCTGCTCTTCGACTGCGACTTCTGCCTTGCCGAGCGTGTGAGCAAGATCGTTAGTGCAGCAGCCATGTTGCAAATCGAGGACACTCAACAGCGTCGCCTACAGTAGCCTCACATTTGCCACTCAGCTGTCTGAGTGCGTGGAATGTAATCGTGATCCTTATCGCAGCATGCGACCTTTATGAAGTTTGTCCATTGTCTGCGCCGCTTCATTAGCAGCTTAGGGGCGTTGACGTGTTGGTCCGCATGTTTACAATGTTGTTACTTGCCCTCATTACAAAGACCCGAAGACGCTAAACGTGTGTACATTTCCTCTCCCCTCCTCCTTCACAACACACCGCTCTGTTGTTCTCTTTAACACAATGGGCAGGGGAAGCAATCACCGAAGAACCTTTGAAATGGTTAGCATAATTGACAAACCTGAGACTGTTTGCAGAAACAAAAACACCTACTTGAGTTTTGGGAAATATATCCGGGTGAAGATATAATGAAAGTGTAACGCAGCATCTGTGTGTGTGTGTTAAAATCAGCATAAGAATAAGATTTTATTGTTTTAGCTGCACTATTGTCCCGCGCTTTGTTTTTCACCATACTCTAATTCAACACGTATCACAACCCTGTTAATAAACACAACAGCATTGGGCACATATTTCTCTTTTTATTATATATAATTTAAATAAAACGCGAAATATAAACTCTTATTTATATATTTACTAAATTGCTGAACATTTTCAATTAGAATTTCTGTTAAGCTGGCGCTCAACTGTTGACGCACTCCACCGCTGCCTTTTCATACATCCATTCTGTTAACCCAGCACTCAACTGTTGAGTATGTTGAACGCACTCCACCATTTCGATAACATTGAAAATTTCTGCTAAGCTAGCGCTCAACCGTTGAGTGTACAGAACGTACAAACATAGTCGAGACACATTGTAACTGTGTGCAAAGAATGCTCAGTCAACACTTGTGGTGAATTTCGAAGGAGTGAAATTTTTGTTAAAAGTGCAAAAATTAGTAATTTTCAGGACATAACAAGGTGTTACGGATAATCAACTAATTAAACAGGTAAATTACTTAGCTAAGTACATGAAGAACATCATATTAAAAGCTGTTAAGCTTTTAAATATCACAAGTAAAATAAGGATACGTGAGTGAATAGCTTTGTGTAGAATTTGTAGATATTACACTGGAGGGGGGCTTGTAGACAAATCATTTGCAGCGATATTTTTTAACAATTAGTAGTTTTGTGTGTAGAGAACTACAACGATAAGTATCGTTATCGATTATATTAAAACTTGCAATAGTTTTTAGTTCTTGCCAACAAAAGACTGCAGAGTGAAACATGTAACTGTAACTGTAGCAGAGACATAGATAGCGCAATAGAATGAAAGACAGTGCGAGTACGAGAGAGAAAAAGAGAGAGAGCGGGACAAACACTAAGCAAGAATAATGCGTTACATGAAACTGCACTAAGCTCAACGTTTTTGGTTGCCTTTTTGGCTTTTGCGAATTTATTTTTTATGCGTCGGGCTGCACGCAAAGCCAGAGAGACAGAGAGAGAAAGAGAGAGGGAGGGAAAACGAGAGGGAGAGAAGTGACTACAAGTTGAATTCCTTCAAAGAGACTGCGCCTAGGCGGAAGCACTAGACAAATTACCGATGAGCAGCGCCTGCAACTGGAGCCATCACTCAAGGTCTGGCCCATGTCAGGAAAGGGAGCTAGCGGTGGTGGGGAGCGAGGCAAGGAGTGCTTGTTGGGGCCCGATCCTCAAAGGGTCTGGCAAAATGGCAAGAACAGAAAAAAACGTTTTGGGTCTAAGCAAGGGACAACAACAAAAAAATGAACGTTCATCGTTTATGGGCAAATGGAGCATATGCCAAGGCTAATTAGGCAGGGGATGCACAACAACAATAACACTTGGCTGTGTGGGGGATTGGGGTGCTGGGATTGGGGTTTGCCAATTAAATGCTTAAGCTGTGTTTCTGGTGAGCTTGTCATAAATTTTGACTGATTATGCGTATACGTCTTTGTCGTGTACTGTCCCAAGGAGCCTGGACCTGTACCTCCCACACACACACACACACACACACACCACACACACACACATACACACCCAACCATTTGCCACATCCTTTGACATGCTTTTCGTGACAACTGAAGAAATTCTGCGGTTGCTGAGGTCGACGTTGAATGTTGTATTTCGGCACCGCAGCCACAACAACATATTATGTTCCCTCTCTCTCTCTCTCTCGCTCTTTCTATGTCAGTCTCTATCTATCGCACTCTGCCTCTCTCCCTCGCTGCCTCTCAAGCATTCCCAACGTGTCCAACGCAATTCATCATTCAATTAAATTGACCGCAGAGCCGCATTTCAAAGTTCCGAGTTCGTCGACATCTTTGGGCCATGGCCAAGGCATTGAGTGAAGTTTTAAAGTTGTTTTCCACGCAAATCCTTTAATGCATTTTGTCGCTGCCATCGATTATCCTTTCAATAAACGCCAAGACCATCGAACCCACCTCCCCCTGTCCGCATAACAATACAAAAAAAGTAGTAGAAGTAGCAGAACTCTGCTGACACTCGAAGCCAATCCTCGCATGCCACTCGTGCAACATCTTCTGCAGCGTTGTAAATCTCGCGCTTGATTTATGCTCTGGCTTAAAAGCCAATTGATGTGAATGGAATGTCGCTGCTAACTGGAGGCATGTGCGTGGGCGTTGGCGTGGGCGTGGGCATCTTTGCCACGTTGCCACTTGCTGTTGCATGCTGCACGTAGCCTGTCGCTGCCTCTTGGATTTGCCATCCGCTGCGTGGCAGCTTAAGCGATTCTTTTTGACACAAAGTCAAAAATACCAAGAATTGCAACCATTTCGGAATCGCTTTTAGCCATTTAGTATGCCAAGTGGCAGCGCCTCAGCTCAGACACTGCCACAATCGACAACAATGTCAACAGCCAATATCCTGACGGCATTTGCCAAAGTGATTTATGCCCTGTCCCTGCCCAGCATATCAAAATCACCAGATACGCTTTGACCTCCAGTTGGGATCGCGTTGAGGCATCTTCGCCTTGATGACGACTCCCAAATGCAAATATTTTCAAATTCAACTAGTTGCTGGCAAATATTTGCCGAACACATCTACATTTTGGCCAGTGTATGCGACGCCCATAACAAATGCGCAACTGGCCAAGCGACTTTGATTAATTAACACGCAACCAACAACATTTCTGATAACAAAAATCAAGCAAAAATATCAAAAGAAAAAGAAAACAAAACTATTGACCACATGAAGCTCTAATAAACGAGCTCAACACCGAATTGAGATGTTTTCACGATTATTTGGCGTGTTTACTTTGCATACGCTGCTCCCTAACACTGGGTGTGTGGGGCATATTAGCTGTGCCACTCAATTTGCTCATTCTACAAAAGAGTATTGAGTTTTCTTCATTATATAAATACTGCTTTCAGTTAACTTAATTTAATATTTCTTTAAATTATTCATAGTTAAGCTTTAAAGGTTTTTCTTCACAGTGTTGCAAAACGTTTCGAAGAGTGTTTATATTGGAATGATTTAAACTTGAATTAATATTCTTTATAAATTACTAATAATTGTGCTATATTATCAGCCTTAGCTGTGTTGTGTTTATAGTGTTGAGAAACGTTTAAAATATCGTTGAGCTAGAATATAATTAGTCAAGTTTAGACATTTCATTTAATTTAATTAAAAGATATTAAATATTTGTCAATTTATGAAAGAAAATTAAATATTTAAAGCAAAATACATTTAAGTTTTTATGGCAGTATTAAAAAACTTGTAAAATATTATTACATTAACTTCCTAAATAAACTAAAAAGTTGTTAATTAATTGTCACTTTTTAAATTTCTATATCTCGTATAAATTAAATTTTTGCATTAAATATTATTAAACTAAAATTTTATGTATATTCTAAAACAATATTATAAACAATTATAAATAAAATTCAAGGCAATCTTAAATTATTCAATTAATATTTCTTTCATATATAGTGTTACTTAGATTTGCTATAAATTTATATTAAAATTATTCAAACTTAATGTTTTAACTAAAAATAAACAATTAAAAACCATTTCAGATAATATATAAATATAGTTAATTTATTATAAATATTTATTAAAATGATTAAAACTAAATTTTTAACTAAAAAATAAGTGGAAAACCTTTTAGACAATTTATTAATATAATTCAAACTAAATGTTTTCACTGGAAATGATGTGAAAAGTGCACAAAATGTATGGACAATGAAATAATTAATTAACTACACGATTTAAGTAAACTGTTTTTTATTTGAATTGATTATAAATTAACATTAAAATGTTTAAAACTAAATGTTATATCTGGTAATTCAGCAAGAATTCTCTATTGCTTCAAGCAACTTCGTAAAATCTCTTAACAGTTTCAGTTCTAAGTTTCAAATCTCAGATTATTTGACGTTGCTGTACTTGAATTTGATACTTCTGGTATTGGAAGATTTGGGATTTGTTTGTTTAACCCGTGGATGGGCTACTACCTGCCAGAACTGAGGAGATGCTGTGATTTTTTACAGTTCTGAATGTGTTTTACTGTATCAGTGTTACCAAACTCCAAACTCTTGGCCAAGGCACAGAGACAGACAGCTCAACAGACATCAATTTGTTTCTTTGTAAAGTCGCTGCTATATTTCGTATATTTTCCATTTTTTCTTTATTCTTTGCTCTTCTTCTTCTACTTTTTGGTTCTTTTTTTATTTTGTGCCTTTTTTTGTGGTTTGGTTTGATTTGAGT
Source organism: Drosophila macrospina (assembly GCA_035042075.1). Taxonomy (NCBI): domain Eukaryota; kingdom Metazoa; phylum Arthropoda; class Insecta; order Diptera; family Drosophilidae; genus Drosophila; species Drosophila macrospina. The sequence continues at coordinate 1,572,235 of JAWNLW010000133.1, read as the reverse complement.
TTTTAATTAACGCTTTGGATTTGTTTGCTTGCGCGTTTGGACGAGATGAATCAAAAGAGTTCGAGTCGAAGTCGGACTTCGAGTATGAATACGAATACGAATACGAGTGCGAGTACGAATACGAGTACAAGTACGAGTTCAACTGGACGTGGTACTTCAAAAAGGGGCGTGGTAGGCATTTGAGTGGTGCGGTTGCCATGGCAAGTTTCATTTTGACAACATTCTTTGTTGGCTAATTCGGCATTTTGCATGCTGCACAAATATAAAATTCCGCTGAAAGCGCCCTGACAACTGCCCCCTCCCCTCCTCCGTCCTGTCTCCTTGCCCAGGCACACTCATCGGTTGGAAGGGCAGAATCTAATAAGCGAGTAGGACAACAGGTGAGTGGGCCAGACTCGCTGGGAGCGGGGACAAGACGACACGTGGCACAGGCAACGACGACAGCAATGAGCTTGTGTCTAAAGGTGCCGCTGCCAGTTCCCAAAATGCCACGCGGCTCAATCTTTGTCAGCCCGGCGAGAGTTATGCTTTATACAAATTCCACAGTTGAAGGCCCAACCCCCTCACCCCGCCCAGCATGTTGACTTTTTGGGCAATAACTGTGAGTGCTGCTGCTGCTGCTGCGGTTGCCAATGCAACGCATCGTACAGTTACAGTTAGCTGCGGAGTGGGGGTTGATAGCTGTGTCGATTGCTTAAGGTTATCTAACTGCTATCGCCTATCGATAGGCAGCAACGTACTAAGCGCCAAGCATTCGCCTTTTATCGCTGTGCACATTCCTCCCCCCTTTCATTGGGTAGTCACCTCCCACCACCCACACACACACACACACACACAAGCAAAGCAGTTACGTTTTTGTGGGCGGCGCTTTGTTTATGCATAGCATTCAGCTTGTTGTCTTGCTCACAGCTATAAGCGGCTGCAGTCCGAGCGAGACAACTGGCTGGTGCGCGTATTGCTGCTCACGCTAAGATGGCAGCGAACAGCTAGCGTTGTCTCGCTCTCGCAGAGCATACGCTGTGCAAATCAATGCAGTTGTTAAGCAGTTGGCAGCTGGCAGTTGGCAGTTGGCAGATAGTAAAGCAGATAACACGCGACTTACCCGCTTTACGCTTTTTGCTTTTCGCTTGTCGATTGTTTTGGCAAGCCAAAGAGCCAAGAGCCGACGCCGCTGCCGCTGCTGCTACTGCTGCTGCTACCAGGGGGTGGGTGGCTATTGAAAGCATCGTCAGCGTCAGGCTGCGTCGACGTTAACGTTCACGTTCACGTTAACGCTATCATCATCGAGTCAATTCGTTTTGATTTTTTCGCATTTGTCTCAAATGCAAGCGAGTCGCCTGGCAAACATTACGCGTTCCGTTCCGTTACGCTTCATAGCCAAATTTTCTGTTGGCCAAAAGCCGTCGCCATAATAAAATACAAAACAAAATTCACAAACGAAAATCGAAAATCGGTTAGAGTTCAACTTGGCCAGAAGTCAACACAGTGCAAACAGTAGTTGCTTAAATGTGCATAGCAAACAACGGCAAAAGAAATCAATTTAATAACAACAACAACAACAGCAACAACAACAATAACAATAACAACAATAAGCTAAACAACAACAAACCGCAGTCTGGCAAATTGCGGTGCGCCGTACAGTGTCCAAGTGTCAGTTGGTCAAACATTTCATCAATAAACGATACAACTTCCGTAATACTGCGTGCTCACCTTCAACTTCTACGTGTGTGTGTGTGTGTGTGTGTGTCTCTCTGCGTGTGTGTGTGTGTGTGTGTGTGTGTAGGTGTGTGTGTCTGTGTGTTAATGTGCATGTGCGTGTCTCACAAAACTTTTCAACTTCCGGCCAAGTGACTTCGTTTTAATTTCTTTGGCTTCTCTTCGCTTGTTTTTTCTCGTATGGTCAAGACATTTAATTAATTTTACTATGGCAATCTAAGCTTATGCTGAAACTGAACTCTGACCCAAGCGGTTAAGTTTTAGCCAAGAAACATAAGCCAAAAGGGGTTCACAAGGTGAGTGACGGAGCTGCAACCGAAATGTGCAATCAAACTTCAACTTACAAATCTATACAAGCATTTTAATTACAATTTGTGAATAGTTAGCCATGAATTGTGAATACTTTGCAATGAATAATGAATAGTAGAAGTTGCTTTTTAAGCGAAACTATAAAGTTTGCTTTGTATTAAACAAATATGGCAGAAAAGTTGATGAGTTTTGTTTGTTGTTAACTAAATTGCAACTTTTCTAAAGAATAAATATTATATAGAAGTTGCTGAGTTTCATTTGTAGTTAACTAAATTGCAACTTAACTAACTAATAAAAATTATAGACAAGTTGCTGAGTTTCAAGTTAACTAAATTGCAACTTTTCTAGTAGTTTAACTATTTACATTAAATATAATTTACATATTTTGTTGATTAATTTAGCTAGATAACTTGAGCTTTGCTTCCTTTAAAAACTAAGAATGCAACGCAATTAAGTTGTGTGACTTTTGTAGCTTTTTAAGTTGAATAACTCATAAATTATTTAACATTATTTAACACTCAGCTTAACTTAACATATTTCTCTTTAATTTACAGCCAACATTTTTGGAACAATTGAAAGATTGATAATTACAAGTTTGAAATGTAATTAAAGTTTGAACTGCGCTAGAACAAAACCAAACTGTGATAGACGAGTATACGAGCAGATTCAATGTGAATGCTGTCTAAATAAGCGATATATATATATATGTAAATTTCAATACAATTGAATTACAATATATATATACTAAATATATATATATATTTATATATATATACGGAATTAAGTAAATATTTGTTGGCAAGGCAAAAGTTTAGAAAAAGGCGACAAACTGTCGACGTTATCGATACGCAACTTCTCGGCAAGCATGCTGAACAATCTTGGGGCCAATGTGCTGGGTAAGTGCTATAAATAGTTGAATTTAATGTTAAGCTAAACGGGGGTGACAAGCTGCAGGGGGGGAGGGGTGTACGGCTACACGAACAGCGTATGAATATTGTAATTAAGATCGTCAAGTGAATTGCGCTAATATATAATAATATATATGCATTAATCTGGCCATAATTAAACTAATTTCTTGAGCATACCCCCTCCTCCGTTATGCAGATGTATGTGTCTGTGTGTGTGTATGGGTTTACTTCCGACTTATTGGACGGGGCAGGTCCATCGATGCCGCTAAATGGCCTATAATTGAGGCGTCTAAACAGCTGGCGCCGCTGTCGCGTGCATTTAGCAATAATTAAGTTGTATTTAACTACTTTTTTTTACTGTTGTTGTGGGTGTGAACAAGGGCCTGCAGTACCTCTCAGCATGTGTGTGTGTGTGTGTGCGTGTGTGTGTGTGTGTTAATTGCCATAATTGCTCTTTTAAATATGCCGCAAATTGTAAATTACATTTGTACGCACATCATTAACAGTTTATATATTCATAAATACAATATTTTTCTACCACATTGTTGATCATTTTTCAAGCACTTTCAATTTCGGCAATCAATTTGTAAGCCATTACAGCTGCCTTTGCTGCAAGCCACGCCACCTTTTGTTGCACACACAGCTCACCACTCGCTCGCTCGCTCGCTGCAACTGTTGCAACAGTTTTACACTCGAATGAATTATGGCGCGCACTTTTTTATTATTTTTTTTATTATTTTTATTGTTTTCATTGAATATTTCGCCAGCGCCACAGCCATCGACGCGATCAATGTGCGCCCGCAACACTTTTGTAATTAATTACTTTTATTAATTTATTGCCATTTTTTACTGCACGGCATACGCGGCGTATGCGTTATATTTATAGGCTGCCCCTGCCAAAAGAATTATGGCCAGCAAATATTGCAACTAAAAACTGCATAACTGTTGCCAGTCATTGTTTGTATTGTTGTTTGTTTTTTAATTTAAATTTAAAGAAATCTTTCATTTTATTATATATATTTAAGTCATCTAAAAATCTTTGTTTATAACATTTAAATTATAAAAGAAATCTTTAGTTTTATCATATATATTTAAGTCACAATAAAAGTCTTTGCTTATATTATTGTTTATTACATTTAAATTCAAATAATTAAGAGAGTTATCGATCAGTTAGGCTGTTCAGTTATCGATAGTAAAAGTATTTTCATAATTATTATTTCTTTCTTTTCTGATTATCTTTCTTATTTGTAGACCGAACTTGATGAAACTTTCAGCATTGCTTCTCTATGGTATTTGCCAAGCAGCTGTTAATCTAGAAGTGGCTATGTTAAGAAATGTGGCCATAATTTGCGTGGGAAAGGGAGAGGTATCTAAATTTTTTAAATAAAATTGAACTGCGAACTGTAGAGTGGAACCTTCCAACCAAATTTGGTGGCTCTAGCTTTAATAGTTGTTGAGATTGATGGGTTCAACAGACAGTCAGACAGACAGACAGACAGACAGATAGACAGACAGACGGACAGTCAGGTAAACAGACAGAGAGACGAACATTTTACACAAGTCTAATATAACCCTATTCAGTTTATAAAAAAAGAAATCTTTAATTTGCTTATATATATATAAAAGTCACTCGAAAAGTCATTGTTTATATTGTTATTTCTAACATTTAAATGTAGAAATCACCTTTAATTTTATTATAAGCCTTTTTAGACTCTTTTCTATTTGTGTTAACACAAATCGCAAGTCAAGCAACAAACTATAAATTTCAATAAGTTTGCCAGCTTCTTTTTTGTTGTTTTGTGGCCACGCCGCAAAATCCTTTTTGTGCGCCTGCAAATCCTGCCTGCAAAATGCGCTGTTAATAAATTTCATAAGTCCTGCGAACGTAGCACACACACACACACACACACAGAGAACAACAACGGCGCCGCAACAGACGACATTTGCATATTACGTATGCGCAGCGTAGGCTGTAGTTGAACAGCAGCAAAGAGGAACGGACTGCGGGGCGGGGCGGGGCACTGAGTGCGCCCAATTAAGCGCAATTTGCATGCGACAAAAGAAATGCCTAAAACTGGGCAAGAGTTGTTCAAATGGTGCAGGGTATGAGGGGGTTATCAAGGGGGGATCTGAGTGTTGTCATTGTCGTCTCTAATGCCACATTCATTTTGCATTTACATTTGCATTTGTCTCTGGCGCCAAAAACTTAAATCGTTGACTTAATTTCAATGGTTTGTTGTTGCTGTTATAGGTGTTGTTGTTGTTGTTGCTGTTGCTGTTGTTGTTGTTGTTGTTGCTGCCACTGTTACGCTTCTTGTTGCGCCTCAACTCAGCGCATTTTTCTGCGCCCCTGGATTAATTAAATTAATTTCATGATTGCATTTGTAATTTGACTGGCAAACAGAGTACCCAAGCTACACACACACACACACACACACACATATACACATATACACACACCCCCTCCCCTCTCAGTCGCCTTTGCTGGCATTTTTGCGGTCGCCTGCGCTAGTGAAATATGTGCTTCCTCATTGGCCAACATTTGCATTGAAATGTTTTGCGGTTTTTGCTGTGAATGCTGCAACTGTTGCTGCGGTTGCAAGTGCCTGCTTTTCTCCCCACACTCACACACACACATACCTATACACACACCCACACACACACACACACTTGCCTGCTAACCGCACAATTTCCAAATTTCAATAATTATATACAGTGCGTGCAACTGACTGAGGCCTGCTGCTGCTGTTGTTGTTGTTGCTGCTGTTGCATGCACTAGTCCTTGCTGCATGCTGCCATATATTTTGCGGCAGATATTTGCATTTAGTGCAATGCGCGATGCCATTGGCAGCTGCTGCTGCTGCTGCTGCTGTTGCTGTTGCATCTGGCTGCTGGCTGCTGTGGCTGCCACCAAACTGATTTGCGCAAATTTGTGCAAATTGCTTGCGCGATAAATTCATGTTTGCCAATTTTAATTAATTAATCGCTTTGTGCGGTTTTCGTTGCACGTTGCACGTTGCACTGACCGAAACAAGCTGCATGCCCGGCCAAAATGGCCGCCCGTTGCCAGCAACAAGCACACAGACACACACACAGAAAAGCATACACACACACACACCCATCAGTTGGGTGCCGCCATGTTTTATTTCAACTGTAAACCGTTGCGAGCATTACGCAACATTCAACTAATGTCACAGCGTTGATATCTCAAATTAGTTGCAGCTCAATGATTGATTTCATATGCCAATTAGACAGCAGTCAAATTACGACGCGTATTACACACTTAGTTACATATATAATAATGGCATTACTAATAGAGCTTACTTAAAGATTACAGTAGATTAGAGGTAACAAAGTTGCCAAGTTTTACAAAGCATTTGTGGAAATTCTTATTTCAATTGGCTTTAATTAGAATCTTTACTAGTTAAATGTATTTTTTAATATTTCTATTTACATTATTTCATTTCTATTTACATTAATAATATTTATTTATTTATTTATTTATTTAATATTAAACTCAGCTTTGAGTTGGTGGAAATTCTTATTGAAATTAACTTTAATTATAAGCTTTAATTATAAAATTTATTTATTTATTTATTTATAGAAATTCCTATTGAATTTAGCTTTAATATTTAATATTTATAAAATGTGCTTAATGTATTCGTTTAATTTAATATTTATATTATTTAATTTATATTTATATTGATATTATTTATTTAGTTAACTTGTGGACATTCTTATTTATATTTGCTTTAATTAGTTAAAAATCGTATTTATTGCATTAATAGTATATTTGAATGATGAATATTTATATTTAATTTAGCTTTAATAGAAACATTAATTAGAAAGTGTATTTATTGTACTATTTTATTGTATGCTATTTATATTAAAATTACTTATTTATTTATTTAATATTACATTTTGATTTTTATTATATTTATGTTAAATATTTAACATTAATCAAATGTATTTAGTGTATTAATTGTATTAAGATTTATAATCTTTAATTAATAATTATGTTGGTATTATTTATATTAATATAAATTACTTATGGAAATTCCTTTTTAATTTAATGTTAATATTGATAATTTATTATGTCTATTTATAGTTTTATAGCTTATTTTAGTTTTATTTAATTATTCTTCATGCCTTAAGCATAACTAAAGTTGTGTATATCTATTTTTAATTTTAGAATTTTATTAATATTTAATTATTTATCATTTATTTGCGTTATTAACTATTATTAATTCTATATATTTATTATTTAATTTCAAAAAGCCTAATTTATATTTATCATTTTTTATTTAATTATTCATTAACTACAAAAAGCTCTATTTATTTTATAATTATTTAGTATTTATTATTTATTATTTATTTAGTATCTATATCTATACCTAATGCAGCTACAGTTTGATATTGACTGCTTCTCTCGAGATAATATCTGTAGATAAACAAATGTATCTGCTGCAACTGTAACTGTAACTCTTCCATATGTAATACAGTTGCAACTCTTCTTTAACTTAGAACTGAAGCTCAGCAGCAGAGAGAGAGAGAAAGAAAGAGAGAGAGAGATAGAGAGACTGAGAGACAGAGAGAACTTAGTAAGTTGCTCAGATAGCAGATACTTGGGATATTTGTGCTGCAAGTGTTTGCAGCTCACACAGATTTACAGTTGCAATACGGTTGCAGTTGCAGTTGCAGCTGGACTTTGCATTTCGTATTTATGTGCCACAACTGTAAACCCAAAGCTGGAGCTCAGTTGCTGCTAGCTGTTGCTGGTTGCTAGTTGCAACTGCCACAGAGTGCGATTTCAAGAAGTGGCGCTATTTGGCCAGACCAAGAGAGCAACAGCAACAGCAACTGCACAACACTCGCAGTTGCTCATGGCAAATGCTAAAAGTCGCACTTCTTTGCCGGACTCAGCACAAAAAGGCTAGCTGAGTTGAGGCCAAGTTAAGCGAAGATCGGTCGAGCGTTGAAAGCTGCACATAAATCGCACCTAACACCGCGCCTTAAATTTACTAATCACGACAATGGAGCCTGAGATCCGTTTCAATGATGACTCCATGATCATGTTGCTGTTGTTGCTGTTGTTGGCCCTGTTATAGTTATACGATAGCAGGCCAGCTTGCCGATAACTGTAAATGCTAAATGGTCAACAAGTTGACGGACGGAAGCAGCTCAACAGCAACTTTAGCATTCAAGTTTGCTTTATTGTTGTTGTCGTAGCTTAGTTTTGGTTTTAAATGTTTGACAAATGTCAATGTTGCAAGTTGACTGAGCGAGAAGGCAAAGACTGTACCTCTCTCTCAATCTATCTCTCTCTGTCTCTCTCTCACTCGCTGCTCGCTCTATCTGTGTGTCATGTAAGCGCTGCCAGGCGCGTCAAAATCGCTAATGAACAGTAGCTGTGCTGGGTGTATGTGTAAAAATTAGCACTTTGCTGGCGAGCGCTTTAAAAGCGACTGCAACAACAACAACAGCAACAGCAACAACAACAGCAGCAGCAACAACAACATGAACTGAAATAAGGGAATGTCGTAGTCTATCAAAAATAACAACAACTTAGTTGCATAGGCTGTACAGCCAAATACCCTCTACACAACTTCAGCTTACTCTAGCAACTTTTGAGGCTTCGCACAACTTGTAGCCTACCAACGCTAGATGGCGCCAGTCTCAGCTTTCTGTGAATTCCTATGAATTTTGTTCATTTTATTCAAGAACTAAAGAACTGCTGTGTTTATTATGCAACGTTATGGAAATCAATGCATCAATTGAGTGTTAACTGTTGCGGAGTGTTAGTGGCTCAGCTGTATAGTTAGATTGCCTTTAACGCCTTGTCTGCTAATCTTAATTTATATTCATTATTTTATGTATATTTATTGAGAGTAAAATTGTTTAAAAATTAATTTTACAATTTATTTTTATATTATTTTATTTATTTATTTATATGTTTATTTATTTGCTTATTTATTTATTTCCTTTTTCATTCTTTTCTTTTATCATATATATTCTTTATTTTTGTCTTCATTTATTTATTCTTATATATATATATATATATATTATTTTAAATAAAATTGTAAACTACAATATTCTTTTATATTTTCAATTCATAAGTTTCTTTATTAAATATTTCTATTTTAATATATTGCTTTAGTTGTTTATATCAATAATCAATTAACCATTAACTTGCTTCATCATTTATTCATGAGTTTTTTAATATTATATAGTATTTTATTATACATAAATATATTTTTTATTATTAAATTATATATTCTTTAAAAATTATTTCATATTTTTAAATTTATTTATTTTTTCTGTATTGCTTTGTTTTTGTATTTATTTAATTAATCTTTTAATGTAATAAACTAATTAATTCAATAAACTAGCTTATTTATTATTATGATTCATTTATATATTTAATTTTTTCTTACATTATTTATTCTTATATTAATTAATTTATTTATATATATTTTTTTAAATTATAAAATTAATTAAATTTGTTTATTTATTTGACAAAGTCATTGAAACCCATCATTTCGCTCTCTTAACTTAGGTTACAGGGTATAAAGCGATGTTTATTTCGTTTATGAGTTTTATGAATTTTATGAGCTACCAATTCCCATTTCGTTGGCCAGTTACAGTTTCTGGCTCGGCACCTGTTGCTGCAACAGCATTGAGGCAACAACCCGTGTTTCAGTTGTTTGTTTCGCTCTGAAGTTGCCGAAATTTTAACAAGTCCATTTGAGAACAATAAAAATCATTGATGCTGCTCTCTCTCACTCGCACTCGCGCTCTCTCTCTGTCTCTGTCTCTGTTGCGCTCTGTGTCTGTCTCTTTCATTCTGTTTGCATTGCACATCAAAGTCGGCTAGCAATTGTACAGCTTGCTCTACAGTTCATATCAGTTCAGTTAAGTTCAGTTGGAGTTTGAGTTTAAGTTTGAGTTTCTGCAATTTGTGTTTTTGTTTTTTTGTTTTGGTTTTTTTCGCTTTCAACGGAAATTGCACACCTGCCGCACGCCTACACCTTCACTCTGGGACGGTGGCTGAGAAGTGCGCATAATTAAATGAAAATCATGACAACATCAGCTCGGTTATAGCTTCAGTTTTTTGGTCAAGCGTCGAGTGCGCAGAAAAAGGTACGAGAGTTCGCATCAACTGGCGATGAGTAAATGTTTGACTTTTGTAGACAGAGTTGAAAATATCAGAGGTACAAGATGAAATACAACAACAGCAGCAAAAAAAGAGTTGAGTGTCTCCTCGTTGTTGTTGTTGTTGTCTCTCACATCTCTCACAGGCAGCGCCTCGCACATACATGTTAAAAATTCCAGACATGCGTTGGAAGTCTCAATGTGGTCTCCAACCGATTGAAGCGATCCCAGCAACGCGATGCGATGCGACTCGACTCCGTCACTGTCTATCCACCCCACTGCACATAGGCATACCTACATATATCTATTTGTATTTGACTATGATTCGTTGCTGTTGCTCTTGTAGTTGTTGTTATGTATTTCGAGCTTGTTGTTGTAATTGAAGAAAAAAAAACACGTTACGTAGTCAGGTGAGCTAAAGGTACAAAAAATGAAATGAAGTGAAATGAAAAAGGGGGTTACGCTGCGACTCTGTATCTATAGAGGTATCTATGCGTCTCTCTGCGTCTGTCTGTCTGTGTGTGTGTATGTATGTGTGTGTGTGTATTTGTGAGTATCGCACCTCCGTTGAGTTGCTGCCTCTGCTGACGCTGTTGCCTCTGTTTTTGGCATCTTTTTGTATATTTTTGAATGACAGCTTGTTGAAAAATTCAATTTATCCGATCGCCGCAGTTCGGTTTGAGCAATTCACGAAGTCGAATCGCGCGACGGCAAAAAAAAACTTATAAAAAAATAAAAAAGTAGACAGGATTCATTTGTTGCGTTTATCAAAATCACTTCACTTATTGAGTGCACAATTTTAATACTTTTGCTTAAATCTTTTGCAAATTGACATAACAACAAGAACAACAACTGTGAGTGTCCCTTGTGTGCTTTGAACAAACATTTCATTAATTAACAACAACAATTTATTATATATCAATATATGTATATTGTTAATTGTTAATAAATACATTTGTTGCATTGTCTTTGAAATGATTAATTCAATTACAAAGTTATTTCACAAAGCAAATTAATTGAAATTGTTTATAAAATATGTGTGTTAATCATAACTGTGCTTTTGTGTGTTAAATAAATTATAAACAAATTGTTGGACATATAAAAATATTAACAACATTTGCTGCAATTGAACTAAAGTGTTTATAACAATTTTATTTAATTAATAATAAATTTAAATAATATAATATTTTTAGCTAATTATTATAAAGAAATGATTAAATATTATACATAAATTGGCTATAACTAATCTTCCTTGTTTTTGCTTTCGCTCTCTCACTCTTTCTCTCTTTCCATCTCTCTCTTTCTCTCCCTCTCTCTCTGTGATTCCCTCTCTTTCTCTCTCCATCGCGCCATCCCTTTCAGGCCCCAAGGATTGTGATCTACCGAAGGCAGCAATCACAGCACTCCACGCGGGCGTCAACAGCTTTGGCCAATTGCCCGTCGGCCCGAGCATCGCGGATCTTGGGGGCGGCGGTGCTGGCCCTGGTGGACCTGGCGGTGCTGCCAGCGTGGGTGGTGTGGCGCGACTGCATATCAGTGGTGGCCTCTGTGACAATAGCAATGTGCTAAACGGTGCCAGCAATCACAGCAATCACAGCAACAGTAACAACAACAACAACAGTAACAACAACAACAACAACAATAATCACAGCAATAGCAACAGCAGCGGCAACAACAACAACAACGGCAACAGCGGCAGCAACATGCAGCAACAGGATCAGGTGAGCAGCGATATCTCTAGCGAAAGAGACATTTAGCAGCAAGTAAAAGCTGAACTTTTAATAATCCATGTTCTTTTCGATGTTTTTTTTCCTCAAAACTCAAAAAAAAAAACAAACTCTGCTATGCATTAAAAAATACAAAAAAACAAAACCAATTCGAACCAATAAATTGCAAAAAAAAAAATTAAAACAAATTAAATAAATAAAAAACAAAAAACACAAAAAACGAAATCGATATGAAAAATCTATTGTGAATGTGTAAATTGTGTGTGTTGAATTGTGTATAAATAATAATATTATGTGCAATGAATATAAACTAAAAAGTAAGTGTGATTTTATTTCCATATTTCCATATATTTTATGTAAAATTACAAAAAAAAACAAAACAGCAAAAAATTCCAATTGAATTCATTTAATTTAGTTTAGTTTATTGATTTTGTAGTTTAGTTATCGTTATCGTTATCGCTAACGTTATCGTTATCGTTATCGTTATCCTTGTCGTTATCGTAATCGTAACTGTTATCGTAATTGTTGTTGTTCTACTAATTGTTATTCATGCTCTTGTTATTGTCGTTCTTTCTCACTCTGTCTTACTGCTCTGCTCACACTCATGCCATTCCTCTCTCACTCACTCTCTCTCTCATTCTCTCTCTCTCTCTCTCTCTCTCTCTCTGGTCTGTCTCTGTCTCCGTTGCAGCATCTGGACAAAAACAAGCAGAAACGCCATCGCACTCGCTTCACGCCGGCCCAACTCAACGAACTGGAGCGCTGCTTCTCCAAGACACATTATCCGGACATCTTTATGCGCGAGGAGATTGCCATGCGCATCGGCCTCACCGAGTCCCGTGTCCAGGTGAGTTATCATTCAACAGCCACTGGCCCCTGATCCCCTGTTCCTCTCCTCTCACAATCTCTCTCCATGTTTGCCGCGTTCAAGTTTGTTTGCGGCTTTGTTGCGGTCGCTGCATCGCTGATTAGCTGATTGCCAACATTTCAGCTGCAGCGGCTTGTTGGCCAATTCAAACTTGACAGTTGGCCAACTGTCAGTTGGCTTGACACTTTGTCGTTTAGTTCGACATGACATTTCGCTTGTGTTGCACAAACCGCAGCCAGTTGCAAAATGCCAAATGTCAACGAATTTTGTGGCATTCACTTGTCGCAGCTTAAGCGCAGCTTGCAACTGCTGCAAGTTGCAAATGCTTTAAAAATTAAAGCAGATTTATTTTATATTAAGAAAATGTTGGTATTTTAAATAGCAGCCAAGTTAGAAGCAAGAAATGTTAGTAAAAGTAACAAAAGGTAGCTGAGAAAAAATTTTAAATATACAAAATTAATTTAAATACATTTGCAAATAGTCAGATTAATAGTTATAGTTTGTTCTCTTACTTAATTTATTTAACCACAATTTACTTGAATTAGTTTTTGGTTATTTACTTAACAAACTTTTCCTTTTATTAATTTAAACTATAAATTTTTTAGGCGCAAATTTCTTGTACTTCAATTTACACACACATAAAGTTTATAGTTTATTTGACTTGTAATTGGTTCAATTTACAAACAATTAGCAAGTAAATATTATAAACAATGCTTTCCAAATGCGTTAAATACTTTCAAAACAAACGTCTATTATTGTTTATATAAATTTTTTATATTTATTGTTGGGGAATTGTAATTGAAACGAATAAATTTGTCTAGCAGTTTGAACTTTCACTCGGTTATATATTGAATTTATAAACTTTAAGACGATTGCTTATTTGCAAGTTAAATTTTTATTTATATTAGTAAGTGTTGTATATTTTGTTAACATTTTTAAAGTTTTTACAGTTTGTTAAAGTTTCTGTTTTCACTAAAAGTTCAGAGTTGTCTTGCTTTCGGTATTTGGCAGAGTTTTCTTTCTGGTTTGAAAGATTTCATTCATTTTATAATAATAATTTTAAATTACTATTAATATTGGCAATTTTATATATTTGTTGTATATTTTTTTGTATTTTATTTTAAGATTTCATAGTTAATATAGTTTCCTTTTCACTAGTTGTTGATTTCTTAGCTGTATTTCTTTTGGTTCTTGCTGAGTTTTCGTCTTAATTTTTCCAGATTTTTAACATTTTTTCTGTAGTTAAATAAATGTTAATTTTAGCAGTTTTTTGTGTATTTTTTTAAGCTTTTAAAGTTTGGCAAGCTTCTTTTTCGACAGAAGTTTATTTTTATCAGTTTTTGGCAGAGTTTTCTCGGCAGATTTTCAACATTTCAAAAGTTTTAATCATAACAAATTCAATTTCTTTTAATTTTGTCAATTTTATATATTTATTTATTGTATATTTTTAAGTTTTCTGTCAACTTTTGCACTTATATATACTTTCTGTATATTGTATTAAGTTTTCTAAGATTTACAAGCTACCTTTTCACTTGTAGTGCATTCAGCTGTATTTATTTCGGTTTTTAAAGAGATTTTCTAACTCATTTGCCAGATATCAAAGCAATTTCGAATACTTTGTATTTATTTAAATTAATTTAGCACTTGTTCTATATATTTAAAGCATTGCAAGTACTTTAAATATTCTGTTTCCTTGAAATTTAATGTTCGCTGCAGTTTTTGTAAATGTTTGTCTGTGATTCTTGGCGTATTTTCAATTTTTGAAATAAACTTTATGAGCTTAACTCACAATTTTGACACTTTATGAGCGGCAGGAGGCGCCTCGAGGCGCGCAAGGCCATTTAAGCGTCCAAAATTATACTTTATTAAAGCACATAAAGTCACATTTAGACCTGGCTGCTGTTGCCTGCCCTCTCTGCCTGCCTCTCACTCTCGCTTCTCGCTGAGCTTCTCTCTTTCTCTGCCTCTCTTTCACTCACTTTCTGTCGTGGACTTATGACTGCCGCAGTCAGTGCAAAAAGTTTGCCACACACACACACAGACACACACACATGCACAGTGAGAGTGAGCATTATCCTTTTGCGTCTGGCGCCGCTTCCCGTTGGCTCTGCTGCCTCTTGCCACATTATCCTGGCTGTGGCGTGCGTCGTCGTCCTTTTGCATGCGGGCGGGTTTTGTTTATGCGACAATCGAATTTACTGCTTCATTAAATTTGTGTTTAAGCTTCCGCTTCCTGCAGTGCTTCCATTCACAGTGCCACAACACAACTCTCTAGCTGCTGCTCGCTTTGCCCCCTTCGCCCACTTGTGTGTGTGTGTGTGTGTGTGTGTGTGGACAGAAACTATGCAATGCGAGAATTGTTTTGCGGTTTCAATGAATGCCAAAAGTTGGCCCAAAACATTTGGCGTCTTATTGGCCAATTCAATGGGTTCACTTTGCCACACAACTGACTTTGCCGTCAGCTAAAACAATTATTTGATCTGCCCAGCAGGCAACGAAGGCAACGCGCAGTCGGCTGGAGTGAAAGGAGGCAGAAAAAAAGTGCTGCCTACTTTCAGGATGTGCTACTTTGATAAATTGTTTTAATAATTGCGTATCAGTGTCTGGCTGTTAATGCATCCAGCTCATCCGGTTGTCGGCAAGTCAGCGTTGATGCCCCTGATACCCACACCCTTGTGGCAGGGGCAGCTGGCTAGCCCGACGCATGGGGTAGGCAGTGTAATGCGTGAGGTTGTCTCTTGGTTTTGGTTAGAATTACCCTCGGTTGTTGTTGTTGCTGTTGCTATTAACACGCTATAATGTTTGATTTTTCGTTGTCGTTTGGCTTTTTGCGGCTTATGGAATGTCAGCCCTTTGGATTAGCCAGGACTTATTGTTGCTGTTGTTGCTGTTAATAAAATTAGCATATAAATTAAGTTTGCATGCTGTTTTAGAGTCTCTCTCTTGCTCTCTCTCTCTCTCTCTGTTCGTTGACACACATATTTTTGCTGCTCTTTACATTTTATTTGCATTTTGCTCGCATTTCATAGAGAAGGCCTTTAAATGCCTACGCTTGCCCGCTCTCTCTCGCTCTCTCTATCTTCCTCACTCGCTGTTACCTTCTCTCTCTCCCACTGAACACACACGTCTGGCCCTAAATCAATCTACAAGGATTTGCAGCTAATGACGGCATAAAGACAGCTACCATAAATGGGGAGCCCCAAAAAAAAAAGAAGAAAAACGTTGGCGCATTAACACGAAAATCAAGTCAAACTCAGGCTAAACCTCACATATGCTACGAAAAAAACTGCTCTAATAGTGTGCGAGTGTGCGAGTGTGTGTGTGAGGGTGTGTATATATATAAGGGTGTGTGTATGAGTCTGCATAAGTTATGAAGCTCACGTACGCTAACTACGTGGCAGAAGCAGCTAAAACGCATAAGCAGCCAGTATATGAGACAGGTTTGGCGTTTAGTTAAAGCTGCAAGCTGCTTAATTATGCAGACAACAATGGCAACAAATACAACAATAATACAAATATAATTTAATAAAGTTGCAAATAACTGAGCAAAAATTACAAATATATTCAGCAGAGAGAAGACAAACTCAGCAGAGCATTAACAAATGTAATCGCTTGGCCGAAGGCAAATGTTTGTAGAATGCACACAGCAGGGGAGGACAGGCGGAGGGGGGGGGGGGGGTGGTTGGAAGGTGAGGTCAACTGTCAGCGGGCGGTGCAATTGTTAATTTGTATTTGCCACCGCCAACACAGCGAGAAATTGACAATTTGCGTGGAGCATTAACTGTAAAGCGTCTTAGCCACCACCCATGGATCTGGCAATATGCTTGCCACACGCACACACACACGCACACACACACACGCCCACTTGCCACACGCACTTTGCCTGGCAACAGGCAACTGCATTTGGCAATTGCCAACCAACGAAATAAGAAGCGAAGGAGCGAAACATTAAATTGACTTATCATGATTTTACATTGTGAATGTTGTCAAAGCATTGTTATGTCCCACGCTTGAAATTGTTTTGCATTTATTGGTTTGTTTATTAAATTGTTGCAAGTGTGGCATTGCGAGACGTTGGTCAGCACGTGCCACAGTTGCCGCTCACTCGCAAAACTAAATGAATTTCTCACATGATTAATTTCCCTGACAACTGCGGGGAGGGCAACTGTAACCAAGGCAGGGAAAGAGGCAGAGGTTAAGCAGTGGCAAAGGAAATCAAGGTAATCTCAAGTGTGTGAAGGGAAGCAGAGAGCAGAGTATCTTGGTTGA
Source organism: Drosophila macrospina (assembly GCA_035042075.1). Lineage (NCBI taxonomy): Eukaryota > Metazoa > Arthropoda > Insecta > Diptera > Drosophilidae > Drosophila > Drosophila macrospina. Next base: position 1,555,286 of record JAWNLW010000133.1, on the reverse strand, counting down.
AATTCATAATTAATATTGCATAATTCGAAACAGAAGATAAAGATAAAGATAAAGATAAAGATAAAGATAAAGATAAAGATAAAGATAAAGATAAAGATAAAGATAAAGATAAAGATAAAGATAAAGATAAAGATAAAGATAAAGATAAAGATAAAGATAAAGATAAAGATAAAGATAAAGATAAAGATAAAGATAAAGATAAAGATAAAGATAAAGATAAAGATAAAGATAAAGATAAAGATAAAGATAAAGATAAAGATAAAGATAAAGATAAAGATAAAGATAAAGATAAAGATAAAGATAAAGATAAAGATAAAGATAAAGATAAAGATAAAGATAAAGATAAAGATAAAGATAAAGATAAAGATAAAGATAAAGATAAAGATAAAGATAAAGATAAAGATAAAGATAAAGATAAAGATAAAGATAAAGATAAAGATAAAGATAAAGATAAAGATAAATTAAAGATATTCAGCTTTAAAAGACTCTTAATCAACTTGAAGATTTTGACCTTTTGTTTACTTTTCAGTTAATTTTATTGCATGTTGCATTGAGTATATTTAACTGCCTTATGAATCATCAGATAATTAACACTTTTCTCCAAGCGAATATGAACCTTTTGCTTATTCATTTCAATTCAGTCAAATAAGTGCAGCTTGACTAAGTAAAAATACATTTAGATTAGTCATAACTTTTAAGCAGAAACACTTTGGAGTTCAAACAATGAAATAAGTAAGATTCTCAATTGATTTCTTACGCGCCGAGTGTTTTTCTACTTATAAATTACACACACACCCACATATACACACACATTCACACCTCTCCGCAACTGTGCTTTCTATCGATTGGCCAAAGAGAGCAGAAGTCCAAGACCGAATGGAAGGCCAATGATAAATTATGTTCTCGACTTCCCAGACAACAACTAATTTATTTGCTGAGCCGCTTAATGCCAACTCTAATAATAGCCCACTGGGCGCCCTGATTCATTGCCTTGATGAGGAGGGGGAGCTGAAGGATTTATGTGGCAAGAAGAAGCGAACAAACTAAACACAATTTTTGTTTAAATGCATTTTTTTAGTTAGCAAATGAAAAAGCGCAAGGAAACAGCAGCAAAAATTTAATAAAAATTTGCAAAATATAAGAAACTATGGAGTGGGGGAAGGCAGATGAGAAGAGTAGAGAAAGGGGGGAAATGCTACAAAAAAATAAAGCAAGTTTCAGCTGAAGTTGCTACTAGTTCGCGTTTGATAACCATGGCATCGCATTTTAATTAAAGTTTAATTGAAATACCAAAACGAAAATATGCAACAACAAAACTGAAAAGTGGAAAGTGGAAAGCGAAAAGCTGTAGATGGAGCTCTACGAAAATTCAGCTGAATGAGCTGAAAAACTTTAAGGATGCCGGTTAAAGTAGGCGAGGAAACAAGCAGAGGAGGGAGACGATAGGAGCAGAGAGGGAGGGAGACGGCGAGAGGTAGGTAGCCAGTGACAGGGACAGGCACAGACAGTGCGGTATGTGTGTGTGTGTGTGTGTGTGCGAGGGGGGTGTACACATAAAGAGGGCATAAAGAAAATCTGGCACGCATCCCGTTTATGGCATATGAAGCAATTTCAAAAGCAATTCCGTTGATACTTTTCATTGAAATGTTTGTGTGAAAATGGCGTGCTAAAGTGTCCACCGTCTGGCTCTGCATGCTGCAGCTGTATACGTGTGTGTGTGTGCGTGCGTGTGTGTATGTGTTGGCCATTTGGGATAAGCTGCAAACGGTTGTGGCAGCGGCTATTGATAAATGAAAAAGGTTTGTGTTTCTCTCCTGTTTCGCTTGTTTTCTTCTTTTTAATGCAAAACAAAAAAAAAATGGAAAAAAATTGGAAAAACAAATAGAAAATGTTGCAGTGAAAACGCAAGCTGCGCATGCTCCAGCCGTGTGCACCAAAAATTTTCGGGGGTTGCATTGCGTGTGCCAAGCAGTACCCCCCGCGCGCGCTCTCTCTCGTCACTCTCTCTCAGTCTCTATAGAAGTTCAAGCTTCCCATGTATGCTGCACTTTAGCTTGTTACTAAATATAGCTACAGTAACAGTTACAGTTACAGTTACACATACAGTGTGTGCTAAAAGTAAGTAGCCACTACTAATGCCAGTCAACGCAACGCGGCATCAGCTAATTCATAAATCAAAGCGTCTAAGCCTAAGCAGACGAAGTGGACGACGGCAAATGGACCAATAGTTGGGCCAACCCCCAATGGAGGGCGCGTCGCAGCTCTTCGATGCCAGAAGAGACGCATTTTGTGTGTGGGGAGTAGGCGTGAGTGTGAGTGAGACGGGCATAGTAACAGCAGTAGCAGCAGCAGCAGCAGCAGCCACAGCAACAACAACAATAGCAATTGGGAATTGAGTTGTATTGTGGATGCTGTGGTGGGTGGGCAAAGCGAAGTAGATAGTGAGAGAGCGAGAGAGAGAGAGAGAGGGAGTATGAAGGAGAGCGAGGGAGCGCGAAGGCAAGAGTATGACAAGGGGAGGTGGAGTTGGATAGCTAGATTTGGGTTGGGCTTTGGCTTTGTCATTGAAGTGCGGGTGGCGGCAAGCAAAGAGAGTGAGGGGGTGTGTGTGAGTGGGGGAGGGGGGGTAGCTGTCGCAGCAAGTGTCGCTGGGCGCGCTCGTAAAGCAGGATTTAAAGGATAACATAAAATAAATCGACTCCATTTGTGTTGCTCCAACAACAACAACTCTGACTCTAACTGTGTGTGTGTGTGTGTGTGTTTGTATCGCTTTATGAATTTATACGCAATTTTTATATGACCAAACGAATGAAAAGATATTGGCCGAAAAACGATTTCCATAAACCACTCAGCCAGCTTACTTCGCTCGTTCTCTCCCCCCTCTCTCTCTCTCGCTCTTTCCTCTTCCTTCTCTCTCTTTCTCTTAGCCAAGTTGTGCAATAATAAAAGCTGCTTAACTTGAGTTGAGTTCAAGTTGAAGATGTAGCAGCAGCAGCAGCACATCAAACGAATGACAGAGGCACAACTGAAGTAGCGAGAACAATCATAATGCCAGTTGCCAGTTGCCAGTTGCCAGTTGCCAGTTGCCAGTTGCCAGTTTGCCAGTTGCCAATAACAGCTTCGACTGCTGACTGTTGCCAGTTGTTGTTTGCTGGAGTGGCCATTTCATTTGGTTGCCAACGTTCGCTTCAAAGAAATGCAATAACCTGGCCAATTGATTTTTGATTATGCTGCAACAACAACAACAGCAGCAGCAGCAACAACAACAACAACAACAAACGCAATCATAACCAGCGAAAATTGTCAATAAAAACAGAGGCAAATATGGCAAGCTGACAAGCTGGCAAGCTGCCTTTGACAGTCAAATGTTTATTAATAGAAACAGAGAGAGAGAGAGGAGAGAGAAGGAGAGAGAAGGAGAGAGGGAGAGTGACAGAAAGGGAGGTAGAGTAAGTGAAGGGGGCAGCTCTATCTGCGCTCTGGCAAATGGAAAATATTTCGTTTTTCTGAGCTTAATAAATAATATTTGCATTGCAACTAATCGAATTTTGATTGCAATTCTCTCCGACTCTTTGTTGCAAATTGCAAATGCAATTGCAATTGCTATTGTTGTTGTTATAGTTGTTGCTGTTGTTGTTATAGTTGTTGCTGTTGTTGTTGCTAGTTGACATCGCGTGGCCGGCTTTGCCAACAACAATGTTGATTGATATTTTTGCAAAATTGGCTTTTTCAAGTGCGCAAAGTGCATTTCAATGTAGATGCGACCAAATATGTATAAAGGATATACAGGATATTAAGCGCACATACAGCATATTGCACTTGAGCCTGCCCTGTCGTCATATGCAAATAACCATATCAATTTCTCTACGTTTTTTTTTTCCAGCTCAATTTTGCTGTTGATTTGATTTGCCACTACTTTGAGTCGACTGCCAATGGGCCATAACTATGGACGTGGCTACGTTTTTAACGGCAGCTGTTTATTAGCCATAATGTGCAATTAATGTTGCATAACGATGCGCACAGTGGTAGGGAGGGGGAGCAGAAGGGGAGGTAACAAGTTAGCCATATGACAGCACATTATGAATGCTGCTGCTGCAATCAGTTGCTGCTGCTGCTGCTCAAACAGAGCGTAAAAATGCCGTTGGGTCTTTGACACCAGTGCACAGTTAGCAGCTCAACAGTTCAGCAGTTCAGCAGTTCACCAGCCACCCCTGCTGCCTGTTTACCCCTCCTCCCCCTCCACACTGGCAGCAGTCATAAAATCAAAGCAAATCACTTGTTATCCCATTTGGTCCCTGTTGCTGCTGCTGTTGCTGCTGCTGTGGCAGGTTTCATCCCTCTCCGCTGTGTGTTGCATGTCATTTGGCAGCTACTTAATTTCTGACTTCTGCTTTCATTCCTTCCCTCGTTGTGGGTGCTGCTGCTCACCCTGTTGTTTTTGTTGTTGCTGCTGCTAATATTTGTGGCCTGCCGCAAGAAATTGCTTTTTCATGAACTTGACTCATTTATTATTTGCAACAGTTTCCTCTGCCTTGTTGTTGTTGCTGCTGCTGTTGTTGTTATTCTCACACCTTTTGTTATTGTCTGTCTGCCCTTTTAGCCGGTGGTGTCTTGCCCTCCTTGATTTTGTCTATTGTTGTTGCTTTTGTTGCCTCTTTTTTGGTGTCAGACGCAAGTGAAAATTAAAAGTCCAAACATGAAAATGCTTTTGTTAGCAGCATATGGCTGAAATTTTTGTTGTTTTGCTTTTCTTTTTCTCTTTTTTTTTTTTTTGGAAAACTCGTTTTCCGTTCCATTTTCGTGCTGGAATTGTTGCTAAATCTTTGCTTTGTGCACTCTGCAAATCCTCACAAACTTTGACTTTTCCGCTCATTTCTTTCTTTTGTTTTTCATTTGCAAATAAATTATAATTTTCTGTTTGTTATGAGGTATTTGAATTTTGCACATTTTCCAGCAAATGCCACTAGCAAGATTTTCCATTTTTTTTCCTTTATTTTGTTAACTTTACACAGAAGTTTATCTATTTTTTTGCTACTTTGTCTTTCATAACTATTACTTTGTTGCTAATCAGCAAAATCTTGTTATTTCTGCTCTTCTTAGTTGGCTTTTTGCTTAACAGATTGGAAGTAGATCTTATTTTGTAGTAAGCTTTCTTATGTGTTTAGGTTTTTTTGGGGAATATTTGAAACAATGGGGAAACAAGCTGCAGAGTCTGTGATTGAAAAGAGCGTCTAATGTTGTTGTCTTATTTTAGTTGTTATATAACTTAGATATAATATATTATATTGTTTTATATTATAGATATCCTTTTTGTTTTTAAATATTTTACTATTTATATTCAATATATTAATAATTATGTTTTTATTCCTATTTATTATTTTTATTATTTGAATCAAAGTTCAACAAGCTGTTGAGTCTTTTGATTTGAATAGAATCTTACGATGCTCTAAATAATATGTTTTTTCTAGAGATCTCGCATAATATATTATATCTGATATATCATATTATTTTATATATCCTTTTATTTTATATTATACATATTATTGCTTAAATATTTAGTCATTAGCCGTTATTTGCTTTCATCATTCAAATATTCCTACATATTTATGCTCCTTCTTTACTGACCTGCTTTTTAAACCTTAGTTTTATATAGTCAATCACTAGCATATATTTAAGCTAACTACCAGTGTATTCAACAGGCTGTTTAGTTAGTATATTAATTTATAATTCATTATAACTCTTCAAGACTAAAAGGTTTTAGAACCTAGCAGACTTATCTAAGACTTTTTTACCAAAACGTGCCTAGGACAGCTATATGATATAGCAGACTGATCTGAACTAAATTTATTCGGTATATAATAGACTTTATAATAGACTGCATAATCTGTGAGTTTGGAATAGATAGCTCAAAAAACAAAAAACTTATGCATATTATAAGTAGATGTCTACTATGGCAGCTATATGATTTAGTTTAGTCAATATATATTAGACTATATTAAGTGCATAATATATGAGTTTAGAAAAGATAGCTCGACAAACAAAAAACTTATTCTTACTATAGGTCGAATTTCAAGCGATAACTCCTATGGCAGCTGTACGATATAGTAGTCTGATCTCAAGTAAATTTAATCAGTATTTAAGAGACTATATAAGGTGCATAATCTGTAAGTTTAGTTAAGTTAACTCAAGAAACAAAAAAACTTATGCATATTATAAGTAGATGGCTACTATGGCAGCTATACGATATAGTAGTCTGATCTGAATTAAATTTAGTCAATATATATTAGACTATATCAAGTGCATAATATGTGAGTTTGGCTAAGATAAGTCAAGAAATAAAAAACTTATGCATATTATAAGTAGATTCTCAAGCGTTCTTTACTATGACAGCTATATGTCTATATAGTCTTCCGATTCGCTCAATTTTCAGCTATGCAATAGCTGTATTAAAGAATTGCAACTGCGCCCAGTGGCAACAAGTTAGTGACGATAACAGCGACAGAGCATCTAGTAATAAAAGACAGACAACAACTGAACTCATCAGACTGAACAAACATATATATATATATAGCTTATATAGCTATGCCACGCCTTCTTTAATATATAGTACATTTGTGAAGAAGCATATCAGCTTGCTCAGAGAACAAGTCTTAGACTCGTTTAAATTTCCAATAATTTATTTATAACATTTTTCCAATCAAATTGCCAGAGCTTAGCCACATATATAAGCGGTTATTAATATGAAAACCTAACTGGCTAAGGCTATAAATCAAATGTGCTTGAAGCGCTGTGCCACTGTGGCACTGTTACAGTGACTGCGAGCAGTTAGCAGACAGGAGAAGGCGACGAGCTGATAAGTTATGCAGAAGGGGCGCAGCTTAAAAAATTACAGTCAAAATACAATTTAACGCGGCAGAAGGAGCATGACAAGAAGGGAAGGAAAGGGAGGGCGAGAGGGGAGAGAGGGGGAGATAGAGGGAGAGGGAGGGAGAAAGAGAGAGTGAGAGAGTGAGAGAGAGAGAGGGAGGCAGAGGCAGAGTGAGCGAGTCAGGGGCGGAATTGATGAGAGTGGGAAAAGAATACACATTTATGGAATTGTCTGGCACACACAGGCATGTGTGTGTGTGCGTGTGTGTGTGTGCGTGTGTGTGTGTGTTGGGAGAGGCGCATAAAAAATAAATGTTTTGTTTAACCGACATTTTAACGCCTATTTACGTGGCTCGCACGTCAGGCACGTTATGCCAATTTAATGGTCTGCCAAACGCGCCTTCAAGCAGGCAATGACTAGGCAGAAGAAGAAGAACCAGAAGAGGAAGCAGCAGTAGAGAAGCAGCAGCAGAAGCATAAATGCATAAATAATTAAAGTGAAAAGTGAGTCTAAAAATAAATGGAAAAAACAAAACAAAGCAAAACAAAACAAAAACAGACGAAAAATTTAATTGTCGTAAGCAAAAGAGTGAAATAGTGAGTGAAGAGAGAGAGAGAGAGAGAGAGAGAGAGAGAGAGCGAATATGTGTGTGGCAGACAGTCAGACATTGTCTTAAATTATTAAATTAAAAGTTAATGAATAGAGCGACGCACAAAACACGTAAAAAGCATAAACAAGTCAAGGTCGCAGTTGCCGTCGCCGTTGCCGTTGCTGCTGACGTCGCCGCCGCTGCTGACGTCGCCGTCGCTGTTAGCGCTTGGCCAACGCACTCAAACTCACACTTTGATGCTGTATGCTGTATGCGGCCCCTGCTGCCACTGAATGTGGCACATTAGCGTCCCTGGTGTAACATTGCGCGCATATTTAGTTAACGCTCATCGATGCTTCGTCTCTGACTGCAACTGACTGCGTGACTGTGTCTGTGTGTGTGTCTCTCTGTGTGTGTGTGTGTGTGTGTATATATTGCCAGTTGTCTGACTTGCCTGCCTGGCCGACATATGACAAATACACTGGGGACCATCAGCAGTACAAGCAAAGTTACTTTGCAACCAAAACTTGCCACTTTTTTTTTTTTTTTTTGTTTTGTCTCTGCTTTTCTTGGCCATTAGTTGACTGTGGCGGCGACAGCTCAAGATTGCCATTGGATTTGGTATAGCGGCAACAAAAGCGGCAGCTTATATAAATACGCGGCAGCAACAGCAACAGCAAGAGCAACAACAATGTGGCAACGGTTAAGTTGTCAACCCAGTCGCCGTTGTTGTTGATGTGGATTCAGTTTGAATGTCGCTTGACTTTTGTTATGCACAGCGGAAAAATCGTTTTCATGTCACAAGTCATTCATTTGCTTTTGCGAAACTTCAGTTAGCCAACTCTCGCAGTCTCACTCTCTATCTCTATTTCTCTCTCTCTCTCTCTATATATATATATACCTCTTCCTCTCGCACTTGAAGTCGCTCTGCTGCTTCATTGCTTGCGAGAAAGCATTAAAAACATTGCTCCTAGAAGTAGGCAACACTTTTTGCCGCACACACAGCAAACCAAAGCTGTAGGTGTGTGCGTGTGTGTGTGTGTGTGTGTGCGTGTGTCTGTGTGTTCTCTTGCTGCTTGTAAATGTCAAAACCTCAACATGTCTACACATCGTGCCGCTTGCTGCTGCTGCTGCTGCTGCTTCATGCATATGGAAATGCCAATTTGAAACGCAACACATCCGACAACAGGCTCTATTCCTGCCTCAGTCCCTGCCCCTACCCCTACCCCTGCCCCTGCCCCTACTCTCTGCCCACCCATCCCTAGCAGCTTCTCAACAATTTGGGCCAAGGCACTAGACAGCCAATATAAGACAATAGCGTTTTTGGCTGACCAAGTGGCGGCAGCTGCCCCAGGCCCACAAAATTTGTAGCTTTTAGCCAAAGAATTTACATATGGAATTTATGCGTGCGTGTGCATGTCCGTGTGTGTCGAGACATGTTTTGACTGTCACGACGGTAATTGATCTCGATTAAGACCATGTACGAGAACTCGCTTAACAAGCAGACAACACATGTACACACACAAGCGCACACACACACACGCACACTTGCTTAAAGAGGTACAGTGCGAGAGGGAGAGAGAGAGGGAGGAAGCGAAAATGAGTGAGGTAGGGAAATAGACAGAGGTAGGGAATATATAAATATATATACAGATAGAGAGAGAGGGGGAGAGGGAGAGAGAGGTGGAGAGAGGGGGAGAGGGAGAGAGACAGAGTTAGCGGTCTTAAGGCTTTAACTTACTTCAAATTGAATTGAGTCTATCAAGTGTTTTCCCTTATCTAAGATAAATGAAAGATAATATATGGTATTAGCTGATTAGCTAAGATTGTTATTGAAGATAATAGAATGGATTGAGTATTTCTAAAATAAATATAGAGTTAAAAGGGAAAGGAAGGAGAAAGGAAGCAAACAATAAGGAGTTTAGGTGGAGAAAAGTAGGAAAAATTTAGGAGAAAGGGCAAAGGAAGAAGAAAGGAAAGAGAAAGGAAGGTGAGTAGAAGGAGAAAGGAAGGTGAAAGAAAAGACAAAGGTCGGAGAATGGAATGAGTAAGGAAGGAGAAAGGATGGAGTAAGGAATGAGAAAGAAAGAAGTGTAGAATGAGGAAGGAAGATGAAAAGAAGATGAAAGGAAGGAGTAAGGCATGAGAAAGGAAGGAGTAAGGAATGAGAAAGGAAGGAGTATAGAATTAGAAAGGAAGGAGTATAGAATTAGAAAGGAAGAAAATAGAAAGGATATAGGAAGGAGAAAGGAAGGAGAAAGTTAGGAGAATGGAATGAGAAATGAAAGAGAATGGAAGGAGAAAGGAAGAAGTAAGGCATGAGAAAGGAAGGAGTAGGGAATGAGAAAGGAAGAAGGAAGGATATAGGAAGGAGAAAGGAAGGAGAAAGGAAGGAGAAAGTTAGGAGAATGGAATGAGAAATGTAAGAGAATGGAAGAAAAATGAAAGGAGAAAGAAATGAGAATGGAAGAAGACAGGAAAGAGAATATATGAAGAAGGGAAGGAGTAATGAACAAACAGTTTCAGTTGGGAGAAAATCTATTGCAGCAAAGCAAAGCTGAAATCTGTTTCATTTGCTTGCTGTGAATATTATAAATTAAACTTTAATACCTTAATATTTTCCTAACATAAAAACAATGCAAATCATAACTAATATATTAAATAACATCTTATAGAATGACACACAATAATTATTATATATACGTTTACTTTAACTTATTGCAGGTTTGGTTCCAGAACCGTCGCGCCAAGTGGAAGAAGCGCAAGAAGACCACAAATGTGTTCCGCACACCTGGCGCCCTGTTGCCCTCACATGGCCTGCCACCGTTTGGGGCAAACATAACGAACATCGCGATGGGCGATGGCCTCTGTGGCACTGGCATGTTTGGTGGCGATCGCTGGAGCGTTGGCGTCAATCCCATGACAGCTGGTGAGTTGTGATTTGTAAATGCAAAAAACTAACTTGAATAACACTAACGTCTGCAACTGTGTAACTGTATCTATTGCTGCATTTGCTGAACTGATAATGTTAGGCTTTGGCCAGCTTAATCAATCGTCACCGCTTTCGTCCACGCTTAATAGCGGCCTCAATACGGGCATCAACATGGGCTCCGCCCTCGGTGCCGGCAGCTATCAGCATTATGGCCTCAATGCATTGGGTAGGTGTTGCGCTCTAGGCTCGCTTAACATGCCACATGCCACATGGCACTCCTTAAGCATCATCAATTCCTACTCCTTTTTCATTTTGTTATTTCTTTTTTCCTGTTTTACTGTTAAATAAGATCACATGCTACAAGAAACTTTCCATTTGTTGACAATATTTTTAGTGTTTTTTTTTTCGTTTTTTTTTCTTCTCTTGATTTTTTGATACAATCCAGTTCTTTTGACAATTGAACAAACACGACAATGTTTTCATTTCTGTGAACTCATCACACGTTTTTTGTTCGTTCGGTAGCCAGAAGATAAATAAATAAATAAATGTAGAAAGATTTATAACGTATATTTATCATTTTTTTTTTTGTGCATTTGTGTATTTGCTTCTTCAATTAACAGACATGCGTTTAATTTTAATTTTCAGGAATACCCCAAAGGTATTCAGCCTTATTTGATTTCGTATAGTTGTGCTAATTGACATTTTGGAGACAGGTTTTGATATTTTTCTTAGCTGCTTCCACAATTTCAACATTTTCATTGTTACAGTTTCAGTTTCAATTTGTTTTTCTTATTTTTCCAGCATTTTTCTGTATTTTTTTTATTGAAATATATTTATTTCTGCTTTTTGCAGGCGACTCGATGATGTATCAGCACAGCGTTGGCGGGGGGGTAAGCTGCGGACCGGGCGGCTCCCCGAGCGCCACCACACCGCCCAACATGAACAGCTGCTCGTCGGTGACGCCACCGCCGCTTTCCGCACAGCCAAATGTTGCACAGAACGAGCTCAATGGCGAGCCTATGGTGAGTAGCTGTTAGCCAAGACACAAACCACAAGCCACAACTTAACATCCACCTATTCACCAATCCACACAGACGCATCATCAGCAGCAGCAGGCACACCAACCACAGCAGCAACAGCAATCTCACCAACAGCAGCAGGCACACCAACCACACCAGCAACAGCAACAGTCGGCAACACCAACACAACAGCAGCAGCAGCAGCAGCAACAACAGCAGCAGCAGCAACAGCAGCAGCATCAGCAGCAGCAGCAGCAGCAACAGGATAGCGGCAATTTGCTGCCGCATTGTCATCAGGCCATGCAGTCGCCAGATGGCGCCACCGATGAGGATGTGTGGCGAGGCCATAGCATTGCAGCGCTGCGGCGTCGAGCATCGGAACTAAATGCTACTGCAATCCCATCGTATTTGCATCACGCTGCTGCCGCACACAACAATTACGAGCATCACAATTCGGTCTACTGAAATTTGTTGAAAAGCTTTGAAAGCTTTTCGGATTACGGTTTTTCCAATTGCGGCACTCACGAGTTTTGAGAGCCACACACACACCCACACACACACGCTTACAGTTTGGGAGCCAGTGCAGTGCCAAGCTGTTTAGAATTAGGTTTAAACTTAAGATTAAACCAAAAGTTATGTTTACACAAAATTGTACAATTTTCAATGAGTTTGGCGCCCACTGTCTCTGAATTTGTTGATTATCTTTGTTTGTTAATAATTTAATTTGATTTCCAATAATTGATTCTATTGCAAATTGTTGCAATTGTCCATGAAACGAACGGCAACGTCGAAGATTTTGAACTTAAAAGACTATAATGAATGTAAACGATGTATACGATGTACGATGAGAACTTCAAAAGCAACTCTCAATGCAATGAGCTATTTTTAGTGGCATTAGATGAACCAGAAGATGGAGAAGAAGATGAAGAAGAAGAAGAAGATATAGTAGAAGAAGAAGCAGCAGCAGTTACAGCAAAAGAACTAACTCCATATACAAACCCTATAAATGTACGACTATTGAGAATATTAAATATATTAAATTAAGCTGAATTAAAACGATATAAAAAGAATTGCTTCAAATATGCAAAAGAAACTTATTTAGAATTAATAATGAAAATATATATGATAAATAATATTTAATTAAAAAAACATAACTGTATACGAATTGTAAAAGGTTTTTTAGACAGCAACAAGAAAAAATTGTATAAAACGACAAAAGGAAAATTGGAAAAGCGCCCAAAACAGCTTTGCGGGCCGTCGCAATAATTTTGCAAAAATTTTCGCATGCTTCGACTTAAATTTAAGAGCATTATAATACTATTAACTATATAATAAATAATAATACTATATATATAAATATATATATATGTATATCGTGTTAATCTTAAGCATTTGTAGTTGTATTACTTAAGTGTTGTTGTTTTTGTGTATAGCTCATTATTGTTTAGTTCATTTGCTATGCTTACACTTACATACACAAGCATCAATTGTTTAAATTCCAATAAACAATAAACATAAATAAGAACCAAAACAAAAAAGAAAGCAACTATGCAATATAGCGAGTATAATGAAGGAATGAGAGAAGTGAAGAGAAAAACCGAAAGAGAAAAGTACAGAAAGTACAGTTGTCAATGCACCGATTAATTAATTAATTAATTAACTAATTAATTAGCTGGCAACAGCGCATGGTTTAATTTTAAATATATACATACATACATACTAAAGATACATAATTAAATGGAATACTTGTAATAGACTTTCTTCTAATGTTTAAGCCTACATTTAAACTTAAATGCGAATGCAAAAAGAAATCTAAAAAAAAATACAAAAAACAAAAGCGAAAACAGTGTAAAACTAAATGAATATGTATGTAATTATGCGTATTATTAATTAGTAAACTAAATTAAATATGAATTGAACGTGATTTAAATAACAGATAAATGACAACAAAAACAAAAAAACTATGAAAAATAAAACTGATTTCAGTGTAAAAATTGTTTGTTGTGTAGTTTGTGTTTGACTTGGATTTAGATATACCCTGTAAAAGGAGGCTAACAACAGTAGCTTTGCTCATACATACTTACACTGTCTTATACACGCTATAAAAACTAGAAAACCTACGCAGAAATTAGAAAACTATTCGTAACTTGGCCAGTTGAAGCAGTAGATGAATATTCTTAGTTAGATAAGTAATATTAATCCTGTTATTTGGGGATATAGTCTTCAAAGAAAGCATTTCCCTTTGGCTGCCGAAAGTGAAGGACTCTTCTAACAAGTCACTCACAAGTGCTGTGGCAAGTCCTGCATACCCAAAAGATCCAACAGCTGTTCAAAGGGCATACACTTTGAGCTAATTGTTGAACAATTAACAAGTACTATTAACTTATCAGAGTTCTTTTACGCGCTGCCAGATTAAACTTGCCATTCAATGATTCCTTAATGCTTTGATTTTAATGTAGATCCTTTGAATAGCACAATTTCTGTCCAGCAAGTTCTGCTCTGAGGTATCTCAGAGTCGTGCATATCTTAGTTATTATAATAACCATAATTAATTCGAATGCTGCAAATGCATTTAATGCCAAGTCAATTAACTAAATCAGCTTACGGCATAAGGGGCGTGTAGCCTGGGGAGGCGTGGCTGGCAGCAGCAAGGTAGCTCGACGTTAGTTGCAAAAAGCAATTACAATAATTGCATGTGATCAGCTTTTTGGGTCTGGCTAATAAAAACGCCAAAACGAATTTGCCACAAACAACTTTAAGCTTAAAATTGGCAAATTGATAAAACTTTGACAGCGCACATGCACACGCATGCACACACATGCACACGCATGCACACACATGCACACACATGCACAATCCTGCTTGTTTTTCGGGGAGCACCAACTGACCAAATATCCATTGCGATGGCATTGACTGCTCGCCATGATTGGGGTCAGCAGCAGTCTCTGGCTGCAACAAACAGTGTCCGCTGTATGTTTACGGCTGCTGTGACTGCAGCTGCCATCTATGCATACCCTGCACGCATACGCAGTCAGTGCGGGTATATGTATTTCATTATATTTCTATTAACAGAGATGCACTTTGTGTTGCTCAAGTTATTACTGACTGCAGGGTATTCTAAAGCAACTGAGCATGCGCTATTGGCTTAACTGTTTACAGGGTATATCAGTGCACTGCAGAGATTGTTGTGGGATAATTGATGTTCGTAGTGATTACAGGGTATATTGAAGAAAGTATTGATTATGGTATGTTTACAGGGTATCATCATATTATCAGTGTCCAGTGAACAGCTTGTAGAAAAGATTAACATAAGATAATGGCAGCAATTAGTGATTACAGGGTATCTGCGAGCAAGTAAGTATTGATAACTGTTTACAGGGTATCTTAGTGTACAGATGTATATGTTATTTTTGTCATTAGTTGAGATTTGCATAGAATAAATGATGTTAGCAAAGACTACAGGGTATCTAGAAACATGTGAGTAATGTTTATGGTATAACTATTTACAGGGTATCTTACAGTGCAGCTGTAAACGTTAGTTGCTCATTACTTTAGTATAAATAGAAGAGATTTACATAGAATAATTAATGTGATTAGTGTTTTACAGGGTATCTAGAAGCAAGTTAGAATAGTTTAAGCTGTAACTGTTTACAGGGTAGCTTAGTGCAAAGCTGTATATGATTTGAGAGAGAGATTGATATAGAATTTTTAAGACTGTTAGTGTTTACAGGGTATCTTTAGGCAATAATAGAGCTCAGACTGCTTACAGGTTATGACTGTAAAGGCGAATGCAAATATAGCAACGTTTTACAGGGTAACAGCAAGTGCTATGCTCAGTCTATGCTCGATCATATTAACGATTGTTGTTGTTGTGACACACACGCATAAATTGGTGTGTGTGTGTGTGGTTGTGTGTGGTTGTGTGTGCGTGTGTGTTTGCATACATGAGTACACGGGACTTATAAATTTTATAACGTTTGCTGCTCGTTTGCTTCATGTGACATTTGACATGCACATTGTCAGGACAATTGGCCAGACTTAATCACACTGATGGCATTTTTATGTGATGTGGCAGCCACAGTTGCAACAGTGGCAACAGTGGCAACAACAGCAGCAGTGGCAGCTTGCAGTTTGCCGTTGCAGTTGCAGCAATTCAATAATAAAACTACACACAATGTGCTTAAATATGCAGACAAAACAGACAAAAGTATAATTTCTCTGGCATTTTATTTGATTTCATTTTATATTCTTATGTGAAATGTGGATAGAAAGTCGGGGGCACGCAGTATGACATGCTCGAACTCCAGTATTGATAGCTTGCCATCTCCATCGACGTCCGCTTCCTCGATTACCTTGTCAGCAATCTGTTGATGCTCCTCGGGACTCAGCTCGTTTTTGGTCATTGTTGTCAGGCAGGACATGAGGTCAGCGTGACCAATGAAGCCGTCTTGATCGAAATCTGCAAAGTCATGGCAGACATGCATAAGTACTAGTCCCAACATATGTACACACACACACACACACACTCGCACTCCATCTGTGTGTGTGTGTGTGTGTGTCGCATTATCAAAGTTGACATTTTCATGCATAAAAGTCAAGTGATGTGTGCAAAACTAAGTTACGGGCTATATTCTCACACATAACTCTAGCTGCATGTGTGTGTGTGTGTGTGTGTGTGTGTGTGTAGATATACTATGTGTGTGCCTTGCATGCATAATCGCATGTGCTAGTCGTCTGTGTTGCATGCTTCAATTTGTGGCAATCTAATAAAGCACATTGAGACAAAATGCCAGCGTTGTGCTCACATTTCAAAATATTATCATTGAATTGCAAACTTTAAGGGCAAAAGGAACTTTCAATGCAAAGCCAGATGAATAGGTAGGAGGAGATGGGAAAGAGGAGAAGAATTAAGAGAGCAAGTAGAACAAGTAGTAGGTGAAATATTCGCAACTACAGTAAAGTAAAGCATATTCAGACTTAGTCTAATGCTAAGCTAATGCTTATGACAATGTGAAAGGGAATGTCGATGAAGCTACTAATGTTAATGATAATGATAATGATAATGATAATGCTTAAGATAATAATGATAATGCTGATGATATTGCTAATAAAAACGATAATGCTAATGATAATGCTAATGATAATGATAATGCAAATTATAATGTAATGCTAAAGATAATAGCAGAGTCAATGATAAAAGCAGTTCTAATACAAATGCTAATTACATAGCCAATGCTAGAGTTAATGTCAATGGTAATGATAATGCAAAGCTAATGATAATGCAATACAAATAATAATGACTTACCCAATGCTAGAGTTAATGCTAATGCTATTAATAATGTAAAGCTAATGAGAATACAATACAAATGATAATGCAAGTGTCATTGCTAAAGCCCATACACAGCATACTGTAGATGCAAATGACTAATTCTAATGATAATGACAGTGCCAATGATAATGCTATACAAATCATAATGCTAATGCCAGAGATAGCTTTAATATTATAGAAAATATTCATACTAATGCTAATGCAATATAAAACATAATGATAATAAATAATGAATACTAATGCTAATGCTACTAATGCAAACTCTATTATACATGCACAGAGCAACAGACTGCACTCGCTAACAGCATCCAAAATGAATTTAAGCCCATTTGAATTTTGATATTTTGATATAATTGATTCCTAATTGATTGAATTATCAATAAATTATTGATTGAGTTGAACAAAAGCATGAACGAAATCGTAATCGACAATTAAATGCATTGCAAACGCAGATGATTCATCGACTTAAAACGATGTGATAAACGACAAACGAAATGCATCAAATGCTCCATTGTTTTAATGAACAATGCAATGAATGGAATAATGTAAAACAATTTACAAGAATTTCAAGTTCAACTGTTGCTAAGATATGTGAACTATGAGTATTCATTTAATTGTTAGTGCACAATGTAAATACGAAATGTACTCAAATCAATTTGTAAAGCAACAGAGAGAAAAGAGAGAGAGTGAGAGAGAAAGGTAGAGAAAGGAAAGGCAATAGAAGCGAGAGAAAGCGCGACATTTTTGCAGATTCTAATTTAAATTTCAATTAAAATGCTTATTAGAATTTATGACTGTCCTTGAACTGGGCCAGCAAAACTGTGCCACCAAACAGGCTGTAGCAACAACAACAAGCACAACAACAACAATAGCAATAACAACGACCAACAACAACAACAACAATACTGAGTTGCCCTGGCAATGGGCTTTTGCTTCTGCTTCTGCTTGGACTTGGACCTGGCCCACAAATTACTGAGCCACGACTCACAATTCGCGGCAAATGGTAAATGGCAAATGGCATTGCGTTCCATGTAAATGCCAAAGACACAAAAGGCAAGCCCTAAACAACAACAACAACAACAACAAACACAACAAGAGCAGCAACAACAACAACAACAACAGCAAGAACAAAAACAGCAGCAACAACAATGAAAATGCATAAACAAAACCGGAAAATGCTTTCCCAAAACGTGCAACACAACAACAAACAATAAGTAAAAAGTACTGCGCCGCAAAGTGCTCAACTTGAAGATACCCTAGCAATTCACGCTGCAAGCAGCGCACGCTAGATGGCGCCACTTAAAGTTGCACTGTGATTCACAAAACCAAATCAATTTTCAATTTGTTGCATAACTTTTATGTATACGCAACAAATTGAAAGAATATTAAGAGCACTGCTTAAAAACAGGGTATAGTTGTTGTACAACACACAAAAATTAGACTTAAGCTAGATATAAACTAAATGAAATGCATTCTAAATTCATTTAGACTAGTTATAGCTGCTTACAAAATATCTACAGGGTATAACGAGAACAAAACAAAACAGAACTTGAACTTACCATAAATTTGGAATGCGTAGTAGACTTTAATATCTCTGGGCGCCTGCTCGCTAAACACGGACAGCGCATCCAAGAAGTCCTCAAAGGTTAAATTACCCAGGCCATCGCGTGAGAATGCCTCGCCTGCCAAGGAGAGTGCGGCAAAAAAGTGGAAGGCGGGGCGACGCAGCAAAAAGTGGGCGTTGCCCAAAACAAAACAAAACAAAAATCATATAAAAATCGTTTATATTTTGCTGACTGGTTGCTGTATAGTAACTCACAGATGCGCCGCCGAAAGGGATTCTCACGCAACTCGGGCATCTTCTCAATGCATTCGCAGGGAACCTTGACACTCGAGGCTTTATCCTCGGTCATTTGGCGTGGCACCAGGTCCGGGCGCAGCTCACGGAATCGCTTATGCACGCTGCGAATTGGAGAGGCACATGTTTGGCGAGGCACATGTTGTGCGCGAGTGCGAGTGTGTGTGTGTGTGTGCTGTGTGTGTGGCTAAACAAAAGGATGCCGCTAACAATGGCGTCATTCCATTTCGCTTGCTAACTCAATGTTTTGTCTCATTTGTAAAGAAAATAGTTTTGCTTATTATATGAAAAGCAGCAGCAAAGGCGAGTAGGCACGCTCTAGGCGAGTGAGCAAGACTTGCAGCTACCCTGCTTGTAAGCTACATATCATACTGAGCTTAACGAGAATTTGCACACACATACATACATAAGAGAGCACATTTAGACTCACACACACAAGCAAACACAATGTAAGCTCTATTAAGTGATAGTGATAGTATTCTCTGCTTCTTCTTGCTGTGCTCCTATGTTATACGTAACTCTCTCATTCATAACTTGTGAGTTTCTTAAGCGATCGTAAGGAAATTTTCAGGATAAATTGGAATTGGAATACTTATACTTTAGGTCATAGTTCAGACATGTAATTCCCTGTTATAAGTTGATTTGTATATTGATTTCTACATCATCTTATCGTTATTTCTATAATTTTTAAGTTTTTCAATTGAATAATATTTGCAATATAAATTGTGATTAGAATACTTTTACTTTAGGCTTTAGTTTAGACATGTAATTCCCTGTTATAAGTTGATTATTGCTTTGATTTCTACATCTTCTTTTCATTTTTTCTATAATAAGTTTTACGTTTTTTAATTGAATGAAATTTGCAGTGTAAATTGGAATTGGAATACTTATACTTTAGGCTATATATTACCTGTCTGAAGGTAATTCCTTTTTATAAGTTAATTTCTACTTTGTTCTCTTCTTCTGTTGATTGTTTCTTTGATAAGTTCCAAGTTTCTTAAGCCATCCTAATAAAATTTTCAGTATATATTGCAATTGTAATACCTATTTAAAGTCTAGTTCTCAATCAGTTATCTCCTTCTTCTGTTTGTCTAATAACTTGCTAGTATTTTCAGCAATTGTTTTGAAATTGAACAAATCTGCAAAGATATAGCTTGCATGTCTACCTAAAGATTAGGCTACAGGATTTACAGAAATCTATATAATAAAATGAATGTCTATAACTCTTATGAGTTGTTGAAAGTGAACTTAAATACAGACAAAGAGACAGCCAGGCAGAAGTAGACATTTCAAACGACTCTACTGTTAAGATTGAACAAGTTTATAGGCACTTTAAAGTAACTAACTGTTGCAAACATTTGCACAAAACTAGAATACTATAATAATGTGCGCAGGGTATACAAATGAAGTATACGCCCCGTGGCGTGGCATATGCTTACCGCAGTATCTCCTTGCGTGTGAAGAACGTGCAATCCTTTTATGTTTTGGGTTTATTTTAAAGAGAGCAAATGATTTGCATTTGTTGTGAGCAATGTGAGAGGGAGAAAGATGATAGAGATAAGAGAGAGAGAGATAGATAGATAGGTAGATATAAGTAAGAGCAATCCTCTCACCTGATAGTCATCCAATTGCTGTTCAGTAAATGTCACAACTTTGTTGCCCATCGCTTATGCAATTTGTGGTTGAGGTACCGTTTGTGATTGAGGCTGAGGTCGCGCCACGTTCAGTTTGCTGTGAAGCTCGGGGCAACAACTGCCGCCGTCTGTAAACGCTGTGCGACTGCCGCAAAACACACAGCGAACTGACTTTGCATAGAGGCCGCCGCTCAGCAGGCCATGGACAACGGCAGTGGCCCAGCCCAGGTTTAGGTACTGTTTGAGCTTGGGCACAGCCCAGCGACTGACATATCCTGCGGCGCCTTTGCGGCAGCGTGTGGCTCCAGCTTGTCCTGGCCGCATTCGCATGGAAATTAATTAAGGAGTGTTTCACGGTGTGTCAGTTCGCTTCATTCTCTCTCCCTCTCCCTCTCTCTCGCTCGCTCTCCCTCTCCCTCCTCCCGCTCACCTTGTTGCTCTTCATTTTTTTGCCTGCCTTTCGTTTGAATCGCCCTCGCTAGCTGTGTGTGCGTGTGTGTGTGTGTGTGTGTGTGTGTGTGGTCTGTTTGCCGCTGTTCGACACCGAAAAGGCGAGCGGCAAAAACGCTTTTAGAGGTGCGGCGATACAGCGAAAAAAAACCAACAACACACGCAATGCACACAAACAAACCAAAGACTGGAAAAAACTATTAGAAAAGTGGCTACAGTGGAGTGCACTCGACTGTGCGGAGCCCTGTACCTAACTAACAGGAACAGCTGCAATGGAATAAACTAAATTGAGTGTAACTTTGTACATAAAAGTGCAAGTTATGCTGTCAGAGACCCTGTACTCTAGTACATTGCAAAGTACAGGGTCTCTGCAAGCATAGCTTGCACTTTTATGTACAGAGTTCTCTTCATAAAATAAACAATATAAGCATATTTTTAATAAATATATTTATTAAAACAGTAAATATAATATAAATATTATATATATTATATAAATAATAATAATAGCAGAGCCTACACTCGCACTCGACTGTGAGAGACCCTGTAAGTAACTAAAAGAAATTAAAGCGTAGCTAGAGTCGAAATTGTTTCTAAAAAAAAACAAGTGATGCTTACATTGTAACCCGTATATTTAATAATTGTTAACATATTCTAAATACCCAGCTTAGTGCCAGTTTTTGTAGTCTTCTAGATGTTCATACAGCTAAAATCAACTCGATTGTTAATGCTGCTTAAATATATAATATATTATATATAATATATTATATATATATATATATATTTTACAATGAGGAAGTTGCTTGCTGTTGCCTCTTAAACACATTTGCCGCTCGACAAACGTAATAAGCCCGTCTTGCCTTTACAGTACAGGGTCTAGAAACCACTAAACAAAAAGTGTAGCACAGTTTTGTGCGCAGCATATTCGATGCGAGCAACAGCGACTGCAGCTGCTGCTGTAGTTGTAGCTGCAGTTGTGCTTAGACTTTATTGCATAGACTTTATTAATTAATTTAATGCACGACGGCACTTTTCAATTTGCCGCATCTGCTTGACGGACTTGTGAAAGTGACTATCCGGCTTGGGATCGAGATCGAGCACCGTCAGCTTGGTAAGGAATTGCCGTCCCTGCAATGTGACGAGCCATGGCTGCAATGAGCTGCAATTGTACAAAACTGATTAGCTGATACTCAACTTGAATGTGTGTGTGTGTATCTGTTGTGTGTGTTACCTGTTGTGTTTGCTGTGACAGCGTATTTCCTGAAATGTCAACATTATGGAACAATCAAGTGCCGTGGCGCCCAGCATATAAGCCAGCTCCGCTGGCAGCTCTGCCACATTATCCAAAGCCAATGCGGGCTGCTGTTGACAGTGACTAAGCAGCTCGCGCAATGCCGCATAGCTGGGCGTGGCATGTTTAGCCTGTGCCGTTTGCCACATGTAATGAAAATGACGCTGAAATAGCCAAGAAAAAAGCTAAGCAAATGTAAGCCATAGACAGAGAGAGAGAGAGAGAGAGAGAGCGAAAGGCAGAGAGACGGGGAGACAAATGGAAAGAGACAGTCCAATCTTTTGACACACAAAAGTGCCCAAGCCACTTGGCTGGCGTCCAAGTGAGCGCGTCTAGTGCAAATCCCCACAACAACAACAGCAACAGCAACAACAACAACAGCTACAGCAACAGCTACAGTGACCAGTGAAGTCAGTCAGCTGACTGGGACACACTCCGTTTGCCGTTTGCCATTTGCCGTTTAGCTGCCCTTTCAATTTCATTCCCTTTTAGCTTTTAGCACGGTGCACTCACTTGAAGCATTGTTGAAACATCAACCAGGTAGCTCAATGCTGTTGCCTTTTCTGTGGCAGCAACAAAAAATAAAAGTAGCTTAAGACTGCAGCGATAACGGAAACAAGTCGCAGTCGAAATACTCTACAGCTTACTCAGCAGCAAACTCTACATCGTACAGTGTAGAGTTCTTAACAGCTTACTTTACAACTTACTCTACAGCTTACTCTACATTATTTTCTACTCTACAGCATTCTTCACAGCTTACTCTACACCTCACTCAGCTAACTCTATAGCTCACTCTACCGTTTATTCTACAACTTACTCTACAGCTTACTCTACACAGCATTCTTTACAGCCTACTGTACAGCTTACTCTCTAGCATAATCTACACTTTACTCTACACCTTAATCTACTGCAATCTCTACTCTACAACTCACTCTACAGCCTACTCATCAATGTATTCTACAGTTTATTCTACAACTTACTCTACTGATTACTCTACAGCTTCCTCTACTCTACATTGTACTCCACAACATTCTTTACAGTCTTCTGTACAGCTTATTCTACAGCTTACTCTACAGTCTACTCTACACTTTGCTCAACAGCTTACTCTATAAAATATACTGTCGTTTACTCATCATCATACTCTACAGCAAACTCTACAGCTTACTTTACAGCATTATCTACTCTACAGCATTCTTCACAGCTTACTCTACACCTCACTCAGCTAACTCTATAGCTCACTCTACAGTTTATTCTACAACTTACTCTACTGATTACTCTACATCATTCTTTACTCTACAGCTTTCTGTACATTGTACTCTACCGCATTCTTTACAGTCTACTCTGCAGCTTCCCCTATAGCATAGTCTACACTTTACTCCACACCTTACTCTACAGCAGTCCCTACTCTACAGCTCACTCTATAGCCTACTCATCAATTTACAGTTGGCTCTACAGCTTACTTTACATTGTAGTCTACAGAATTCTTCATGGCCTACTCTACATCTTACTCTATAGCATAGTCTACATCTTACTCTACATCATTCTCTATTCAACAGCGCACTCCATAATTTAATCTACAGCATTCTCTACTATACAGTTTTCTCTACTCTACAGCTTACTCTATAGCATAGTCTACACCTTACTCTACATCATTCTCTACTTAACAGCTTACTTTACAATTTACTCTACAGCTTTCTCTACTCTACAGCTTACTCTACAGCACTCTTCACAGTCTACTCTTACATTACAGCATTCTCTACTCTTCAGCTAACTCTACAACTCACTCTACAGCTTACCCTACAGGTAACTCTACAATTTTCTATAAAGTTTGCCGATCAGCTTAACTTACACAAGTTACACAAGCCACAACAATAGTGCAATACTCTCAGCAAGTGTATTCAAATGGAAAATGGAAAACAAAATCAACTGATGGCCATCAAATGCAAAAAAAAAAAAAAAAAAAAGAAAAAAGAAAAATCGAAATAAAGAAAAGAAAATCAAAGAAAAAAAAGGGCAAAATTTGGGAGTTAGAGCTGAAGTTGCTCAGTTGCTCAGCTCAGTTTTCTGGTCTGGCCTCGATAAAAATAAACAAAGCAGAGCACTGGTAAACAGGGAGCAGGGGCAGAGAAAGAGAAAGCGATAGAGAAAGAGAATGAGAAAGTGTATGATAGCCAGGCAAAAAAGTTCTTTACTTACCTTTACCAGCAATTGCAAATGCAAAATTTTTGCAGCACACAATTTTTTGGTAAGTGAAATATTTCCGCTTTGTTGATCTGTGCTCGAGTCTCAGACGGTGTCGAAGTGGGCGTGGCAGCCAAAATGCGAGCTGGCGACGGTGACAAAGTCGCCAATGTTGTCAGTGTTGCCGTTGCCGTTGCTGTTGCTGTTGCCATTCGAGTTGCTGGCATTGCCACATTCGTTGACAAGCTGGTTGTGCTTTCACAGCACGTTGTTGTTATGCTTCTTGTTGTTGTTGTGGCTGTTGTTGTAGTGGCTGTTGTTGTTGTTGTGGCTGCTTCAATTGTTGTTGCTATACGGCTACGCTTTGTGTACCTTTGGGTCGCCTTTTCAGCAGCTGCGCTTGTCGAGCGCCGCTGCGGCTGACCGGCAACAGCTTTGACAAACTCAACTATTCCTGCCAGCTGCTGTTCCTCTCGCTGTTGCTGCTGCTGCTGCTGCTCCTCCTGCCTTGCCATGGCAACAGCAGCATCAACATTAGCCGCGCCAATTTCTGTAGTTTCTGTTGCTTTTGTCTTCATGCCACAGCCAAAAGCAGCGCCCGCCACGTGGATTTGGCCACGTTGCTCTGGCTGCTGTTGT
Organism: Drosophila macrospina; assembly: GCA_035042075.1. Lineage (NCBI taxonomy): Eukaryota > Metazoa > Arthropoda > Insecta > Diptera > Drosophilidae > Drosophila > Drosophila macrospina. The sequence continues at coordinate 1,530,499 of JAWNLW010000133.1, read as the reverse complement.
GTTGTTGTTGCTCTTCTTGTTGTTGTTGCTGTTGCTCCTCATTCTTGCTGCTGTTGTTGTATTCCCTGAGCAGGCAGGCGACCAGCAAATGTTTTATAAGCGCCATAATTTCACTGGAGAATTTCAGTGATTTTATGACCATGGCGTTGGCATTGCGAGTCCCACAGCGTGATAGTTGGTTAGGAGAGACAGAGAGAGAGAGAGAGAGAGAGTGGGGAGATGGAATTGGGGCAATGGGAAATGGTAAAATGGTCAATGGGCATGGCATTGGGTTTTGGTATTGCGTTTTGTGGGTTTTTCCGTTTGCCAATGTGCAAAAATTTTCGTTTTGTTAGCATTTTCAATGCACATTCCAATTTTGTGGGCCAGTTGCGTTGTTGTTGTTGCCGTTGTTGTCAGCGTTGTTGTTGTGCGCAAAGGTGTTGAAATGAGTGCACAAAACATAAAAGAAAAATGGAGGTGGACAAAAAGAAAGTAAAGTTAAAACGTACGAAGGAGGAAAATGGCAAAATGTTAGCGGTTGGCACTCGAGAATTTGTGTTTGGCTGTTGCTTGCATTATTTATTGAATATTTGCGTGTCGAACAATTGTTTGCAGCTTTCTCTCTATCTCTTTCTCTCACTCCCTCTTCTCTCTTTCTTTTCGCATACTATTGCTATTGTTTGGCTAGCTTTGGAAACTGATGTCCATGTACTTATTATAGTCGTCTTCAATAAGTGTTTTCACCAAACTGAAAGTTGCTTGGCTTAATATTTACAAATTACTTAAGTTTAGTTTATTTATTTATTTATTATGAAACATTACTCAATTTAATAGGCAATAGCTTAAACTAAGCTAGCAATTTATGTAAAATCACTTAAGTTTTATTAAACATGATTGTTTCAACTGTAAGGAAGTTCCTAAGCTAAGTTTAAGTCTTGTTCACAGTTTTATCATTAATTGCCCGAATTTCGTCTAATAAATAAGTTAAAATCAATGCAGAAGAACTTTATTTACCTTATTTTATCAGTTAACATCGATATAAAGTGTAAATTTCGGTTTTTAAAATTTCGAAAATTTTCAAAAAATGTCAAGGGGTATGTATGCAAAATTTGCCAAATTTTGAAAAAAAATTTATTTTTGTAAATTGAGAAAATTTTGAAGCCAAATCAAAATAGGCCTAAAATAATGAATAGCAGTACAATTCGCAAGGAAATCGGTTGAGTTTTGATCAAGTTATGAGTAGTGAACGGGCTGAAAATGTCTATAATACTCGTATGTATACTTATGGATTGTTTCCACTTTAAAGAAGTTCCCAAGCTAAGTTTGAGTCTGGTTCACAGTTTTATCATTTATTGCTTGACTTTTGACTAAAGCATTAAAATAAAAGCACTTCTTATTCACATTTTTTCTTTTATAATCAAATTAATGCTCAAATTTGCAATTGGAAATTTTTTCACATTTTTCAAAAATTTAAAATTTTTTTAAATATTAATAAACAAATTGAATTTAAATCAAATCAAAAAGTGTAAATGCCAAATTAATTTAGAATTAACTTAACTTACAAAAAGCTAAGCCGTTTGTAAATTGCTTGAGTTTTGAGCAAGTTATGTTAGTTCAAAAAGGTAAGGAAAAATCGCCTTTAATTAGACAAGAAGTCTAAATTTGAACAGTTTTAGTTTGTTTTTGTAATGAAAAGTAAGCTAAAATGAATGCAAAAGAACTTTATTAAACGCATTCTATCAGTTAACATCGATTTAAAGTGTAAATTTCGGTCTTTAAAAATTTCGAAAATTTTCAAAAAATGTCAAGGGGTATGTATGCAAAATTTACAAAATTTTGAAAAAAATTTATTTACGTAAATTGATAAAATTTTGATGCCAAATCAAAACAGGCTTAAAATAATGAATAGCAAGACAATTTGCAAGGAAATCGGTTGAGTTTTGATCAAGTTATGAGCAGTAAACGGACTTAAAAAGTCTATAATACTCGTATATAGACTGAAATGCTAATTAGTCGAAATTTGTGTTCGCCTAGGCAAAGAAAAAGCGCAGTAGAGCTGTTTAAAATCTATTTATGAAAAATAAGCAGAAAACTGATCAGAGAATGAGAGGAAAAACGGGAGGAAAATGAGTAGAAAGGGGGATAGGGCATGGGGGAGGGGAATAATTTGCACTTACCCGGGAAAAATGCGAGTGTGGAGCTCATCACAGGAAATCGAATTCGCGTGATCGCCATAAATTAAATTGCCGCGCTGAAATACACGTAAATTATTTTGCGGGCAGGCGAAAAGTGCATTCAAGGCATGGAGCATACGACTGGGTGTGCTGCAAAAAAGAGAGCGAAGAAGAAGACGCACAAGGAAGAGTGAAGAACAAAAAAGAGAATATCAATATGCAAAAATAACACTATTAAAACATAAATATATATATACATACATATATATAGTTTATATATATCTATATATATACGCTATATCTGTAGTTTATAAATGGAGCCTGCAATTTTTGGACGTACGCAAACGCCAGGCCATAAAAGAGTCCCAAAAAAAATAGCAGAAATTAAGCGCGTTACAGTTGAAAGAGAGCGACTGGCAGATACCCTGCAGCTAGCGCTACAACACCTAAATGCACGCTAGAGGGCGCCTGTGTGCGTTGCTGCTTTGGCAATGTTACTTGCTTTTTATTTATTTTTCTATTCTATCTTTAACACCAAGAATATTAATATCATCGTTCCCCCAAGGTGAAGAGTTGATATAGAGTTGTTTAGTTAGTGAAAAATATCGATAAGATAGTTATCGTGGTAGTACTTTTGTAGACGACGCGTTGCCAGATCGACACACTTCTCATGTGCTTTACTTTGTAGCACATTTGCTTGCTTAACTTTGGTTTTATTCAAGCAAACTTTGTGAAATTTACAGAATTGTTGAGGAATATGTTAATTTACAGGTATAAGAGGAGTAAGTAGAGCTGGTAGTGTTTGCTTGTGGCATAAGAAGCACTTAAAGTTGCATAGTTGCAAGCATTTGATATAGCTCGGTGCAACTATACCCACTACAGGGTATCAAATAGAATTGCAAGTGGAGGAGCTGGCGAAGCAGGCGGTAAACCGGAATGAAAGCACAAGCAAATTGAATTTCGTGCACGGATGCACGCATGACTTAAAACAGCGGGGCCACAAATAAACGAATGAGCCGCGGGAACGCAAACTGAAACCCAAAAAAAAAAAAGAAACCAAAAGACCAAAACCAGAGTGAAGCGAATGTCCCTGGTTGTGTTATAAAAAAGGCTTGGCCCCGGAAATATGCCAGCCAGGAGGCAAGTGCCACCAGCAAGGTAGCACAAGCCGCAGCAGTTGGAGCAGCAACAGCAACAGCAGCAGCTGGAACAGCTGGAGCAGCACCGGCAGCTGAAGTTGAAGTTGCAGTTGAAGTTGGGGGGAAAGAAGCACTGAAAGTGTTGGAATTATGAAGCACGACAGGACACGCAAATGGAGCAGATTGAAATTTATGACTTAAAGGCGTGGCCAAACAGATACAGCTGCATACAGATTGAAAAACAAACACACACACACACACACACACACACACACACATAGTAGAAAATACTTTAAGCTTACCCGGAAAATAGCTCCAATGGACAATAGTCGCTCAATCGTTTGATTTTGCCCGTGTGCAGCTGAAAGTGCGGAAATGTTTGTAAATCAAATAGCAAGCAGAGAGAGAGAGAGAAAGGGAGAGTAAGATAGAGAGAGAGAGAGAGAGAGAGAGACAGACAGAGAGTGCGTGCCACTCGCTTACCTTTAACAGCTGCATGCTGCAATAGCGACACCTGCACTTGTCTGGGGTTAACATTAACCCATGTTGTCCTGCTGCTGCGGCTGTTGTTGTTGTTGCCGCTGTTGTTGTTGTTGGCCGTTTGCCACACGGTTCGCAGGTCGTGTCCATTGTCTCGGCGTCTCCACCCGCTGGCATTAAATCAAATAAATCGCTGACATCACTTGCCAACTGCAGCCAGCCCTGTTTCGGTTTTATTTCAATGGCATATGTATCGCCCAGACAGGTAATGCCCAGCTCTGGTCCGCAATTGGAGCTGCTGGCATGGGAAACGGACGCCAGCTCGAGCTGCAACTCAGCGCTGCCGTCGGAATCGGAATCGGAGTCGCAGTCAGCGTCGGCGTCGGCGTCGGAGTCGTTGCAGATGTCGGCATTCATGTCCGTGTTCATGTCCTTTGCCTACAAATTATTTCGTTTGGCTTATTCTCGCATTTCTTTTGCTCGTTTTTCTGCTCTGTTTGTGTGGCACGTGGAGTGTGCGGCAGTTGGGGCAGCGACAGCGTTGACGCCATTTTGACTTGAAAATGCCAACAACAAGCCAAGTGAAGTTGTTGCCCCAACAAATGTGAGGTAAAAAAGCGCACAGAACTCATAAAAAAATAGCGAAACAGCAGCAGCTGATGAAAGGGCAAGCAGAGAGAGAGAGAGAGAGAGAGAGAGAGAGAGGGGTAGTGTAGTTGCAGAAGCTGTAGCTGAAGTTGGAACTGGTTATCGCTGCAGGAGCATGGACATGCAATGTCGTTGTTCATGTTGTTGTTGTTGTTGCTGCGACATAAAACAAAAGTTGTTGTTTGCCGCGCTGATTGTATGATGAGTTATGTAGCTTGACATACACACACACACACACAGACACACATACAGACACCACACACACACAGACACTTGCCTCACACCTCTGTCAGGTTTTTATATGTTCTCGTCCCAACTTGAAATTGAAAATTAACATTTAAAGGCACAATTAAGAGCGGCACTTTAGCTTTACCCCCTGCCCGCTTGTAAATTGCTTGAGTTTTGACCAAGTTATGTTAGTTCAAAGTAAGACAAATTGTATTGTTTCCACTTTAAGTAAGTTCCTAAGCTAAGTTTGAGTCTCGTTCACAGTTTTATCATTAATTGCTCGAAATTTGACTAAAGCATTAAAATAAAAACATTTCTTATTCACGTTTTTATCTTTTATAATCAAACTAATGTTCAAATTTGCGATTTGAAATTTTTTCATATTTTTTAAAAATTTATAACTTTTTTAAATATTAATAAAAAATTGAATTTAAATAAAATCAAAAAGTGTAAATGCCAAATTAATTTAGAATTAACTTAACTTACAAAAAGCTAAACCGCTTGTAAACTGCTTGAGTTTTGACCAAGTTAAGTTAGTTTAAAGTAAGACAAATCTCTCGTTTAATTAGAAAAGTAGTCTAAATTTTGACATTTTTAGCTTGTTTTTTAATGAAAAGTAAGCTAAAATGAATGCAAAAGAACTTTATTAATCGCATTCTATCAGTTAACATCGATTTAAAGTGTAAATTTCGGTTTTTTAAAATTTCGAAAATTTTCAAAAAATGTCAAGGGGTAAGTATGCAAAATTTGGCAAATTTTGAAAAAAAATTTATTTCAATAAATTGAAAAAATTATGATGTCAAATCAAAATAGTTCTAAAATAATGAACAGCAAAACAATTCGCAAGGGAATCGGTTGAGTTTTGATCAAGTTATGAGCAGTGAACGGACTAAAAAGTTGTTGTTTGCCGCGCTGATTGTATGAGGAGTTATGTAGCTGGACACTCACACACACACACACACACACACACACACACACACACCGTTTGCCTCACACCTCTGTCAGGTTTTTATATGTTCTCGTCCCAACTTGAAATTGAAAATTAACATTTAAAGGCACAATTAAAGGCGGCACTTTAGCTGTACCTCCTGCCCGCTGCCCCGTCTGCTGCCCCTGCTTCCCCTGCTCCTTCAGCACTCCTATTCCGCCGAATCATAGTCATATCCTGTCCGGCACACAATATGGCGTTAGTTATGGCGCCGTAACTATGCTTGTTTTCTTTTTTCTTTGCCCAATTTTATTTCGGTCAATGCTTTGCCAGCAAAGCCATAAATTGAATATATAACCATTGCGACGAGGCCGAGTTCGAGTTCGAAGTATTCATCCAAATAGAAGCGACGTCCTGTTATCGACTACAAACATATCCTACGTCTGTGTTAAGAAAGCGCCACCTTGTGCCTGCTTGCGTCTACCACATATGCAAGCGTTGCACGCTAGATGTCGCTAAATTTCACTTCATTTACTGCAAACTAAAACAAAAGCAATATAAAAAAGAACTCAAGCTCAAACGGAGCTCTATATAGCTCGAATAACTGTAGTTAAAACTGTAGGCATAACTGTGGATATATCTCTGTTAGAATTTGCTACATTGCAGATGTTTTGCAGTTAAATAAATATTAATAACTGGGCAGATTACTTGATAGTTGGGGGTTTGTTATGACAGCACGAAAGAGATGAGTTCTTGTTTGTTATTTCTATCAATTATAAGGAATGAGTTATATATATTCTATATGTATAGTGGGAGAATATTGATGGTTATTGTATGGTTAGTGGACTGAGATAGAAATTGAAGTGACTTATTGTTAGTTTGAGGAGATATTGAAAGAGATGGAGAGGGAGTATTGTTAGAGACTGAGTAATGATAGAGAAATGAAAATGGGATATGGAATGAATTGGAATATTTATAAAGCGAGAATAATATTAGAATGATAATCTAATGATAGAGAAGTTACGATGATAGATGTGAATGCCAGTCAAAGCGTTTAGAAGTTTATGATACAGAAGTTAATATGGATAATGAGAGAAATGAAGTATTTATATTCATTTATTTTTACATATTTACATATTTACTATATATAAATCTATATATTTATTATCTATAAAGATGACATAATTAAAGCAAAACGAATACAGATGAAAGATGGAAATTGTTGTGCAAATGTTAAAGTTCTTAGGAGTGAATTATGGTCAGTTATTTCTGGTAGCTAAAAGGTTATAGTAAAGGCAAATAAATGACGTAAGAAAGGGGATTTGTTAGGATAGAATAAAGATAGACAGTTGTATGAACACAACTTCATACAAATAGAATATGAATGTTGATGAGAAAAAGAGAGAAATTGATTTCGAAATAAGAATATAAGGATAAAGAAATTAAACAAGTTAATATTAGAGAGCAAATAACGATGTTAAAGAAGAAAATCGAGAGATATAATAGTTGCAAATCAATAGAAATTGATTTTAAAGTAAGAGATTATAAGGATAAAGAAGCAAGATGAGTTAATAATATAGATGAAATAGGGAAATTGATCTGTGAATTGATAATGAGAAATACTATAAGAAATTATGCTTTCATTTACATTTTTCTATAGATAAGTTATTGTATACAAGATATTAAATAGATAAATATATCTATCATCAGGGAAGGGGAAATGATTTACTAAATTAGAGCACAATGCTCACAGACAACCATAGAAATCTGTTAGTTAAACAAATGCTAAACAACTGTAAGTCAAATAAGCTACTAGCTCATGTAACTTTTGTTGTGTACTCCCAATAATACAGGGTATGTTGAACTAGTGCCGCTGGCGGCACTTTCAAAGCAATTTCGGCGTCTTTTATAACCGCACAAACCGAAACGGTCAGCGGGTTCAGTCAAGGTTTGCAGCTTCCAACAAACAATAACAACAACAACAACAAGAGCAAGAGCAATCGCAATAGCAATAGCAACAACAATAACAAATAGCAATGGCAATAGCAACAACAATGTGTTTACACTGTTGCCCACTTTAATTCAAAACAAAGAACCGTTGATTTATGTTGCCTTAGCTTCCATGTCCAGGTCCATGTCCACGTCCAGGTCCACGTCCATGTCCATGTCCATGTCCATGGCCTGGCTGTGGGTTTAGAGCTTTGGCTGCAAACAAAACAAACATATATGGCTTTTAGGGAGGGGGGAGCGTAGGAAACAACACGTTGACTAAACCGCAAAATCGAAGCGAACAAAAAATTGCCAATATTGTCCTTGTACAAAATATACAATATATTTGAGCTGAGCGCCAATATGACGACCCCCTCCCCCCACCAACCAGTCAGCATATGTGGCGTGGGGAGCGTGGAGCAGCGAGCAGCGAGCAGCGGCAACTCACCTGTAAATTGGCAAGTAAAACATCGAATGTGGCAGGCAATTGGGTCACATCTGGCAGCATCAGACCGAATGGCCCCACAAATTCCTTATCCAGACGCGCAACTGCAAGTGGCAAGTGGCAAGGTGGGAGGGAAGCGGGAAAGTGGAAAAGTGTAGCATGAATGTAAAGTGCAACAGAGCAGTCGACTCGTTTATTGATATATAGATGCCGCTGGGTTACGCGGCAGGCAGGCACTGATAAATTGTGCCATGAAACAGGACAAGCTGCAGCCTGTTGCTCTCCCCCTCTCTCTTTCTCGCTCTCTCTCTCTCTCGCTCTGTCGTTGTCTGCATTTGGAGCAATGTGAACTTGCCTCAACTGGCTGGCAACATAAACCGAATTTTGATATATAGCTGCGACTATTGGCTATGGCGCCGTCTCTGGCGCCGGCTCACGTTGCTTGCCACGCTTGCCACTAATCAGTCCCATGTGCACTTGCCGCACATTTTGATGTACAATTTAGAAACTGGAGCACAGCGACAGTAGAGAGATACCCAAAGAGAGAGAGCGAGAGCGGGAGAGAGTGCTCGTTTATGATTGATTACCATGGCCGGTTAAAAGGCTTTGGGAAAGTGGCCAATGGCCAACTCTTCTGACCTGCCAAAGGCCAAGCCAAGCCAGGCTAAGCTGAGCCAAGGCAAGAAGCAGCTGCAGGCTGCTGCTTGCAACAATGCCCACAGCATCAAGTCAAGTCATGGAACGTTGAACTTACCCGGCCTGTGGGCGCGTATATGCTCGTTTATCCAGCATCTATCGCCTTCCTTTGGTATGGCAACAATATCCGGTTCGCAGACAAACTCATTTCCTAATAGACGGCGCATTATCTCGATATAAGCCATAAAATCCGGCATTGTCAAGACGCCAGCTAGGCAAAAAGCGGCAGGCAGTCAGTTGGGGGGAGGGGCAAAAAGAAATAAGATAAATGAAATAAACACATTTGTTGCAATGGCCAAAAGATGCACAGCCAGCCAGCAAAAACAGTTACAGACTTCGCATTCACAATCTACAATCCACAGTCCACATCCTCATGCTCCTCCACATATATAGCATGAGTGGAGTTAGAGCACAAAGCAAGAGTAAAAGCCAGCCAAGCGGGCAATAAGCATGGCACAATACACAAATTGGCCAGCACCAGAGGAGCGCCGTTTGCTTTTGCTTTTTGCCATGAAGATGAAATGGGAATAAGGATTGGGAACTGTAGCTGCTGCTGCTTCTGCTGCTCCTGTTCTGCTCTGGTGTTTGAAGTTGCACGCAACCATTTCCTGTCCAAAAACTAACAACAATAACAAGCCAGCTTCTCCCTCTCCCTCTCCGTCTCTCTATATATATACATATTTATATCATTCCTAACCTTTAGTTGCTTCGGAAATGTTGGGCTGTTTTTCCGGCCTTGCTGGTTCGCTCGTCTGGCAACTGTCCTGGGACTGGCATATCATTTTTGGCAAACGTAAAACTTTTTTAAATTGCGGCAATGCCAGCACCAAATTTGCATTACCCTCCGCCCGATAGATCAACTCTATTTGGCTCAGCTCCATCTGGGCGGGCAACTGCAGCAGCGCGTTGAGAGTCTTAGCTGATGCTGCCACAGCTGCAACTGGACCGGGTGCTGTCATGACTTTTGCGCGGGTGTTTGCGGTTCGTTGGCGCTGTCAAAATCCAACTGACATGGACATGGACATCGTCATGGACAAGTCGGCATTCGCATTCGCATCCGCATTCGCATCCGCATCCGCATCCGCGTCTGGCTCTGCGGTTGCCGAGGAGTTTAGCTCAGTGGCGCGCCAGTGTTGATGATTTTGCCGATTGTGGCTTGTTGCGGTTGGACTTTTTGCGGTTCGCTTGTGTTGTTTCTATTGTTGCAATTGTTATTGTTGGTCCGTTGTCTGATGCTTGGCACTTTGAAGACTGCAATAAGATAATCCGCTTGGCGCATAAGCAAAACAAATTGTGCTTGTGCAAAATTGTAGTTGCAAATGTGTTTTGATGAAATAATAACTATTTATATTACTCAGCTTAATATTTACAATACTAAACCAAGATGGCACTGCAAATTCAATTGCTTAGTTTACAAACTGATCACAGCTGGGCAATGCTGTGCACAGGGTGACCACCTTGAATAATCGGCAAACAGCTAATTGTGGCGGTCGGTCGATGGCCGATCAAGCTACGAAATTGGCAATTACAAAGCGTAGGGTGACCATAGCTTGTGTGCGTGTGTGTAAAGAGCCCGCGTCAAATCAAATAACAGCTAAAGGTTTATTTATTTACATATTATATTTGTTTATTTTGTTGTAAATTTAGTTCTTGCGTATATATTGTCCTCGATCCGTTTGAATTAGCGTATGTCCGCCAGCATTCAGCACCTGGGTAGCTGTTAAAATTAAATATTGATTAATTTGAATCGTTAATTGAATTTCTTTGAATTATTACCAGCATCAGCGCTAGCCAGAGCAGCAATGAGGGCAAAGACAAAGCCACAGATCTTCAGGCAGTTCATGTTGATGTCTTGCTGATTGTTTCTGATATGAACTGTCAACGTTGCAAGCTGCGCTTTTATAGCTGCCCGAAGCAGCAATAAACTGAATTGGAATTTCCAGCGACGAAACAACTTAATCAGAGTCGAGTCTTTGAAAATACCCAGTTACATGAGCGACAGCACTGATAACTGCAGCTAACACTTGTACTTACTTTATTAAATGTATTTAAATGCACTCTTGAATTGTTATACTAGAGCAAATCAGCTTTGAGATGATAATGGGACATACTAGTGTTAGTTTTACTATAAACCTGCTTTAATTTATAAATGATTTCTTTATGTTTATGTTTATTTCTTTTCCTGAACCGTCGACTCTCTTTGTACACAGTTCATGTTCTTCTTCTATGTGGAAACAATAACTATAGAAAACAATATGCAAATAAACTATAATATATAAACAATATATTACATGAATGCGTAGAAAACCCAGCCGGTTTACAATTCCCAATAAATGCAATCAACAAATGCGCTGATAAACGAGAGATTAAGTATTAAGTATCTGCGACAAGCTGAGCGATCTTTTAACCTGTGATTTTCCCAATGCTAGCCGCAGTTGGTATAAAAGCTCACATCGAGCTCAGTATCAGCAACAGTATCAATCTAATAACAACTCAACTTCCATCAATATGCAATTCTTCAAAGCTGCTGCCGTTCTTCTGGCCATGTTCGCTGCCTTGGCCAGCGCTGAGCCCGTGCCAAAACGTAAGTTCCTTAGACTATATCAATATTTCAGTTAATTGACATTATTTTCTATTATTTATATATATTTTACAGCTGGCACCGTGCTGGTTCAGACTGATAATGTGCAGTACATTCGCACCGGTTAAATTCTTAATTTAAGATTAATTTCGTCATTTCTTGGAATAAACATGAAAAGCTAAAGCTATATAATATTGTATTTATTTTAATTATTAATTATTGAACAGCTGAGAAGTTGTAGAAGAATGAGGAAGCTAATTTGGCTAAGCAAATTGAGAAGAGAGAGCATCTGTATATTGTTAAGTCGCGCTCTTTCGGTCTCATTATAACTATCTCTCTGTCTCCCTCTGTCTCTCTCTCTCTCTACCTCTCTCTACCTCTCTCTCTCGTTCTCTGTCTCTCTCTACATCTCTCTCTATCCTGTCACGTTCGATTCGAACCAGAATTCTACGTAAATAAGTTGATCTTTATATGGTTTAACTTGATAGCTTCTGCTATTTATTCAAATGGAATTGTTAATGAATAAAACAGAAATCATTTGCAATTGTAATCAGTATCTGTAGTTTAAGGGAAATATACTGTCCATGTAGTTGAGATTTACTGATAGAAACCAGTTATAAATATAAAAAAAGTGAGTGTCAACTTCCTATATCATCAATTATAGGCAGAGTATTAGCAAGTAGGTCAAGGCAAACATGGCAAATGTATAAATTTTACAGCATGCGCCTGAAATCATTTGAATAATAATAAATACAGGGTATTCTTAAGTCGCTGTTAACTATCACAACATTAACATAATTCGAAGAATTATTAAAAAAGCTTTTATTCAATTGAATATATAATTCTCTTTTGATTTTGTAGGGTATTTTGTGAAGGTTTAATATTATGTTACCAGTAAATGTCATAATACAGGGTATATTCGCATAATCGCATGATAACACTCTTAAAATTAAGGGTCTCTCTTAATATTTAGAGTAGATGAACACTTCAGCTACAGTTGAAAATGGTCATGATTTAAATAACAGGGTATATGTGAGTCTTCCATGTAAATAAGCAAATCAGTTTAACTTTAAAATTGTGATATCTATAATGCAGGGTATCTTTTAGTATATATATTAGATATAATTATCACTTATAATACCCCACTTACTTAAATACAGGGTATTTCTAAGTGTTTAGAGTAGTTTAACACTTCACCTACACTTAAAAGTTGGTTTAACTATAATGCAGGGTATCTCTAAGTGTAAATAAACACTTTACTTACATTCTAATATTGCTCTGCATTAAATGCAGGGTATGTCTGAGTCTTACAAAAGGATTTACACTCTATAATTGTCATAACTTTTAACTGAAAGTGTTTAAAATATATCAACACTCCTCTTAAGCAATAATATTAACATACCTTAATTACAGGGTATCTATTAGCACAAGCCCACACTCACTAGCTGCAACTGTTGTTCATTGTCAATACGCAATTGCAATTATATCAATTGAAATGACGCTCAGAACAGGTTTGTTGCACAAAGCTGCATTATCAGCTCAATGCTCAAGTTGTTGTTGATGTTGTTGTTATTTATTATTGTTGTAGTTGTTTTTGTTATTGTTGCATTGATTATTCTTGATAGTAAATATAACTGGAATTACCCCGACTCTCGAAGCTTGTGTGTAACATACATATTAAACTGTTGTTAAATGTTAGAAATGTTAGCCAAGACTTCTAATGGCCATAAGCTGAGCCAAGTAACTGGGCCAGCAGCGGCGTTAGTTTGATGGACTCTTGACAAACGCTTGGCTCTCGACATCCTCATCCAACCTCAAGTCTGGCGATGCCATCATAATTCTATGTACACTGCGTCTGAGCAGCGCAAAACTTTAAACAATTTGCCAAAGCGAAAACTATTTGGTTGTCCTGCTGTTGCGGCAGTTGCAGGAGGAGGAGAAGGGGCAGTAAGAGGAAGAAGGTGAAAGAAGGAGTAGAAAGAGCAGCAGTAAGAAGTAGAAGGAGTAGGAGAAACATGAAGAGAAGGAGCAGTGGAGCAGCGGCGCAGTTGGATCTGCTTTTGTTGCGCAACCATTGTTATCGCCGCAGCCCCTGTCCCCGTTAGCCCCTACCCAACCGAACACTTCTGCCGCCATTGGTTCAGCACAACCACGTTGAATGGTTCGTTACATCAACAATTATTTTAAACTTTTACCGCAAATATTTCCTTGGCTGGTTTTACGCCTCAAATAAATTGTAATAGAAGTTGCCTGGTTAACAGCTCGTATGACTGGCGGCGACTTTGCGGCAACGACGGCGACGACAACGTCGAACCACTAACCACTGGCTGCCAATTTCTTAGAAGTACTCACAGCCAAACGCAATCCCAATTCCAATCCCAAACCCAATTCCAATCCCAATTTCAATTCCAAAGCTAATCCTTTTGATTTTCAACTGCAGCGAATTCCGGCTAACAACAATTTCTATATACGCCTCCGCACACTCATTGTTACAATGTGTAACAGTTCTTGTTGTTGTTGTTGTAAAGCATTGTGTGTGTGTTTGTGTGCGTTCAATAACTGCGCAGCTCGACTGTTGGCATTGTTCTCAACTGCGGCAATGGTTTGAGGAATTTGCAACGTTTATGCCGCAGTATTTTGCCTCCAAGCGGCAACTTACAAACTCACAAACTCATAGACTTCTGGACCGCTGGACTCCTGGACTCTTGGCTCACTTTCATGTGCGTGTTATCAAAGCAAATATTGTTGCCCCATTAGAATTATGTTAGCAAGAGTTGAGTCTTGCTGGTCGAAATGTAATCAGGCTGCAGGCATCAGACTCAATTGGCCCCAAGAGCGCTTATTGGATATTAATTTTTACGTTTCTATCTTCGGCAAGTATTTCAAACAGTTTTGGCCCAAAAAGCTGCAGCTAACTGAATTCCTCATTTATTTCTTTGTCTGCCTCAAATCGCATGTTAACTGACTTTGACTATTTGCTTCAATGCATTCCCAGACAGGTTGCAAACCCTCTCTCTTTCTCTCTCCCTTGATAGTTGGCAAATCACACAAATAGAATTGAAATTGACTGCAGACTTGCTTTAGATCTTAAACATTTCAATTGATTGGGTTTTTACGTTGGGCAAAGCCCAGTCAAGAGTTCCGACCTGAGACATGCTATAAAAGTGATGTCTATCGACAGACAAGCTTACAGTTTGATAGACGATTCAGTTGAGACTGCAATAATGTAATTCCTTCATATATGTATGGTTTTGTTTTGGCCCTGATTGTGGTCCTGGCCAGTGCGTATCCATCACGCAAATATATGTAAACTAAATAAGACAAACCACATAAAACTGCGTTTTAAATTTTAAATAAAAGTCTTGTTGTTTTAAAGCAATTAATTGATATTAATAGAAAGTCAAAATAAACAAAATTGATTTGAATTTCACTTGTTATTCAAATTCTAGCTACAAATTCAAAAAAGCGTTGCATACTTTCAGGAGTTGCGTTTAATTATAAATTCGGTTGCTTATTAATTGAGAAATCTGATATATATTTTGATAATACTCTAAATTGGCATATTTATTTATTAAAAAATCTGCTACAAATTTAAAATTTATAATAAACTTAACATTTATAAGTATTTGTTAAAATATTACATAGTAATAAGTCAACTACTTAAATGAAAAGAATTAAATTTAAAGCGCAGCCCGAAAGTATGCTATAAATTTGAGCTCAAACACAGCATTCAACTTGTTTGACGTTATTCCACTAGAAGAAAGCAACAAATTCACAACTTATTTATTTAAAAGCTTTATTAAAAGTTAACAAAATTCATTTAATTGAACAAATCGATTGCCCAGCGGCTGTACAACACGTGAATTTTCTGCAATGCAAAGTCCTTCAAAATTGCGAAGGGTTTCAAACTGATTGAGTTGACTGACGCTTAAGTGAAAGATGGATTTGCAAATGAACCATTGGGTGGGTATGACCGTGGTGCCGTTGGCATAGGTGCCGCTGTAGCTATAGTAGCCATTGTTAAACGGCCAGAATAGTGAGGTAAGGTCAAACGGTGGCAGCTCAATGGTTGAACCGGCATTCACAAGTGCGGGCAAACTCTCAACTACTTGCTGCATCGCATTGCTTTTGCGACGCGTGAGTACGAATAGATATGAGATGGTTAGATACTCAAAGGGGACATTGCGTATATTGGTGGCATGCAGCACCTGCAGCTCAAGCGCATAGCGACGCGAGTCAATCAGATGCTCCGAGCCGCCCCATTTGAACGATGCCTCCACAAAATAATAGTTGCCACGCAACGAGCCACCGCGCAAATGTGGCGTACAATCCGGAGTACTCATAATGTGCATTATCAACGTATTCCCATTGTTCTGCATAATTATGGCAGGTGGCAAGTCGCTGTAGTTCATCCATATGAGATCATCAAAACGAGTGTGGTACATTCTAAACACCTCGCGACGCACAATATTGATGGGCGATGCCCAAGTGTTTCTGGCCTCGATCGTTGATTTTTCCAGGTCAGCTAACAATATGCTGCCAGCCTTGAGATGCACTATGACAACTGCAGCCATACTGCAGCTGACCAGGAATATTAAATAGTTCGATGCGTACGTATAATCCATGATCACTGACATCATGGTCATCAGTCCGTTCCATGCGGAGGATATCAAGGTAAGCAGCAGCATGTCCAGCTAAGGGAAAGACCAGTGAATGAGTCTTGAATGAGTCTGAAGAGCTATGCGGACTCGGATGGATGCTGCTCCTACATTGCTTACAATCGATATCGATAACAAACGATAAGTACAAACGCTCTAGTTGACTAAGCAAGACTACAAGCTGCCCTGTACCCCATGAAGTATTGCTCAGATAAAGAATCTGTTAAGCTTCCTTCTGTTACATACATTTGCGAAAAGCTATAATACCCATTGCTGGGCATGAAAACCTTGCCACGAGCTTACCTTGGACGACCTACAAGGACCTCAACTTGTTTTGAGAATTGCTTGAGTATCTGATGCGAGTATCTAAGACTGATTTGCATTGAATTAGCCAGCTGCTAAAATGGGGCTTTCAGTGAATGCCACTGACTGTGAAATATCAATGAGAGCTCTGCATTTGTGGCTCAAAGCTGTCAGCTGCAAGTCGAGTGAAAGGATTACACTGGGCCGACTTTATGGGCGACTGGGCAATTGTGTGTGCCGAACAATGAAGGTTAACAACAACAGCAGCAGCAGCAACAGCAGCAGTGCAGCAGAACAACAGAATGGGACCAACAGGCAAGTGGACAAGAGGAGTACAATTATTGACGAGCCATGTTTGTGGCTCCAAAGTGAGCCATTTAGTTAGGGCCATGAATTTGAGACTTGCAGAGACCTGAAATTGTGCTGTCATAAACCAAATACGTTAACGAACAACGCACAACGAACAACGCACAATGAACCAGAGACATTAGACTAGAGCATAACACATCGATGTGCGTTTAGGGCATTTTATGAAAGGCCACAAGTCTGCAACTGAAACCGAAACTGAAACTGAAGCTGAAACTGAAGCTGAAACTTAAATAAATGCCAAGCAACAAGAGTAAAATGCAGGGCAGACAATGTCTAGAGTCCTGCAGCAGCCTTGCTGACAAAGTTTGCGGCGCGTGCTTCATAAATTAGTCATAATGCATGTCCCTACACTCACTATACCCCGCCTCCCCACACCCCACTAAACTTGACTCGTCCCTGCCGCTACCTGCTTATTATATGGCCTATTCGTTATGGCCAAAACCAAAGCCAGAACCAAAGCACATGCCAAAGCTAACATGTAAATATTTTCCCATGTAATTATACGTGACTCTACACTCATGCCTCTCTCTAGGTGTGTGTGTGTGTGTGTGTGTGTGTGGTTGAGTCTAAAATGTATTACACGAAGCCCATTAAAAGTTGTAAAACCAAAAACTGAAATTGCATTGGGGACTTCACCAGCGAGTCTATAAAATAATCAGCTTGCCACAGCTACGTAAATTCCATGCGAAAGTCCAGCGAAAGAAGCTGAATTATGTTGGAAAATAAGTAACTAAAGCAATGGGCGAGTATGCTCGACTGGGAGTTGCCCTGTAGTTTGAGCTATAATACGTTTGCACACTCTTTTAGCAAAGCATATGTAGTTACTTAAGTGTAGGTATAATATAAGTCATATTAATAAAGAGCGAGTATGCTCGACTAGCAGTTGCCCTGTAGTTCGAACTATTACACATTTGCACACTCATTTAGAAAAGATACTAAAGTTAAGATAATACAGTTTATGCAATCATAATAACAAAGAGCGGGTATGCTCGACTAGAAGTTACCCTGTAGTTTGAACTATTACACATTTGCACACTCAATTAGCAAAACAAATGTAGTTACTAAAGCTTATGTAATCATTATAATAAATGATTTGCCATTTAAGTGCGATAGATGGCGCTAGTGTAGAAAACATTTATTTGCTTAACTTTTGTTATTACAAAGCGAACTTAATTTAATTTTCAGCACTGTTAGAGACTATGCTAATATATATTTAGACAATTTAAAAAGCAATTCCTACAGGCAAACATTTCCAGTCGTTTCACCCATCTATAACACCACTTTCTGCCATGGCTACAGGGCATAAATAGAGCAAAATGCTGCGCATTACGCAGCAAACCAAAAAGTATACAACAAAACTGTTAAGAAAATTTCTAGGAAAAGCCGATTACGTTAAGAAACGTAAAGCAGCTGTTATAAATCTGTTCAATTATAAAACATATTTTAAGTTTTAAACGTTGGCTAAACCTATTTGCGACTTGATAAACACAATAAGCCGAAAAATATGCATTAAAGTTAGTACAAACATTTGGGTTAGGCAAGCATAAACAGTGAAATAGCTGAGGACTAGATAGACAACGATGTGTGTGTGTGAGAGTGTGTGTGGAATAAATGTATATGTGTGTGTGAGTATGTGAATGTGTGTGTGTGAGTGTGTGTGTTTGTATGTGTTGTGTAAGCCAATACGATTCATGTACTAACTTCCAAGTTCATTACAATGCAACAAATTTCAATTTAAGTAAATAAATCGCACTTAAAATAACATTTGGCTTACAAAAATTAATAATTCTTGAGGAAAAGTAATTTATATATGTATATTTAAGTGGAATTTTAAATAAATATTACTTTTCCTACAATTATTTTTACTTGTGAAATTTTTGCGTAATGCAAATTGAGAATAAGTTAAGCAAATTCATTTTTCAAAGTTTCTTAATGAAATCGATAATCTATGGCTTCAGTTTCTGTTGCACTGAAGCAGAGGGTATGTTAAGTTTGTCCTTAATATTGTAATACATTTAAGGAATCATATATATTACTGATTAGGAGAAAGAACTGAAGAGATATATATATATATAGATATAGACGTAGTCTGTTTCTATGTAAACTAGTACGCTCTATTTTGTAGCTAACTTGTTGAAACTTGGCACAGTTACATATTTTATCTGTAGATAGTGCATATGTTGAAGGTAGCCTGATCAGACTAATATAGCATATAGCTGCCATAGGAGTGATCGGTGCAAAATCAAGCTGTAGTACGGAAAACTTTGCTGTCTCTTGAGATATCTTAACTAATCTTACAGACTTTGCATTTTATATAGTCTTTTATATACTGTCTTAACTTGGTTTAGATCAGGCTACTATATCGTATAGCTGTCATAGAAGTGATCGGTTGAACATTAACGTCTAGTATGAAAAACTTTTTTAATTCTTAAAATATCTCAACCAATCTCACAGAGTATGCTTTTGATTAAGTCTTATATATACTGTCTTAATTTAGTTTAGATCAGACTACTACAACATATAGCTGTCATAGAAACAATCAGCCCGAAATGAAGGCTTAGTATGAAAAACTTGGCTGTCTCTTGAGGTATCTTAACTAAACTCGCATATTATGCAGCTAATACAGTCTCATATATACTGACTAAATTTGGTTGAAATCGAACTACTATGTCTTATAGCTGCCATAGTAGAGATACTTTGAAAATCAACTTCTAGTAAGAACAACTTTTTTGTTTCTTAAGATATCTCAACCAATTCTACATACAGCGACAGTTAACGTTGTCTCACACACTCTGCTCAAATTTGGCTAAAATCGGACAACTTTATCGCATAGCTGTCGTGGAACACATAAAGGATATCAAATTTTCAACCGATAATCTATCTTAATTCGTTTGCTGTTTTGGCCTGATTGCAGTCTGTAATAGAATCCTTTGGCTGGAACTTGGTCGAACAACTAGCAGCAGCTGAGAGTGCCACAAGAGCTGCATAAAGTAAAAAGAAGCCGCAAGCGTCTCGTGCAATTGACAGGAGCAAGGTTCGAAGTTCGAACAGGTGGTTCATTGCTGCGGGGCCAACATCAGTATTACTGTGTAACAGTAATTAAATTGAAACCACAGCGTGTAGCACACACACACACACACACACAGAGAGGGGTAACAAAAAATTACACAAAGAGCGTGAGAGCAAAGGGGACAAAGAGAGGAGCAAAGCGTGGGCGTTGGGCGGAAAATGATTACCTGCCAGTGTAAGTTTATTTATGGCTGGCAAAGCAAGTCATAAACAGCAGCACACGCAGACAGAGCAGCAGGCAGGCGATGGACAGAGACAGGGAGAGGGTATAGAGCATGGCGATGGAGCAGCAGACGAGAGTGGAGAGAGGAGAGTGGAGAGAGCAGAGCAGGAAGCTGCAATCGCTTATTTTTGGCTGTGTGCCTCTAGGGTTAACATCAAGTTTTCGTTTTCTGCAACCAACAAAATTTGCCCTTGCCCTGCCACTTGGCCTCCCCCTCCCCCTCCCGCGTGGCCAGACTGGTCTGTTTGCCGAGCGATAACTTTTCACTTGCAAAGCATAAATATGTGTGCGTGTGTCTCCCCTTCTCTCTCTTCCTCTCTCTCTCTCTCTCTCTCTCTCTCTCTATCTATTGCTGCTTGCATGAAATGTTGACATAGGCACAACTTAATATTGAATTTATTATTATATTTGTTGGCCAAGCCTTTGCCTACGATTATTTTGCATTTGCAACAAGCAAATTATTTTGGCCAAAAGTGCTGGCACTGGCTTTTATCGCCAGCCAACAACTTCTCTCTTAGCCAACTTAACAGCTGCATTTTATAACTTCATAAAGTTGAAATTTATGCACTCATTTGATATAAATATATATATATATATATATATATATATATATATATATAGAGATTTACTTACCTTTGAACTTGTATGATGTTCTGTGGTTGCAACGTCAACACAGCAATTGCTTTAATCGATAACACGATTAATCGATACACGTTGGTTTGCTTTTGTAGTGTCCTCAATAATTTATGTATTTACTTCTACGATAACGACTTTGACAATTCCGAATACGCAGCAAATTTTGAAAACATTTCCAGAGTTGTTCAGCTACAGTTGAGTTTCTCTCAACAAATTGTATGGAGTGGAGAAAACAATGTGTAGGGTATTAGCTAGTTGAGCAATTCATTGTTGGTAACTGCAATTAGAATATAATAAGAGAGTGGGTTTTATTTCTAATGGGAATCTATCAACAGAGCAAGAAGTTAGAGATTAACCTGAAAAATTATAAATAAAAGTTTAACAAGTAATCAAAGGAGCTAACAAAACCATGTAAAGGGTATGAGCTAGTCGAGAAAACTCTATTTGAAATCTGTGAAAAGTATTTATCAATAGAGTAAGATCAATCGCTTGTTGGAATCGGGAAATAGAATCTAACAAGAGAGTAAGAATAAACTCTACATTCTTACTCTCTTGTTAGATTAAATTAATTAAAAAATACAAAATGAATAACAAAATTATAATATGTTAAACAAGTAATCTAAAGAGCTCACAAAACAATGTGCAGGGTATTAGTTAACATATATTGTTGGAACCGGGAGGAATCTCTTGTTGGAATCGGGAAATAGAATCCAATAACAGAGTAAGAATGTGGAGTTTAAAGTGATAAATGTAAAAAAAAAAAAAATAAAACAAGTTAAACAAGTGATCTAAAGAGCCCATAAAGTAATGTGAAGGGTATCAGCTAGCTTAGCCATCTATTGTTGGAAGCTGGGAATCTAAGCAGTCAATGAACCGGGAGGAATCTCTTGTTGGAATCGGGAAATAGAATCTAACAAGAGAGTAAGAATGAAGGGTATAAACTGATCAATAAAATAAAAAAATTAAAGCAAGTTAAAGAAGTAATCTGAATAGCTTACAGAGCAATGTGTAGGGTATCAGCTAGCTTAGTCATCTATTGTTGGAAGCTGGGAATCTAATCTCTTAATAGACTGAAAGGAATCTCCTGTTGTAATCGGGAAATAGACTCTAACAGCAGAGTAAGAATGTGGAGTTTAAATTGATAAATAATTAATTGATAAGTAATCTAAAGAGCTTACAGAGCAATGTGTAGGGTATTAGTTAGTTCAGCAATCGCTTAAAAATAACGTCAGCTAGTTTATTGCCATGAAGCTCTTACGTATTTGTTATGGGAAAACACTTAACACCGTATGGCAGTCGTATTTCTTTAGTGACATAAACATTTATTTGCAATTTGAGAAATAATAATAATTTAGTTTTTCATTTAATTAATTGCGTTTTGTGCTTTTGGCAATTCGCAGGACGCAAAATACAAAAGTATTTCTTAAAATTTATAAACGAAATGCCAAGTTAGATGCTGGATACTCAGTTCGTCGTTTCTCGTTTGTCGTTTGTCAAGCTTGTTTTTCATTTCAATTTTAATCAAATTAAACGACGGGGGCAAGTTGCAAATGCCTCAACGATAATATCAAGAGTTATTATTGTGCAGCAAGTTGCAAGCAGCAGCAGCAGCAGCAGGAGAAGGAGGAGGAGGAGGAGTTGCAAGTTGCAACTAGCTGTCGAGTGGCCTGCACTTGACAGTGCCGTCAGTGAAATGGCTGAAACGTCTACAAATTGCTTGTTTGCCTGGAATTATGCAAATTTTCTGTTCAGATTTTCGGCAAAAATAGAAAATGAGTTAAATCTTTGGCCCAAGACATTCAAAAGATGAACCGAAAGGACTTGTCCTAGTCCTAGCTACCTAATCCTGCTGCCACGCTGCTTGCTCCATTTCAAAATGCCACTCTCCCCCTCTCACTTCCCCCTCTCTCTCTCACTCTTTGTCGCTGTGCTGTGCTATTTGCTTTGAGGAAATTGAAAAGAAATTATTATAACTTGTATTTGCCGAGTCTGTCTGAGGACCAACTGCCCCCGAGGCACAGTTGATGCTAAACTTTCTGCAGTTTTGGCCCAAGCAGTCACTCTAGTAGTTGCAGTTACGTACTTCTTCGTCGTCATCTTCTTCTTCTTGCTGCTATTGCTGTCCAGGGCATGACCAAGTGCAGAAATGTATGCAAAGTACGTGAGGAAATTTGGAAATTTATTCCTCAAAATTTATAACTCGTCGCTTCTTTTAGCCAATTTCTGTTATATTTTTTTCTATCAGCGGTTTTTGTTATTAAAAAAGTTTGGCAAACTGTGTGCATCGTCGCATGTTTTCCCTTATTTTTTTTTTATATATATATATATTTTATATTGTGCCCAGGAAAACTTTCAAAATTAAAAAGGATTAATCCAGCTACTTTGTACACAAATAGTCAGGTAAATTTTGTGTTTACTTTGCAAACTTTTTGATTGAAACTTTTGATGAATTACATGCGATGAACTGACAGACTGTCAACGTCAACTCGCAAACATATTGCGGCATTTGTCGTGCAAATCAAGGTCTCAAAATACGCTCACGCTATACCCTGTAAATAGCTGGGAAGTAAGTTTAAATCAAGCAATGAAGTGCGGAACTTGCAAATAGACTAACAGAATGAGAAAGTAACGCATTATATAGTATTCAAGTGGAGAGTGCTTTGCTTGGTTGTACCCTGTAAAAAGTAGCTAACTCGTTAAAGAGAAGCATATACCCTGTAAGCACTTGTAAATTAAGTGTAAATCAAACAAGACATATAAACAAAGTAACAGAATGAAATAGAGAAAGAAATTGATAAAATAGAGCTTAATTGAAGAGTGTTGTGCTTGGTTATACCCTGTAAAAAGCAACTAAATTGCTCAAAATGAAAAAGCTGATATGGAGCCTGAATATACGATTTACTCAGCTATTAATAACATAGAGAAACAGAGTTTATAGAGTATTCGACTTGAATATACCCTGTAAGAACTTTAAAATTAAGCTTAAATCAAGCCACTTTTATAAACAAAGTAACAGAATGATACG
Organism: Drosophila macrospina; assembly: GCA_035042075.1. Classification (NCBI taxonomy): domain Eukaryota; kingdom Metazoa; phylum Arthropoda; class Insecta; order Diptera; family Drosophilidae; genus Drosophila; species Drosophila macrospina. The sequence goes on along the minus strand of JAWNLW010000133.1, from coordinate 1,506,926 downwards.
AAGAAAGCAACACATGAAATACAGCTCAACTGAAAAGTATTGTGCTTGGTTATACCCTGTAAAATGATGAAAACTTATTGAAAATCAAACAGAAGCTAAGTACTCTATTATATCTGCTGTTGATTGTTACAAATTATACAACAGTTGCTTAAGTAAACAGTGTTCTACTGATTTATACCCTGTAAATACTTGAAAACTTAGTTGAAATACCACGCAATGAAGGCTAATTAACCGAAACTGGCGCCACAACAAAATAATAATGACTAGAGCTTATCTAAAAGCTATACCAATTGCATATACCCTGTAAAAACATATAATAAATGAAACTGAATAAAGACAACTCAAATTGCAAGCTTCTTCTGTGTTCAATATAACAAGCGCTTAATTTGAGTTTAAATCACTTGCTTATACCCTGTAAATAGTTGCATGTCTAGTGGAGTTGAAGCTGATATTGAGCAAAATTAATAAGTGAAGGATGTAGATGACACGATAACACTTTAACCGATTTCCATTTAAAATTCTCAGCTGCATTGAGTGCGGATTAAATGCAAGTGGAGCTGCTGCGCTGACTGTGGTCCTTGTCAAGGATCAAAGCACAAGGCAGTTGTTATCAGACATAAGCGGTTTATGGAGTTTCTTTTTTTTCAGCAGACGCAATGTTTTCTCAAGCGTTTCACAGTTTTCTTTAGTTTGTAAAAAAAAAATATTAGAATTACTTACTTAGCTGATTGGCATTATTACAGGGTATACAAAATAATAAGAGAAAGTGCTGCACACACATGTGTTTGGCTAAGGTCGAAATTGAAGCTGTCAGCTGCAGCTCATGACTGACAATTGGCCTGTGCCAAGTTAGAGGAGAGAGAGAGAGAGAGGGAGGGAGGCAGAGAGAGAAAGAGTGAGAGAAAGAGAGAGAGAAAGAGCGAGAGCTAACTACATTTGAATTGCGCTGCTCTGATCCCCAAACTGCAATCTAATTCAATCTCTAATAATGCCCAAGCATAACTCTGCTTCTGCTTTTGCTTTGTGCCAAAACTTTGGCTAGTTTTTTTCTTACTTATACCTGTGCCTTTTGTTAGAAGTTCAAATTGAAAAGGAAAACTTGGCTATTTTGGCCAAGGACTTTTCAGACAGTGCAGAAAGAGAAAGAGGGAGAGAGAGAAAGAGAGAGAGAGGGGTGCTTCTAGTTTTAGTCCTAGTCGATGAAAGTGCATTTGTATACAATACATTTGAGCTGTCCAAAACTTTCTACACATGAGTGTGCGACTGCATGTGCGTGTGTGTGTGCGTGTGTGTGTGCGTGTGTGTGTGTGTGTGTGTGTGCGTAATATCAAGCTGTCAACACTTCGCTTTGACTTCTGCTTCACTTCTTGTTATTATACTTGGCTATTATTGTACTACTTCTTCTACTTCTTCTTCTTCTTGTTGTTGTTGTTGTTGTTTATCTGAGCGCAAAAGTTTTTGAAGAAGTTTCGCAAAGTTTTTTCAGTGCATCAGCCGAGCACAAAAAACTATTAAAAGTGTATCGACTCATTTGTGCCAGGGATATTACTTCTTTTTTTTTGTTTTTGTTTTTTTTTGGCAAGCTTATCAAATTACAGATTACAAAAAAAAAAAGGAAAAGAAAAAACTTACAAAAAAAAGCGGAATATAAAGTGAAAAAGCAAGTATTCCAAATGGTATACGAATTTAATATTCAATTTGTATACCACGCAGTTCTACTAAGCATATTGTGGGGTGTATTCAACTGGTGCTTAATTATGTGGAAGTCAGCGAAAATTAGTTGGGAAAGCAATAACTAGAAAGAGCAGTTATTTCACATGTTTATAGCATAAAGTTATGTTTATTTAGAGATAGAAATATTTTAAGATAAATTTTCTGTATGATTAAGACTTTAGAATATCTTACAAATATTTTAATATTTTTTCGAATATTTTAAGGATATTTAAAAAATATTATTTAGAGTTTTCTATATATTTTAATGTATTTCAGAATATTTTATCTAATTAGCCAATATTTTAGAATAATGTTTGAATAATTATAATATTTTAGAATGGTTTAAGAAAATTTTAGAGAATTATAGAATCTTTCAAGAGTATTTTAAATATTTGAAAATATTATTTAGAGTTTTCCATATATTTTAATTTATTTTCGAATATTTTATCAAACCAAATATTTTCTCCAAGCTTCTTAATACTCTTTTCTGTATGCTTAATATTTTATAGTATTTTAAGATTATTTATGAATATATCCAAAATATTTTAAACTACTTTGAAAATATTCTTTTGAGTTTTCTTATATTTCGAATATTTTTTTATTTATTCAAGCAATTTCAGTTGCTTTCCTTTCCTGCACAAGTATTGTAATTATACCTACTGAACTGCTGGACAACTATCAGATAATTGTACTGCAGCTAATTTCATTTATTAGTAAATAATTTGCATATATGCTCAACAGTTTAGAAAGTTTAATTAAAACACAATCAAGCAATGTGCACTTTACCTTACTTTTGCAGGGTAAACACTAGTTCAGCATGCTTCTTGTTGATGTTATCAGTTATTTTTTATGTTTTTTGTTCAGTTTTTCACTTGCTTTGCTCCCTCCATCTAATAACTTTAGTTCGCTCTGCCATCAGATGCTGCAAAGTGAAAGGCAAATCAATGGCGAGTAGCTAAAGCAAGGAACTCAAACGAAGCTCAAAGCTCTGCAGAAGGATGAAGATGAAGCATTTTGCATACTAACCAACTGACCGTTATGCCAGGACACGGACATAGCGACTACAACGGAGCTGCTGGGCTGAGCTCTGGACGAGTGGCAGGCGGCAAGGGGCAAGTGGCAAGTGGCAAGTGGCAAGTGCGCTTGCAATGTGAATGCACGCAAAGTGTCCATGCTACGTGACTGACATTAAGTATTGGCATTGCCTTAGTTGTTGTTATCTCTAGTTGTTGTTGTTGTTGTTGTTATTTTTATTGAGCTTGTTGTTGTTGTTGTTGTTGTTATTATAGTCGCTTCCACGTTTATTACTCGTGAAAAAATCATGCAAATGTCCTGGTCGCAAAGTTTCATGGCATGCAGCTCTTGACGAGCGGCCTTAGCCCAATGGCAAAGTGTCCTTGTCTAATGGTAATGGCTCTTAATACACCTTTGAAGCCTTTGCCTTTTCCTTTTCGCCTCGATCCCCCTTTGTCAGCAACTGTCAGTTTTTTAAGTGGATTTTCCCCTGGAGGCCAACTCAAAATTATATGTCAATATGTAATGGAGCACTGGACAGAACCATCTCCTCTGTGCCCCCACACTTCCTCATCCATTCATCCTTGGCACAGCTGGCAGGACATTGCTAATCAATATTCTGAACTCTTCGAAACATTTTGATGACTTTCAGCCAAGATTTGTTCAGTTGATAGTGTGTGAAAGAAATGAAAGCTGTTGAGCAAATTTTATGTGGAAATACTGCTAATACTGTACTCTAAGCAAATTTAATGTAGATTTAGATTATGAGTTAAGGGATAAGTTATGTAAATTGTCAGGCTGCTGAACATTCTCTTCTTTAAAGAGAAGTATCTTTGCAAGAAGTTTATTAGATTCAAGGCAAGTAGTTCTTCATAGAGAAGTATGTTACAGAAAATTTGTTTAAATAAAATTTTCCATAAGGAAGTTTGATAGAGTATTTAATAATAAATCGTATTAATTGTAGTTCCATTAAACTTCTCTTTAACGAAGAATTTTTATTATATATACATTAAAGAGTAGGTTCCTTAGAGTAATGTTCATAAGTAAAGCAAAGTATAGTAAACTTCTTTATAGAAATATAAGAAAGCAGGAAAGTTCTTTCATAGAAAATTGGCTTTTGTATTTTCTATGCCTTTATAGAGTAGTTGCTAAATATAACTACATTTCAAAGAAGATAAGTTCTTCATAGAAAAGTTTATTGAAGAAAATTTCTGCACAAAGCATATTATAATAGATCAGTGCCTTGTTTTGAAGACCTTTTGGAAAGCGTTTTATAGAAGAGTTTCCTGGCCAAAGTTTATCAAAAGAGAAGTACTTTAAAGAGCAAAACTCTATGGAGAAGTGTTTCCATATTCACTTTACAAAATATATATTTTATCTAAAGAAACGCATTGCAATGAACAGAAATTTATAAGCAAGTCTAGTAAAGAGATAATCTTCCATTTCTTCTTTAGAGAGCAGTTGCTCAAAGTTTCCATTGAAAAGATTACTAATTTCCACATTCCTAAAGGTAAGTTTCTTTATATATATAAATAAATGAAGGGCAGTGTATAAAGAAGTCCTTTAGAGATAAGTGTTTCGGTTCTTCTTCAAAGAGAAGTTCTTCATGGCATTTTTTAAAGAGAATAGAGAAGTTTGTCACTTTCCTGATTATTCAAGAGAAGTTTCTTTACGTAGAACAGCCACTTATTTAGATTCCCTTTAGAGAGAAGTTTCTTATGGCCTTCTGTATAGAGAAGTTACTTATGAGAGAAGTTTCTATGGGGTCTTTCAAAGAGAAGTTGCTTATGCTAAAGTATTTAAAAGAGAAGTTCTTTGTAGAGAAGAACTCCACAAAGGATTCTGTCACTTTCTCAAAGAGAAGTTTTCATTAGGTAAAGAGACAGAAATGTATATAGAAGTTTTTAGAAAGCTTCTTCAATTACTTCTTCAAAGAGAAGTTCCCTATGTCGAAATGCTTTATAGCGAATATTTCAAATATAGAATTTAGTCACATTTCAGTTTCCCAAAGCGAACATTCTTATAAGGAAGAGTATATCACAGAACAGAGACTCACACTACGAGAAGTTTCATTTGTTGTCACAAAAAGAAGTTTCTTTAGTTTATTTTAGAGCACAATTCCATGGACACACTCCACTTTTCGGAAGCGACTTCACTGGCATAAAGAAAACTATGAGAATAAACCGAAACTCATAAACAATTCGATTAGAAAGAAGTTGCTCAGCTGCAATCAACAGGAAGTTTGTTAATCTCTTCCACGCAATTGAATGAGCCTGAAGAACAATAACAAACACCTGTAATACATGAATGTCTTGGACTATTTTGAGGTATTACAATTGCAATCACTTTGAATGCCCTTCAATGTCTTTGCCGATGTCTCACTCACTGCTCCCCTCTGCCCTGCCCTGCCCTGCCCTGCCCTTTCTCGTCAAGCATTTTTGGTAACATTTTCTCAATTTACTGTGATTCATTTGCATTTTATTCAACGTTTGCTTTGATATTGCAATTTTGTGACAGCAAACGAAAGTGAGAGAGAGAGAGCAAGAGAGAGTGAGAGAGAGGTAAAGAAAATGCAAACTGAAAACTTTAGCAGAGCTTTCCATTGCAGGCGACGAACGCAAACAAATAATGTTTTCTTTTCGCGTTTTCCTTCTGTATTTTCCTTTTCATTTGCAGGAGATCTGTGTGGAAAATGCGCTGCGCTTGACGCTTTGGCGGTTGTCCTTGGCTGAGACACAGCACAGCTGTGTGGTTGTTGCAACTTGTTGTTGTTGTTGTTGTTGTTGTTGCAGTCGCTGTTGCAATTGCAATTGCGTTTGGACATTAATATGCAAAGTATGAAATACAGCTGCAGTTGAGCTGCGATTTGTAGCGCAAATTTACATGCGGCAAATATTGAAACGCCAGCCACGTGCCACATGCCACATGCCCATGCCACAAGGAGCAATGCAGCACTGGCAAGCTAACAAAATGCAAATACTTATTTGCAGTTCATTAAGTTGTGTGTCTGGTGTCATCCAAATTGGAATTGCTGCTCTAATCGCATTATGATTGAGATTGTAACTTGATAGTAGTAGCTGCTAACTTGCAGCTTGTGGCAGTCAGCTTGTGGCCCACATGTTGCAAGCCCACCCCTTGCCAGCGAGTAAACAATGCATATCAATTAGACGCTGACCCTCAGCATTGACTACATATATGTATATATAGCTGCAACCTGCCGCAACTTGAGGCACGTGTGCCACATGTGAAAATAGGAATATAGCCTGCCCCTATGTGTGGCAAGCCGAGTCAGCTGCCTGCCGCACGTTTGCCACGCGACCTGCGGGCAATTGTCGCCGCTCTCCACCTACTTCTCTTCTCTCTAAGCCAACTTGTTGCCCCTTTCGTTGTTCTTTTGTTGTTGTTGCTGCTGCCTCGACTCAGCACGTGCAGCTGAGGCAGCGCGACTTGCCACAGCGAGCGCGCGCGCCTTTCGTCTAATCCTCAGCGGCAATCGGTTACCTGCTCACTGTGCTAAGCCCTGGCCAAGAGGTGTGAAAATGCAATAAACCAAAATATGCAAAGAAAAACTCCACATTTCCAACGCTGCCAATAAAAATGCGGACACAGCATCTATGGAATTTCTGCGCATAAATTGCTAAAGGACTTCAGCTAGAGCTCTGCTTCTGCTCCTGCTCCTGGCTTTGCATTTGGCCATGCCAAGACGCTGGCTGTGATAATGCCAGCTCAGTGTATTTGCAGTTATCCTTTGCCATGCTTAAGCAGGATGTGCCATTGTTTTGACAAATTAGCCAGGCCCTGAAATCGGTCGCACAACTCAGAGAGCGACTCTGTCTCACTGTCTCTCTGTTTCTCTGTAGCGCGACTCTAATGTGTGTTGCGTTTGCAGCTAATAGGATTTACAGCCAAAAAGATATTTTATCAATGAGGATCATACACATGCAGGCAGTCGGGCAAGCGCATGCTTTTCTAATCTCTTCCACTGCTTCAGCTCGTTGCCTTTCTGCTTTCTCCTTTCCCCTGTCTCCTAACACATTTGCATTTGCATTTGAATTTGAATGCGATTTTAATTATACAATGCTACGTTTCCTGTCTCTATATATCACAGTCGCTGTCTCGCTTACTCTCACACTATTATTCACTATCTCTCTCTCACTCTCTCTCTCCCGCTCTCTCTCTCTTTGGCACTGCATGTTTCTGTTGCAGTTTATGTCCTTAAGCATTCGTTATCCTTATGTTTTATGCATGTTCTGAGCTGCAGCGCCTTTCGCACTCTTGGCCACTGCGCGTTAACCGTTAACGTTGGCATTACCGTTAACGGTTACCTGTTACCTGTTACCAGTGTAGCAGTGTACCTCTGCCTCTGCTTTTGCTGCTGATATTGTTATCTCTCGTTGACCTGCTTCCGCTTTTGTCCTTTGCCAGCGATTGCCTTGCAAATGCATGCAAATTTAAACACTGATTTCTGGGCATTCAATTGACATACAATTTTCCACTCAGAGTATTCAACCCCCTCCCCCTCCTCTCCAGCATCACAGCCCCTCTCCCACTTAGTCTTTTGCACTAACTGATTTATTTCGTTACCCGTTTTGTCATGCATATTCATGGAGGGGATTGTGAACAAACTCAAAATGAAATTGCAAGCGTTAATCAAACGCTAATGAAAGTAAATTCACTAAGCGCACCACTTCAACCCACAACTGAACCACTCAACCACCCATCCAATTTGTAATCCTCAACAATGTTATATAGCACATAAAAATAATAGTAAACTTCGCTAATTACATTGAGCATAACCTTGCCATCAAGTCGAGAAACGCATTAAATTACTGAGGTGAACTCACATATATATATACATATATCTTTATATATACAAACATATATCTTGCCTATATATATATATATATATATATAAATATATATATATGTACACCTGTTCGGCTATACAATATAATTGTTAACTGTGCTCAGCTGTGTGCAAGTTATAATTCGTTTTGCGGGCAAGGACATTGCGCACATGTGCGGCACAAGGACACAAAGCTTAACGTTGACCTGCGACCCCGACTTGCGGTGTGACATTCATGCGCTCCTTGTCCCGGGTTGCCTCAAATATATGCCATAAATTAAATTATATTTATTATTCCATTTAAGAATTTAACTAAGAAATAAGTTAGAGAGAAATTTCGTCAAGACTAAAATATATTTAAGTTATATTTGTAAATGAGGAAAATATGTATAGAAAATTTAATTAATATAGTTTTTTAACTCGAAAATTCTATTATACTCCCATAACTACAATTTTTGTAAGCAAATTATTTGTTTTTAATTGCTATACTTATTTATTAATATTTTTATTTATTTACTAGAAACTCTGGAAAGTTTTTGAATGTTTTTTTCAAACTCTTTTTTAAAGCACTATCTTTGTTTGAATGTATTTCTTAATATATATAAAATAGTTTTTAGACTCTGTACTGAAAAAGTACATAGTCTTCTAAGTTTGGCGAAAGCGAAATAAGAAGGTTGGGCAGACCCTATAAAGTATATATATACTTAATGAGCATCAACAGATGTATATTTCAGTTGCTTCCTAGCACTTACAACTGTCTCTCTGTTTGTTTGCTATTTAATAGTTATTTCATCTGTCGAAACCCTTTGAGCAACCCTCGCCAGCTCACACAATTAACGCCTAGTCGAACAGCCTTGCACATTCATTGTTAAGTTAATAATGAACTGGACATTAAGATTATCCCTGAGCTAAGGCAAACCTGTCTCAGCTCTTGGCAATAAATCTTTAAAAAAATACTTTGGCAATAGAGAAGAGGTGGTGGATGGAAGGGAGAGAGAGGGAGAGTATAGGAGGCATTATTTCTTAAGCTGTCAAAGAGATGTGTTAAGAAGAAAGTAGATACAGTATTTAGCTAAGAAATAAACTGAGATGTGTAGGCAATGTTAGGTTATGTGGATTTTATGCAGTTTGACTAGAAGATACCCTACACTTTTTAGCGTAACTTTAATAATGAAAAAGTTAAGATTGATTAAGAGAGATTTAAACTTATATTAGAGTTAAAACTATGCAGCACTCAAGTGTCAAACACATTTAATTAGAGATCTCTGCTATCTTTTGCTGTACAGAGCATATACTTTCAGTAGATACCCTCTATATATGCTTAGAACAAACATAAACAAATGCTTTGCTTTTCTAAGGAGCTACACAGTAAATTTATTAAGATTTTTATGTAAAATTGAAGTTAAAAGTAGTTTGAGTATCGCTTTGGACTAAGAGATACTTTGTACTCAACTTAATAGTTAAAGAATAAAGCAATGACTTGAAAAGTATCTATCTAGCTGTCTATTACTATATATTCTATATCTATTTTCTATCTCTTCTCTCTCTATACTCTCTCTCTATACTCTATATCTTGTCTCTTTCTATTCTTTATCTCTTCTCTATCTATTTTCTATGTATTCTCTATCTATTTTCCATATATTCTCTACTTAACTCAGCAAACAACTGCTTTGCTTAGCATACCCCATGAAAAGCAGCTTTTAATTACAGGGTATATCGCAACTAAACACAATTTGCTTAGTTTTAACCAACGAAGCATAACAAATGCTGTTTGAACTCGGACATTCATGGGTCAATCATCGAATGTGTAAAACGTGTGAAAGAGAAACAAAGAGAAAGTGAAACAGATAGAGAGAGAGAGAGAGCCCGCGAGAGACAGAGAGAGAGAGAGAGCGAGAGTGAGATAGTTAGACTATTTGACTAATGAATATAAAATCAGGAAATAGCAGCGACCATTTGATTCGACTTGTTTCAATTTGCAAAGTTCACAGCGTATATTTGCATTTGCATTTGCATAATTTATTAAATTTTAGCTGCTAATGAATTGAAATGACAGAAAGCCAAGCAAAAGTTCGTTCGTGCCACGCGTTGCAAGTTGCGTGTGTTGCCAGTTGCCAGTTGCCAGTTGCGAGTTGCGCTTTTTGGTGTTTATTTATTTATTTGCAGTGCTGCTGATTAATGATCATTGCAATGCATTGAATTCTGACTGAATGTGTCTGTGTGTGTGTGTGTGTGTGTGTGTGTGTGTGTGTGTGTGTGTGTGTGTGGGTGTGTGGGTGCACTTAACACACTGACAGCGTAGAGTAAAAAGTTTTGCCGCTGCTGCGCTCCAATTGCCGTCGCTGTTAAAAACTTTAAATGCGGTTTTTTGCACGAAATTACTCAACAACAGTTGAGTTTTCCTCTTTTTTAATACCCTGCATCCCTTGCAAATGCCCCAAAAATGGGTATTATAGTTTTGTGCGAACGTATGTCACAGCAGCTATGAGTGTTAGACACATTTAACTTGACTGGCAGTTTTCCCATAAACCATACAAATATTTACTCTAAGCTGACACCGCTACTTCGTCAACAATTTCATTAAAAATATAATAAGAAGAGCAATTTTTAATCTGTAGACTTAAGATTTGGCATATATATTTAGTAAGCTATTATCTTAGTGTGCTGAAAAGTTCATAAGGATTGCTTAGAAAACTCGCAAGTTATGCCTAAAATAAGTTTATTTATAATATTTACAAAGCAAGAAGAAGAAGAGAACACTGTTAGAGCATTTGAGCGCTTGGCTACAGGGTATCTCTCAGTGTTATACTCTTAATTAAAGAGTTCTTACTAGTTTTTTCCAACGCTTTTTGCCTTCCTCTCTCTCTCACTCTCTCTCCCTCTATCTCTCCCTCTCTCTCTCTCTCTCTCTCTCTCTCTCTCTCTCTCTCTCTCTCTCTCTCTCTCTCTCTCTCTCTCTCTCTCTCTCTCTCTCTCTCTCTCTCTCTGTGTTGCCGTTAATGCTTCTTGGCGCGACGAACGCTGCGTTGTGTTGCGATGCTATTTACGCAAGGCTGCCACAGTGGATGTTGCCGCTGTGTTTTCATTATTTATACGCACAGTCAGCTAGCCAACCTAGAGATGTTGACGGAGAGAGAAAAAAGGGTGGAGAGGGAAAGAGGGAGAGGAGGAGTAGAAGGAACAGCAGCAGCCAGGAGAAGGCAGCTTTTTGCATTGTGCCTGCGTTGAGGCTAATAAAAACGCAGCAGCTAAGTCAGCAGAGGCAACAACAGAATCAGAGAAGAGGCAGTGGTAGGGGGGAGCAGGGAGCGGGCGGGAGCCACACAAAACAAACAAGCAACCGAACAAACAGAAGGAGAAAGAGAAACAGCAACAGAAACTGCAACACAGAGTTGTATTTTCTAGTTGAATTGAATAACTGTGGTTAGCTGCATGCCCAACTCTACATATACCCTGTAAACACAACAAACAGCGGGTAAGCCAAGCCTGCTTCAGCTGGAGACCAATGGAAAAGTCATCAACTTAAAGTTACTATAGTGTTTGTTTAATTTACAGGGTATCTACACGTCACGTAGTTGCTGGCAGGGTATCAGCTAGTCGGGTATTAAAGATGATTAATAAATAAGCTAATATATGATTTAATTTGGGTTAAACTGCAGCCTTATTACTGCAGTTGTGCACTTGTTTACAGGGTATCTGCAAGTCGTGCCTTTAATGCGTTTTATAATTAATTGAGAAATTCTATTATTTGAAATAAACTTCTGTAATCAGCAGACTTCTAAATGTGTTCTTTCCTGTTTGCTACTTGGTAACGCTACAGGGTATCTGCTAGCTGTGCATTAGAGTTAACTAACACTTGATCTCATACACATGATCAGAAGTTGCAAGCATTGGAAGCTGAGCAACTCACGGCATGTTTTTCTTTTTAGTACAACTATACTAAAGGGTATCTGCTAGCTGTGCACTTGAGTTGTTGTTGCTAAAGCGTTTTTGTAACACAACTCAGACAATATCTAAGAATTGCTTTCAGCATTTGCTGCTGGTGCTCTGTCTACATATAAGGCTGTCTCTCTCTCTCGCTCTCTGTCGCTTGGCCAAGTTAACAGAAAGTTTGTCTTCTGGTCAGCGACGTTGACCAGGCCAAGCCAGACTCAACCAGACCCGACCACTCTAGGCCAACTACAGCCAATGAATTGAATTGTTTCATCTTGTTTCTACTTTTTTTCTTTATTTTTGCTTTTGTTTATGCAGGCAGAGCATAAATTTTATACGAAGAAAAAGCAAAATTAATTTTTTCATAGATGCCCTCTACTCTCTCTCTCTCCCTCTCTCTATCTATATCTCTTTCCCTCCATCCCTCATGCCACTTTGCTGAGTATTTGCCATTATTATGTTTTATTTACCATTGCCTTGGATATGCTGGCAATTGAAGTTACCTTCACTTTATGCTAGGCTAAATACCTGCTCAAACATTGCTGTGGGAACAGCAGTTGTGTCTATCAGCTGTCTGAGCCGAACCCAAAAGCTAAAATATGCACAGCAACTGGGGGAGCTCTGAACTGAGCTCTGCAATTGCCGCACAGCGAATACCCTTCCTTGGGTTGCTTGCTCTTCTAGTTAATAGCCTTCTATTTTTCTATTTATCTCTTTAAAGGCTAATCTGTTTATCTATCTATCCACTGATCTCTTTATCTAGTTATTTATTTATCTATTTAACTATCCATCTCTGTATCTATTTATATATATAATTATGTATCTATCTATCTGTTTATCTGTTTATATATTCATCAATTTATCAGTTTATCTACTTATACATATATCTAATTGTTTTTTATCTATTTATCTCTTTAACGACTTAGCTAAGTACGTATTTATATATTTATCTATTAACTTATAAATTATCTTTCTTTTCATCTTTAAATATATTTATCTTTTTATCTATCTATCTGTATATCTATTTGTCCAGTTCTTTATTATCTATTAATCTATTCATCAATTTATCAGTTTATCTACATATATATATATATCTATTTATCTATTTATGTATCTATATATTCATCTATATATTCATCTATATATTTATCTATTTATCTATCTATCTATTTGTCTATATATCTATTTATCCAGTTCTTTATTATCTATTAATCTATTCATCAATTTATCAATTTATCAGTTTATCTACTTATAAATTAATCTATTTTTTACTTATATATATACTTTTTTAACGACATATCGATTTATCTACCTATCTTTTTACCAATTATCTTATAAATTATCTTTCTATTCATCTATATTTTTATTAATTTATCTATTTACCTATTCATCTATATATATTAATTTATCCAATTCTCTCTTATCTATTAATCTATTCATCAATTTATCAGTTTATCTACTATATACATCTATTTATGTATCTATAGATTTATCTATTTACTTATAAATTATCTTTCTATTCATCTATCTCTGTAATACCCTAAGCAAATTGTATACAAATTATTGCAAAACAAAATGAACAAAATGCTAAATTGTTGTTGTTTGTTATTGTTGTTGTAATTGTTGATGTTTAGAAAATACTCAAATGAAACTTCGTTTATCATTCCCTTTATCAATTCACAGTAGATTAAAGAACAATACGTTTGGCAATTGGAATTTTAGATTTGTTTGAGTATGTTTTTCACGCCGGCACATGGAAAATAGAAAATGGAAAATGGAAGCTAGAAAAATGAATAAAGTGTGTGTATAAAAATGAAAAGAGGCCGTCAAGAGGATTGTTGTTAAACTGACCACGAATACTTGAATAAAAGTGCCAACACTCAAAGTGCCGCAAAGTATGCAACGATTAATTAAATTTCAATTTCCCCCTCAAAAACATTTGTGTGTGTGTGTGTGTTGATTTTTTCCAACATGTAATGAGCAATTATGTCAATAAAACACAAAGGCAAACAGGCGTAAATGCCAGCCACTTGCACACACACACACACACACACACACGCATACGGTTGCTAATAAAAATGAAAGGGGAAAAAGCACGCAGACAAACTCAATATTGTAAATACATTTCACTTCTCTTACTCTATACACACACACACATACATATATAAGTACACTGTGTGTGTGTGTGAAAGCTGTCGGTGAAACAAAGAAAATACGCTAAATGAACATTTTAATTGTCAGTTAAGGGAACACGCTGGCAACGACCGTGTGACACTGTGAATGGCTTTTGACAATAGCCTATGCACACAGTGGCACCAAAGCTATTTAGCAGAAAATGAAAATATATAATATATATGGATTATATATGTATAAACCTATGACAATTTAAATTGATAATAATTTAATTAATATAAATGCTCTTTAAGTTTGTGAAAACTCAGTATAATTCTTGTGAATTAAATTAAGCTGAAGTGTTTTCAAAGCAGTTTATAATAATAATAATTTATAATAATAATATATTATTTATGTATATTATAATAAATGCCTAAAGAGATTTAATATTATTCGAACGGCCCACAATATTTAGAATATGTTTTGTTATATATTTTTATATTATTTTAAAGTATATTCTTCAATTCAACTATTATATATTTTATGTCATCTAAAACTTTAATTGAATTAATTGCATAATAAAAACACGCTTCACTCTTAGAATTCAGAGTGTTTTATATATTTTATTATATTAAACATTTATATAAATTTTTTTAAGAATAAAAAGTCTATTTTAAATAAATGTTTCGCATAGAGAAGAAGATTAGAAATAGAAGAAAAAAGAACGTTTTTATAAATATATTAAAATTATAAAATATTTAACAATAAATTGCACAATTTGCTGCATTGTGCAATAATATAAAAAAATAGCAAAGCTCAGCAACTAGATACCCTATAAAGTAACACTTTGATACAACTAAAACTGCAAGAAATCTATGTTTAATTCTATGAATTTTAGGCAGTGAAACTAACTACTTGCTACACTGTGCTTATGCCATAAGGAACAGGAGTATATAACGTTTATTTTGTATAAAAAATTAAAACTCTCAATACTCGCTAAACACATTAAATCTGCAAACTTTGCCACACTGTGCGTTGCCACAGCCGAAGTTTGCCCTGATGTGTTGCTCTGTGTGGTGTGTGTGTGTGTGTGTGTCTATATATTAACAGTCTTAGGTGTTGGCCAGGCCAACTTTTGCGTTTGATTGCGCCTCTGATTTCTGCAATGTGCGCAGTTTGCCGCTGAAAGTTCCAATTACCGTTTCTGCAACTCGCACGTCGCTTCCTTGGCCATCCCAATGCAATGGCCCATTCCAGTTTTTGCCGCTTCCCGTTCCGCTGCGATGGCAGTTAGCTGGTCACATAACGGGGCATATGTGCGAATTTTGTAATTAAAATTTTGCGCCCATTGGCTTTGTCGACACAATGCCAAAGTGAACTTGCTGGCATTTCAAGAACATTTAAATTAAATGCTTTTTATATGCCAACAGGGATTTCAGCAAGCTTGCTCTCTCTCTCTCTCACTCTCTCTCTCTCTCTCTCTCTCTCTGTCAGTGTTTCCATCTCCCTCGTTTTATTTAAGCACACTCCATTTAAGACTTGAAATCAAATATTTAATTGGTCTGTGGCTGCTCTCAGTTTCCTAGTCCGACTAAGCTTCTGTTCACTTTATGTCTCTTCATAGACATCAATTATGCACATGTGTGTGTGTGTGTGTGTGTGTGTGTGTGCCTGTGTGTGTGTGGTGTACACAAACACTTGCCTCTAAGGCGTTCTAATTAATTGTTAATTGCTCATTTGAACGGATTATTAGTCTTGTAGCGATTTGTAATCACGCCTAAAACACATAATTGCAATGAATTATTAAATTCTGCTGCATAATCACACTTCAATTGTTCTCGGGCACAAACTTTGTTGCAAGCCGCAGCTCCACACTCGAGCACTTGCCACAAATATTGACAATTGTCTGCTGCATGCAGCACGTACAATTGCTCTGCCCCCGCCCCCGCTCACACCCCAAAAAAGTGTCTCATTTGTATGCCAAACTAATTTCAAAGACAACACATTCTCAGGTATTCCCAACGGAAGTAGTTTCACTGTAAACTGAATTATTTGCCGCAAATGTAGAGCATGCTCTGCTTTTGGACAGAGCAGTTATTAATTGTATACCAATTTATATAGAAATGTGGCTAAAAGTCTCTTTCATAAATATTATGCAGTTCTTGTTAAAGTTTTAATTGTTTTTCCGAATAATTTAATAGGTATAAGTTAAGCGAATTCAAAGAGAAGAGTAGGGGTATGTCTCAATAAATCTATGTTGATAGTAATAACTAGAATACCTTGTACAAGGGTATATTAAATTGTAGCATATATGTGTAACAGGCAGAAGGAAGTGTAGCAGACCCTATGAAGCATAAGTAATTATAGACTATATTTCTGAACATACACACTTCTAACTTAACAAGTGCTTAGAGTATACTCTTTGGAAACACTTCTGAAAGTTTTATAAGAATTCATCCACAACTAAGAAAGTTATTCTGAAAAGAAGAAAGAAAGAATGGAACATTTGAAATTTATTCATAGCAGCCAGCTTTTGTATCATAAGCTGTGTAATATATCACTTCATTTGGGAATAAAAGAGAAAATTGCTCCGTTTATGATTGAGAGAGTTGCAGCTTAGTTTTAATAATTACTATTTATTTATTATAGAGAGCTATACAGGGTATTAAATAGGATAAAACTATTCAACTATTAATGAGCAGAAACTCTAAGTTTTACTGAATTATTTATATAATTAATAATGAATAAAAGTATCAACTATAAATCTCTACTACATTTGCAAGCTTTTTGATTATTATAGATTGCTATACAGGGTACTAAATAGTCGCGTGTGCTCGACAGAAACGCTTGTTTTATTCATAAAACTGTTCAACTGTTAATGAGCTGAAACTTTAAGTTTTACTGAATTATTTATATATTTAATAATACTCATAACTAACAGCTATAAAACTCCAACACATTTGCCAGCTTTTCGATTATTGAAGATTGCTTTACAGGGTACTAAACAGTCGCTTGTGCTCGACTGAACCTGCTCAACTGTTAATGAGCAGAAACTTATACTTCTAATAAATAATCTAGATACTTAATTATACTTACAACTATCTAACTGCTTTGCATTTGCTAGATATTCATTTAGAATTGCTTAATATTTAAGTACAGTGAACACAGCTCAATGTGGGCACTTCAAATGCTATGCTTAAGCATTAATTATAACAAAATTAATATGTCTAAGGCTTAAGTCATTCTGCTTGATCAAAGTGCACTTTGAATGCAATTTGAAGCGAGGCTCAAAATTGGACAGTAATTAAAGTGATGCACTTAGGCGATTAAAACGTTTTAAATGATGAAGCAACTGGGCAAAAGTTCACTCAGATGATGATGATGATGATGATGACCATGATGATGATGATGATGATGATGTTGTACTGATGATACTCTAGTTGGCTGTTTAACTGTATCGCTTTACCTTTGGCATTACACTTTGGTCTCACTTGAGGCAGCAGCAAGAAGCACTGCAAACGCAGCTAAATTCAATTAAATCATAATTTCAATTAAAAGCTGGAAAATTAACCACAGAAACCAACGGTCATTACACCGCAATGCCCAGGAGCTGACTTGACCATGTACCCGCTCCTTGTCTCTCTGCAACTCCCTCTCTCTCTCTCTCTCTCGCTCCCACTCATTGCAATTCATTAACACTTCAAAGTTTTTCCCTGCTTAGAGGGGCAGGCAGAAAGTCAAACGAAATGTGAGGGGGGAGGGGGAGAGAAAAAAGTAAAGGAAACCGCAGAACAACACTTGAGGCGCTCGCTAATTTGTTAGCCCGAACAACAAGATGCCGTCTGCCTGTATTTGTATTCGTATCTAAGCCCAGTTGGGCCACGTTGCGAGCCAGGCCAGCAGCAGCCGGACCGACTGGAGGCATGTCCGCGCTGTTTCCTACAAATTTCACTGCCCGCGGCCAAAGACAAACAATAAATACGCGCGGCAATCAGAGTGAGTGCGAGAGAGACCAAAAGAGAGCGAGCGAGAGCGAGAGAGTGAAAGAGTAAGCCTGGGAGCCGCAAACCGGAAAGAACTATTGTTCCGGAAAAAGTATTCCAGCTAGTTACGAGTATCCGCAGTGAGCTGCAGGCAAAGCACCAGGCACAACGGCGACTAAAACATACCCTGTAAATAGTATTAACAATTATAAACTACAAAGATAAACTGCACGCTAGATGGCGCTAATAAGCGCAAAGAATATAATTTCTGCTGTGCTGAGCAAGCTTTGAGTTCAGTTTTCTCCCAAAAAACAGGGTATTTTAAGTGCTTAACTATTGAAATAATAAAACTGCACAATGTTAGCAATTAATAAAAAACCTGAATATAATTTAGAAAATATATTTAATAGCTTTAAGGCTTAGAAACAAATCAAGGTAAAAGAGTAGATAAATAGAGAGAGAGAGAGAACTAAGCTGCAGAATTACGTTAAGCCCCGCTCTGTGCATTATTCAACTAAAGGCTTAGTTAAGCTACCCTGTTAGCACTTTAATAAGGGGTATGCAAAAAAGCAAAAATGATTTCGCACAAACTTTTCTGTTAGTCAATCATTTTAATTAAGTAATTTTTTCGCCTACTTGTCGTAAAAGTTTTAATAGCAGCTGAGACTGGCCAGCAGAGCAGAGCAGCAGTAGAGAGGTAGAGTAGAGAGGGGGGAGGGATAGAGCAGGGTGTTTGTGGTTATGGGGGTGACGACACAACATATTGGCCCCCGCGGCTGGAACCCAAATGCGGCTCGCATTTCAGCATGAAGAAGTCGCGGCTCTAACTGCATTTGCGGTTAATTATAATGTTGAGCCTGATTACATTTGGACAGTCGGCGAGAAGGATAGAGACAGAGAGAAGAGATAGTGTAAAGCATAGACAGAGAGAGAGATAGAAAGAGAGAGAGAGGGAGAGAGCAAGTTGTAGACTTTCAGCAACTTTTTGGTGCTGTGTCGCATTTTCAGCTCGTTTCTCGCACTTAATTGCTGAGATTTCAACAGCAATGTAGTGGTGTGTGTGTGTGTGTGTGTGTGTGTGTGTGTGATGTGTGTGTGTGTGCTGTCTGTCTATGGCTGCTGCTGCTGTTGTTTGTTGTTTTGTCATTTTGTTGCTTGACTATTTAACGACCTCATCAAAAGCCAATATCAAAGTTCTGGCCAAAACTTTTATTAGCCACGTTGCAGTCCGTCACTTAACCCGACAGCTACTTAAGTTGTTGTTACTCTTGTTCTATGCACATTTAGCGTGCCCTGTTATTAGCCAACTTGTAGTCCAAAACATGTACAAGCATAACAACAGCAGTCGAAGTCGAATAAGAGCTTAAGTCTTGCGGCTGCTGCTGTTCTTCAATGAAAATCAATAAATGAACTTTGTGCAAATACATTTCTCACCTTACTACCTACTACACACACACACACACATATAAGCATACACCTGGGCAGTTGATGGAGCAACCATGTTGGAAAGTAACTAACGACAGGTAAGAGAAGCGTCCATTCATCTGCAGCATTCGCTGAACAACTTTGTGCTGCGCTCTGCCCCCCTTAGAGGGTAGCCAGGGGAGCAGAGAGGGGGTTTGTGTGTGTGTGTGGGTGTGTGGCAATTTCGCTGCTTGCACCTTTTGCATGTTAAGTTGCAACTAGAGCTCAGAGACAGAGACAGAGACTCACTGCGACTCTGACTGTGGCATGTCCTGAAGCACACGCTTGATTTCCTAACTAAGCACGCAAATGAAGCGTGCACGCATCAAGGATGCGCCACTCTATCGCCGAGTGTCCTGTCTCCACAATGTTGCCCCCATCAAGAAAGTTCCAGTTGAAAAGGGAAAGAGTGTAGGTGGACGGGGGAAGCAGCGGGTGCAGTGGGTGCAGCGGGAGCAGCGGGAGTAGTGGGAGCAGCAGGAACTGCGCGTGCTGCAACCACAGAGCTGGCAACAGAAATAGAGACAGAGCCCTGAGATCAAACTGTGTTTAATCGTTAAAATTATGCAATCGTTGCAGCTGCACAGTGGGGCAAAGTATTACGAAAGTGGTAGAAGAGTAAGAGAAGACTTTGAGGTGGAATTCGTTAGGGAAATGTGTAGAATAGAAGCGACGGATGATGGCAGAGGAATACGAGAAGTTGGGGAAGTAGATAGCAGAATAAGAAGACTAGAGTTTTAGTTTGTAATAGATTATAATTAGCATATATTTTTAAGTATAGTAAAAATAAGATAAGCAGCAGAAGAAGAGAATGATTTAAGAGGTATTTATTTATATATCTTTATATATCTTTAAATATTTTTAATAATTTTTAAACCTTTAAGTAGTGAAGGTAGTTTTTAGGCACTCAAGAAAAGAAGCTGAGAAGGAGAAGAGAAAAGAAGAGTAGAAGGATAAAGAAGAAATTGAAATCTATGCAGTAAAAGCCTTCAATAATAGATTAAGAACAGATTGATATCAATGTAGAATCCATAAGATAACTAAAGTAAACTATAAAGCATTCAGAAATATTTAAAAAGAAAGTAACAATAACAAACTCAATTGATCTATAGACTCAAAAAACACTCAAAAAACGAGCTGAAGAACTGAAGAAATATAATGAAAAGTAGACAGAAGAAAGTTAAAGATGGCAAGAGACTGAAGAACAGGCATAGAAGAATAGAATTAGTCACTTGCTAAACTAATAAAATAGCAATATTAACTTTAGAGAAAATATATTAAATATAACTTTAGTTGCTTACTTTAAAGTAATTATATAAATAAAGCTTTAGTTCATATTATTATTATTAACTTTTATTATAACACATTTATTATAATGATTATTACAAATATTATTCATTGTTAACTTTAGCTCTATTTAAATAAAATAAATTCAGATTAAGATACACAAATTGTAGCAAGATCAGTTATACTCTAGAGACTTATACCCTATATGCTTATACTCATACTTATACTCATACTTATACTCATACTTATACTCATACTTATACTCATACTTATACTCATTCTTATACTCATACTTATACTGATACTTATACTCTATACTCATACTTATACTCATACTTATACTCATACTTATACTCATACTTATACTCATACTTATACTCATACTTATACTCATACTTATACTCATACTCATACTTATACTCATACTTATACTCATACTTATACTCATACTTATACTCATACTTATACTCATACTTATACTCATACTTATACTCATACTTATACTCATACTTATACTCATACTTATACTCATACTTATACTCATACTTATACTCATACCTATACTCATACTTATACTCATATTTATACTCATACTTATACTCATACTTAGACTCATACTTATACTAATACTTGTACTTATATGTTCACTTTATGTTCACTCTTTGCAGATATTAAACATATTTTTATAACAAAAATAAATGTACATTTGTTAGCTGCACAACTACCAACAAATATACATTTTCCATAAAGAAAACAAGTGAATCAGTCGAGCGCACGCGACAGTTAAATACCCTGTGCTAGCTCTCCAAAGTAAGTATATTGTTTATAAAAGTAATAAGTAACTATAAGGTGTTTAAAGAATTGATCTAGAGAGGGCAAACAGGAAGCTTCATGTGTCTCTAGCTCTATTAGTTGCTGAGATCGACGCATTGATGCAAATAGACAGACAGACGGACAGACAGACAGACAGACGAATATAGCTGAGTCGACTTGTCTATTGATACTGATCAAAAAAGTAAATACATTATAGAGTCAAAGATAACTCCCTCTGCCTATTACATATATTTACACAAAGCTACCCGCTACAGCGTATAAAAAAACTATATGAAATTGTTGAGAAATGTACACTAAAGTCGTAGTAGCAAGCGTTAGACAAAAGCACAGACTTCTAACTGGGCTAAGGCTGCTAAATGTTGTTAATAAAACCAAATCAAGTAGAGAACTTGACAAATTTGTAGCCAGAACAGCAGCCGAGCTGTTGCTTGGCTCGCAAACGTGTTGTGCCAATTAACAGTCTCGAGTTGGGAATTGGGAAATGGAAGCAACTAGCTCCGATCCATATATATATAGACTGCATACAGACAATCGTCTGTTCAGTTGCTAGAGATTGAAAGAGCCTCCTCTTCACATACAGCAAATGGCGTCAACAAGTTATGATAGCACTGCAAAGATCTGGTCGGGTCCGAAGAGCAAGGAGTACTATGGACCCGATATGACGCTCGGTGAGGTGGCATTGCTCATACTGAAACTGCATGCGGATAAGGTGATGCAGGTGTTCGATCCAACGGGTGAAACGCTAACCGGACTGCAGCTCTATGAGCAGAGTCGTCTACTGGCTCATGCGTTTCAGCAGCTGAAGTTACATCGTGGCGATGTCATTGGCATCTCGGCGACAAACACGACTTATCTCACTGAGGTGGTCATTGCGGCGCTACTGAATGGCATGCCGATTAATCCCATGCATCCCGAGTTTGAGCAAGGTAAGTTAACGATTTCACTCACCTAACTGTGTTATATGCTCTCTGTGCTTTGCTTAGAGACTGTGGCGTACATGTATGAGTTAACCAAGCCGAAGGTCATCTTCTGTGATGTGCAGAACTATGAGACCTTGGCCGCGGTCAAGCAACGTCTCAAATTCAAAACGGAACTCATACTCCTGAGCGGCTGTCTGCCGGGTGTGCGCAACATACAGGATTTGCTGAAGGACGGCGCTGTGGGCTATGATCCCAAGACGCTGTAAGTGCTTACTCTCTCTCTCTCTCTCTCTCTCTCTATGCTTGCTTAACTGTACTTACTTTTAGCTTCGCCTGCCCGCAGCTAAGTGGCGACGACACGGCCTTCATCATCAGCTCCTCGGGTGTAACCGGTTTGCCCAAGGGCGTCACGCGCTCGCATCGCAGTCTGCTGAACAATACCAAAATGTAAGTGACGCTACCTTGCCTGCTCTCTCTCTTTCTAACGCTGTCTCACTCTCTCTCCCCTTTAGCCCGCAGCTTTTCACCTCCAAGACAGTGCTGTTCTGCTTCAGCCCTCTCTATTGGATTTCCTGCATCTTCACGCTCTTCGCCTCGCTGGTCAACGGCTGCAAGCGCGTGATCACCAATCGTCCCTTCAGTGCCACATACTTTGCCGAGCTGGTGGCACGTCATCAGGTCAACTTTGTGCTCACCGTGCCGCATCACATGGCCCTACTTGCCAAGTGCCAGACGCCGCAGCTCATCCAGCAACTGCAGTCCGTTCAGTCCTTCGTCTGCAGCGGCTCCAAGCTGCCCTTGGCCATTTGGCGTCAGCTTTATGAGCTCTTGGGCAGCGATCGATTCGCTGTGCTCTATGGCCTCTCCGAAGTCGGAGGGGTTAGCAAGAATGTGGGCGGTCCGCTGGGCTGTGAGGGCAAGTTGTTGCGTAACGTTCAGGTGCGTGTGCTGGATGAGCAGGGCAATCCTTTGGGTCCCAATCAGACGGGTCACATACACATACATCTCAATCAACGCTGGGGCGGCTATTATCGCAGTCCCCAGGACACGCAGTTGACCCTGACCCCAGATGGCAAATGGTTGCTCACTGGCGATCATGGTTACTTCGATGACGAGGGTTATCTGCACTTTCAGACTCGCGACACGGATGTCTTCAGATACAATCACTTTCAGATCTATCCCAAGCAGATCGAGGATGTTATCCTACACTTGCCGGGCGTCCAGGAGGTCGGCATCTTTGGCATACCCGACGACATATCGAGCAATCTAACAGCCTGTGCTGTGGTGCGTGATCACACTGAGCAGGGCAAACAGTTGACGGCGGAGCAGATCACAGCTATTGTGGAGCAGCACCTAAGCGAGGCGTTCCATCTGCGGGGAGGGGTTTACTTTGTCGATCAACTGCCCAAGACAACGAACCAGAAGATACAAAGACGCAGAATCTTGGCAGAACTGAAGAACTATTGCGGCAATACACGCTTATAGAGAGAACTAGGGGATCTGTCAAGCGTACGCGATTGTATAATACCCTGTAACAGTTTCTTTAATAAAGTATTTGATTGAAATCGTGTTTCTAACATTATTTATACGAATATTTGCTGTCGCTCGCTCTGTCTCGCTCGCACGCAAAGAGCAAAGCGTAAGTTATTCAGTTCAAAGTGAACCAACGGGCGAACGGGACGGCCAGGCGGATGGACGGTCGGATGGAGGGACGGGGGAACGGACGGAAGGACGGACAGACGATCGAACAGACAGACGGACGGACCGACGGAGAAACGGAGAGTCAGACGCACGGAGGAACGGACAGTCGGATGGATGGACAGTCGGATGGATGGACGGAGGAACGGACAGGAGGGCGGACAGACGGAAGTACGGATAGTCGGACGCACGGAGGAACGGACAGACGGATGGTTGGACGGACAAACGGATGGAGAGACGGACGGACGGACGATCGGACAGACAGACGGACGGACGGAGAAACGGACTGTCGGATGGATGGACAGTCGGATGGATGGACAGTCGGATGGATAGACGGAGGAACGGAAAGGAGGGTGGACAGACGGATGAACGGACTGTCGGACGCACGGAGGAACGGACAGACGGATGGTTGGACGGATAAACGGATGGACGGACGGACGGACGGATGGCCGGATAGACAGTTAGATAGACGGATGGACGGACGGATGAACCGAATGACAGACTAGCATGGCCTAATCGACTCCTCTGTAGATACAGATGTAGTAGATGCCTTCTTCCGTAACTAAGCGAGCTGTATTCTAAAGGGGAAACTGAAGCTTTAATAATAGAAAAGATTAACAGAAGAGCAAGACATTTCATTTGCAGGGAAAGTGATTACATCATCTCACATTTGGTAGAGTTAATTATTTAAATGAAACAGTCAGGCATTAGATTCTTCAATGGAAAAAAGTCTACTTGATGCTGGACACTTTAGAGTCTGGTCCAGGTGTGCAACTGTTTGTCTAACGCTATGATGGAGCCACTAAATGAGCATCTATTTAGGCCAATTTCAATGCGAACAACAGCGAGCAACAGCTACTTCAACAACAACTGCGACATCGATGTCTGGCAGCGTGTCAAGGCAATTAACAGCAGCAGCTTTTTGTTTCCTATTTACGACTCTGACAAACGATTGTCACATGTATAAAAACATTCTGAGCCGCAGTAAAGCACTTAGTTGGAAAGCGTGCTTCCGAATATTAAGATGAGCGGAGTTGGTGGCGCCTCCTCAGAGGTGCACTATGATGCGGCCACACGCACCTGGCTGGGACCGCGTGGCAAGGAATTCTATGGTCCGGAAATGACGCTCGGCGAGGTGACAATGCGTGTGCTCAATCTGAATGCGGACAAGGTGCTGCAACACTGTGATACCACGGGCCTGGAGTTAACCGGAGGTCAATTGGCTCGGCAGGGTCTAATCATAGCAAAGGCCATCAAGAGATTGGGCTTACGCTGTGGTGACGTCATTGGCATTTCGGCCAACAACACCAGCTACCTGACAGGTGTCACCATCGCGGCAATGCTCTCCGGCACGCCCATCAATCCATTGCATCCGGACTTTGATCAGGGTAAGAATACCTTGCGTGCTGTGAATGAAACTCAACTAAAGCGACTGTAATGCAGAGACCGTCAAGTACATGTATGACATCACAGAGCCAAAGCTAATCTTCTGCGATGTGGAGAACTATGCGACCATCAAGGCAGTCAACGATAGACTGCTTAAGCCAGCCCTCATCTATCTGGTCAATGGGCAACTTGCAGATGTTTGCAGTGTCACTGAACTGCTGCAGACGGACGAGGGTATAGCGCCAGCTGAGTAAGTTGTTGTTGTAGAAATCACAGGGTATCTCGCTAAATTCAACACTTTACTTCGTTAGCTATGTGCCCTGTCCCAAACTCAATGGAGATCACACCGCGTTCATTGTCTGCTCCTCGGGAACGACGAGCATGCCAAAGGGCGTAACTCGCTCCCATCGCAGTCTCATCTGCAACTGCAAGAAGTAAGTGCAGTCTTGTCTGCAGTCTACAGTCTACAGCCAAGACTTATGCATAATCTCTACTCTCTACTCATTCTACTCTACTCCTTCTCTCACTCGACTTCCTCTACTCTACTCCCTCTACTGTACTCCCTCTTCCTTCTTTACTCTCTCTACTCCCTCGACTCCCTCTACTTCCTATACTCTCTCTTCTTCCTCTACTCCCTCTTCCCCCTATTCTCTTCTCTTCTGCCTGTACTCCCTCTTCCTTCTTTACTCCCTCTATCCCTCTATTCCCTCTACTTCCTCTACTCCCTCCCTTTACTTACTCTACTCTTTTCTTCTCACTCTACTCTCTCTTCCTTCTCTACTCCCTCAACTCCATTTACTCCCTATACTCTTTTCTTCTCCCCATACTCTCTCTTTCTTCTTTGCTCCTCTACTTCCTCTACTCCCTCAACTCACTCTTCCTTCTTCTTTACTCTCTCTACTCCCGACACTCCCTCTACCCTCTCTACTTCCTCTACTCCCTCAACTCCCTCTTCCTTCTTTACTCCCTCTACACTCTCTACTCCCTCTACTCCGTCTACTCCCTCGAGTCCCTCTTCTCCCTCAACTCCCTCTGCTCGCTCTACTCCCTCTACTCACTTCTCACTACTCTCTGCTCCCCTCACAGCCCCAATACCTATACTCGCAACACTGTGGTACTGTCCTTCAGTCCATTGTATTGGATCTCTGGCACTTATATGCTGCTGGCCTCCTTGCTCAATGGTTGCAAGCGCATCATCACGAATCGTCCTTATACCGTGGAGTATCTGCTGCAGGTTGTCGAGCGACATCAGGTGACGTTTCTCTTCCTGGCCTCGCATCAGATAGCCTTACTCTCCAAGTGTCAGAGTGATCTGCCGAAGATCAGGGAGCAGTTGGCATCGGTAAGCGTGCTAATTGGAGCCGGCTCAAAGGTCTGCAAGGCTGTGTCGAAGCGCATGTATGAGCTGATTGGCAACATGCGTTTCGTTGTGGGTTACGGACTGTCCGAGGTCGGGGGGTTAGCAAGAATCTCGGAGGTCCTGTGGGCAGCGAGGGTAAGGTTATGAGGAATGTAGAGCTGCGTGTGCTGGACAAACTACGCATGCCACTGGGCATCAACGAGGTGGGCATCATCTATGCCCATC
This sequence comes from Drosophila macrospina, assembly GCA_035042075.1. Lineage (NCBI taxonomy): Eukaryota > Metazoa > Arthropoda > Insecta > Diptera > Drosophilidae > Drosophila > Drosophila macrospina. The sequence continues at coordinate 1,480,151 of JAWNLW010000133.1, read as the reverse complement.
TGCGTTACAAGTGGGCTGGTTACTATCGCAATCCGGAGGCCACAAAGCGTGCCTTGAGTCCGGATGGTGAATGGCTGAGAACTGGCGACATTGGGTATCTCGATAGCGAGGGCTACCTGTACATTCAGACGCGCGACACAGATGTCTTCAAGTACAACAACTTTCAGATCTATCCAGAGCAAATTGAAGAGTTTATACTTCGTCTAACCGGCGTCAGCGAAGCCTGCGTCTTTGGCATTCCCAATGAGACGTCCAGCAACCTCACTGCCTGCGCTGTGGTCCGTACACCCGACCAAGAGGGACAACAACTGACTGCCAATCAAGTGAGAAGCATTGTGGAGCGACACTTGAGTGCTGCCTATCACTTACGTGGCGGAGTCTACTTCATTGAGGCTTTGCCCAAGACCTCCAACGATAAGCTACAAAGACGCAAGGTGCCCGACCTGATCAAGAGCTTGGGTCTTGTCGCTGAGTAGATTACGTGTAAATAACATTGATTAACAACTTTATATTTAGATTTATGTTATATTTAAATGCTTAAAGATCAGTAAAATTGAAGATCAGAATGCTTAATGAAGCGATCGTTGCAGCAGATGGACTTAAATTGTACGATCAGTGCAAAGGAAGATCAGCAACGAACAGCTGAGGTTTGTGATAAAGCAGTTGATTCTTATTAAAATAGGTAGGTTAAGTAAGTAAGATTAAAGTGATCTTGATCAAATTATAACTGAAGATCAGTGAAAACGAAGATCCCAAGCGATCATTCAATGCTTAATGAAGCGATCGATGGGAGCAGATGAAGCTTTGAATTATATGATCAGTGAAAGGGCAGATTAACAAAGTTCAGTTGAGGTTTATGATAAAGCAGTTGATCCTCATTAGTAAAAAAGCTTTTGTAAGTGAAAATGAAGTGAACTTGATCAAAGTGTAGCTGAAGATCAATGAAAACGTAGATCCCAAGCGTTTAAACAAAGTTTATTGAAGCTTTTCAAAGGAAATGATTATAAATTGCTGCGGATCCTGTAAAGAAAGCTCAGAAGAGATCAGTTTACGATCAGTTGAACCCTTTTGAAGCTGTGCTAAGAAATAAGATGATATTGCTGAGCTGAGAGCTGAGATAGAGAGTTGAGCTGTGCAATTAAATTGAAGATCAACAGAGTTCATTGATTGAAGGCACTTCTGTAATCGAATGCTTTATTAGACAGTTAGAAAATCACTTAACTTAGTTAGCAATAGTTAGGTCTTCTACCTTAAGCAGTTTATATATAATTGAAGATCATAAATGAAGATCATTGAAGGTGGAGATAATCGTGCTGTGATCTAAGTCTATTAGCTGATGTCTTAAGCAGAAGATCAATCCGTGAAGCTTTAACAGAACAAATATAGATGCACAGAGTTGAAGATCACTTGTTTAAGCTGGACTCTGGCAGATCTATGATTCGATAGAGCTGTGAGCAAGCTCTATTTACTCTGAAGATCAATTGATATGTTTATTAGAATTGGATTCTCTATAGATAGCTGAACTTCTTACAAACTGCTGATCAGTTGCTTTGAGTACAGCTAAAGTTAAGTAAAACTACTTAAATGTTCAGGCTACATTTGTGAAGCAAACTTGCAACATATTTCAATTGATTTGCATTGACCTTGTGCCACTGTGCGTGGCAAAGACAGTGAGGGAACTAATGCAAAGGGATTCAATGAATTTTAATAGAGATTGAAATTGTAAATGCAATGTCCCCCCAGCTGGGAATAGGTTGTTGTACCGGGCAACCGAGTCAGCCAACTGACTGGAAATTTGCTGAATGGGTCTATGGGTCTATGGGTCTATTATGGGTGGCCCGATGCTTGACAATGACAAGCAATTTGTTATTTGTGGCACTCCTGTGGCTGCCGCAGTCTTCACTGTACTTCCTGTTGTACTTTTTGCAATAGCGAAGTACGGTGTGTGTGTGTGTGTGTGTGTCTGTTGTTGTTGTATTACATAAAATGAATTGAGAAATTAAAATTGCAATATGCAATACATATTTTATTGCATTTCTACGGGCGTTGAGCGTTTCGATTGAGGTTAACATTTGGACATTTGGACATTTGGACATTTGAACAATCGAGAACATTTGAACATTTGAACAATTGACAAATGTCATTTGAAATGCTAGAAAACACGTTTCAATTTACATTGCGTTGTCCTTGTCGATTGTCTAACCTAACTGGCGACAAGTTCTTGTTGCAATTGTTGCAATTGTTGCAACTGCCACGTGGTTGAGGCACAACACGTTACCAAATCGAAACTAAGCCCTGACCAGCTGCTCTCTCCATTGTCCAACTAATGCGGCTTATCCGTGGACTTTGCAAACTACACCCTAAGGTGTGTGTGTGTACGGGTGTGTGTGTGTGTGTGAGTGTCTAAGGATTTGCATGGCCAATGAATGAAGTGAATAGTTGGCTGAATGTATGAATGAATGTCTGAATGAATCAACCTTATACTTTTCTATCCTTTTTGCAGTTTCCTAACATTTTCCAGCGAACTCTCAGCTCTCTCTCTCTCTCTGTCTCTCCCTCTCTCAACAGCTTAAGCTCTTCATACACACATTTATGCTACAGCTCCGCTTCCCCCTGCAATCACAACGCCATAAAAAACTATGCAAAAATGTTCAACTCAAGCAAATCAAAGGAGAAAATGCCTTTATGTGGTTTTGCAGTTGTGAAAATATTTTCTTGTTTCAAGTTTGATTGTAAAATAGAAAATAGCAAAAATGCCTTTTTCCACATAATAAAATTGTTATGCAATTGCAAGAATTGCCAATTTTGCAGTGAGAGAGAGCGAGAGAGAGATACAGAGAGAGCGGGGAAACTCTTTATACTATAACTATGCAATAAATGCAGTGATTTATTCAATTTCAAGGTAATTTCATTGACAATCTCGCTTTTGATATGCCTATCAAATTTATTACATTCGTACAGTGGAGCTTGGCCATTGTGCAACGCAATCAAGTGACAAAATGCATTTATAATTGAATTGTTTAGCTGTTGTTTTTATGTTCTTGATATATTTAAATTAATAGTCTTGGCTAGCTTTCAATTTTAAGTAAATTTATATTAAATAGAAAATGTAGAATTTGTTGAGCTTAAAAATTTAATTATTTATTTATAGCATTTCGTATATTTTAGTTTAGTAATTAATATATATAAAAATATACTTTCATTTTAATAATATTTATATAAAAACCAAATAAAATAAATATTTAATATGTATATATAATATTTTATAATGATAATATTTTAATTTCAATGATTTTAATATAATAATATAAAATTATAATAATAATATAATTAACAAAATATACATTTAATTTAAATGATATTAATATAATTTCCATAATTTTAATATAAGTAATATTTTAATACTAATCACAAATATAAATTTATATGAAATAATTTTAATTTTAACATTATACATACACGATTCTATAAATTTAATATTAATATTTAAATTATAGTTTTAATAATATTAATATTTATATTAATAAAGAAACATATATATACATAATAAACATTATTATTATTTTTTATTTATTATAAATATTTAATTTGTAATTTATTCGAATTATCTAAAATATTTATTATATAATATTTGAATATTTATTAATTTACTTCTTTAAATTATTTAATTATATTAGAGCCACATTAAAGCGCTTTCCAAGCGACTTTCAGTTGAATGCTATGCTTACCCAAACACAAAATTGTGTTTCGCACACTACACTGCAGTACATGTTGCCCGAAATGTGTTGTGCACAACAACAACAACAACAAGAACAACAACAAAACAAAAGCCAATATTTTGCACATAAAAAACATTTTGGGGAAAAAAACTGCCAAGTAACAAACAAGAAGAAAGTAACAAATAAACAAAATGAAGCAAAACAACAAACAAGAGGTGTGCTGCAAGCAGTAAGGACTGCCCGACTAGCAGTTACGCTGTAGTTTAATAAGTTTCAATGTTTAGTTTGCATAAATGAATTAAATGTTAAATAAATATTTATTTAAATTAAATTTATTTATGTAAAGTGTCTAGCAGCTAATATGCCCCCATTGCGGCACTTTTTACAGGGTATGACAAACAGAATTTATGCAAACACTTTAAAGTTTCATCAAGGATTTCCGTAGCATATGAAACGTGTAAACCTGAAGCAGTAGCAACAACAGCAACAGCAACAACAACAACAACAACAACAACAAAATGATTATAAAATGTATTTTTGGGTGGAAGCACACAATGTTTAATTAAACAAGAAGCATAATTTGCTCTAGGGTTGATCTGCAGCAGATAGCAAAGAGCCAGAGAGGGAGGGCGCGCTAGAGGAGCTGGAAGGGTGTGGGGAGGGGGGCAAGCAACCCGCATGTGGCAGGACACACATGTCCTGCTGCTGCCGTTGCTGCTACTGCGCCGCCGAGCGTGTCCTGCGCCGTCGCAGCGTCGCGTCACGTCGCACATCTGCCGCGACGTTGATTTCCAATGCAACGGGGTTGAAAGTAGTTTGTGGCATGCCACACTCGAAAGTGCTGGGACAACGGCGAATGCATAAAGCCGTTACAATTGTTAGCCTAGCCTTATCAATAGGCACACACTTGAGCAGCGAGTTGCAAGCAGCCGAAGGGGGTATTGGGGAGGGAGGAGGGGCAGCAAGAGAGCACAGAAGTGGCAGGAATTTATGCTGTGCATGACATGCGGCACAGCAGCGCTTGGGAATATGAGCATGTGGTTGTCCAGGTGATACATTTTTCAGCACACCCACACAGTGGGAGAGAGCGAGAGAGAGATAGAAAGAGCGACAGAAATAGAGATACAGTGGGCAAGCGCGTGTTTGTGCCTATGTGCCACATTTTGCAACTGGACGCTTGCCACATTCAAATCAACTTCAAGTTCATGCAATTTTAATGCCAAGCAAAGCTGGAACCGCAACAAAAGGGGGCAACATTCCATTGGCTGTGGCATGCAGCTGACTTGTGGCAAGTGTACAGTCTCAAGGTGCGTGGCTAACACACACACACACACCAGCTTTTGCATTTGCTTGTCTAATAAAATGTTTATTTTTGTGGCCTTGTGGCCTTGTGGCAGCCACAAAGCTTGAGTTCTATAACTATATGTTATCTGTAGAAAACAGATTTCATTGCGGTCTGTTGCCTCTGTTCACTTTTGGTTTATCTGCTTCCTGACGCATGCCCCAAAAACACTCAATGAGGCATACAGTTTTTGATTTCACGCACTTTTGATTGATGAAAGCGCATTGAAAGCGTAGACAAATTCTAAGAAATTCAGCAGCAAAAGCTGCGGGCGACCGAAAAGATAAACACAACAATAGAGAACAAGCTGCAGGGCTACAGAAGAGCTGCTCGACTTGATAAGACCCGGTAGTTAGATCTAACACTCATTTGCTACATATGCTTCTTATTATAAAATAAAATAAAAGTAAAATAAATAAGATACATTAAATAAAGGAAAGAAATTCAATATATAAAATAAATAATATAAATAATATAAATAATATAAATAATATAAATAATATAAATAATATAAATATTATAAATAATATAAATAATATAAATAATATAAACAATATAAATAATATAAATAAAATAAAATCTGAAATGAAAAATTGACAGAAGCGAGATTTGTGTCTTCTTCGTCTTCGTCTTCTTCCTCATCCTCTTTTTCTTTCTCTTCTTCTTCCTCTTCTGCTTCATCTTCTGCTTCCTCTTCTTCTTTCTCTTCTTCTTCCTCTTCTTCTTCCTCTTCTTCTTCCTCTTCTTCTTCCTCTTCTTCATCCTTTTCTTCTTCCTCTTCTTCTTCTTCTACCTCTTCATCTTCCTCTTATTCTTCCTCTTCTTCATCCTCTTCTTCACCTTCTTCTAGTTCCTCATATTCTTTATCTTCGTCTTCTTCCTCTTCTTCTTCCTCTTCTTCTGCCTTTTATTATTCCTCTTCTTCTTCCCCTTATTTTTCCTCTTCTTCTGCCTCTTATTCTTCCTCTTCCTTTTTCTCTTCTTCTGTCTCTTTTTCTTTCTCTTATTTTTCCTCTTCTTCTTCCCCTTCATATTCCTCTTCTTCTGCCTCTTCTACTGCCTCTTCTTCCTCTTCTTCTGTCTCTTCTTCTTTTTCTTTTTTTCCTCTTCTTCTTCCTCTTCTTCTTCTTCTTCCTCTTCTTCCAGATCTAGAATATAGGGTTACAGTTGCTTTCCTTCGACAAACTTATTACACTCTGCAAGCTTTGACTAACGGGTCTAACAAGGAGTGTGTGTCTCTCCCTCTTTCCCTCTCTCCCTCCCTCACCCACTCTCTCTTTCTCTGTCTGTGTGTGATGAAAGCTTCCCATGATAGCTGATAAGTGGCACATTTGCATCTTTGTCAGTGCAACTGTCAAAGCGAAGCATCCTCATTTCCGGCCACATGATAAGCCAAAAGAAAATGATATGAACGCAATTTGAATAGTTTTTCGGCTTTTCCCCCATTTTCCTTTATTCAATTCAACGCAAGGCAAGGCAACGCAATTTCCAATAGTCGACAAAGCAGGCCACAGCTGTTGTGTTGCGTCTTGTGTGTGTTGTGTGTGCTGTGTGTGTTGTGTTGTGCCTTTTAATTTCCTTTAACTTTAAGCCAAGCCAAGAAAACTGGCACAAAAGCCAGTCTACCTCCCTATCTCTCTCTCTCTCTCTCTCTTTCTCAGTCTGACTTGCTTCCTCCCTCTTCATAATATACTCAAAAAGGACGCGTGTCCCAACGTTGCCACATGCCACATGACGCTAGCGCCTCTCTTGCCTGCCCGTTTTGGCCACGCTTCACGGCGCCCACACGAGCCTGGCATGTTGATAGATACTCGCAACGTGTTGCTGCCCCTTGCCTTCTGCCTCCAGCCTTCTGCCTTCTGCCTCCTGTCTCCTGTCCCTTGCCACACGCCGTGTCTCAGTTGAGCGCCCACTGGCTAATAGTTCACTTTTCATCGCTGATAAGCAAACGACAGAGAGACTTTCCTTTTCTTTTCATTTTTTATGTATTTTTAAAAAGTGAACGGTGCTCAAACCGAGTGCAGACTGTACAGTATACACATTATGGCAACTTCAAGCAAGGAATTTACAAAAATTTGAAGCACGCAACTCGACTTCCTTAGAGCAGCTGCTTATTCTCTATTAAATTAATTAAATAAAGGTTTACGAGCAAAACCAAAATGAAATTCCAGAGAAAACGAACAAAATTCCAGTTTTGAAAAGTTTTCAAATCTTCAAATTGCCATAACTTTCTTAAAATTGTATTTTTTTCTAAAGTAAGTTTTTTTCTGCCTATAATTTGACTTCTAAGTTCATTCCAAGCATAAACTACATACAAATTTCTACTTTTAGAAGTCGAAAAATCTTTAGAATGCCATAACTTTGTAAAAACTTTACCGATTTCCAGCAGCAATGTAATTTTAATCATGTTTTGGTCCTTAAATTCATTCCAATTTCAAAGTATATTAATTTCTGATTTCACTATACTTCAGATTGGCATAACTTTGTCAGCACAAGACTTATTTTCAAGGAAAGTGTTGCTCTGTTCGTAGTGCGGCCTCTTAATTCATTGCAAGTGAAAATTATATTAATTTCTTTAACTTTTACCAGTTGAAAATTCTTCAGACTGCCATAAGTTTTTAGAAACTCCATCGATTTTCAAGCGGAGGGTTTCTTTGATTATAAATGGGTCTCGAAATTCATTCCAAGCTCAAAAATGCTTAAATTCTTTTAAACGCTGTCAAATCTTCACAAAGTCATAAGTTTGTAAACACTTAAACGATTTTCTCGCTTAGTATACTGTTTAATATATTTTGGCCCTTAAATGCAATGCAAATTAAAACTATACTATTTCTATTTAGTTATAATAGTTGTTAAATCTTCAAACTGTCATAAGTTTGTAAAAACTGCATCAATTTTCAAAGAAAGTGTCCTCCGGATCATGATTTGAAGTCATAATTCAATGCAAGCTGAACAAATATTAATTTTTGACTTGTGAAATCTTCAAACTGCCATAATTTGCTGAAAACTGAAACGATTTCTTAGAGAAATATCTTTCAGATAGTATTATAGCATCTAAATTCATTCCATATTAAATTTTACTAGTTTATCTCAATAGGTTTTCCGCTAAATTGTTGAGCTACACTTATAACTGCAACACTTTAGATACAGGCGCAGCTAATTAAGTGGGCCGACATAGACACGCAATGCGGCAGCTGCCACGCAATTGATAGAGACTCAAGGAACACAATTCAATCATTAGTGCAATGTGGCGTGGGTCGCTTTCCCAGTGCAAGAGTCCTTAACCAAGGTTGCCACTGAGATTTCCCACTACGCAATACAATTTATACTGTACGAGTATTTGTACTCGTACCCTTTAACCCCTACCTCCTCCCCCCCCCCCTCTCACTCTCTACTGGCATAAACTTGACTCATTTGCCAAGTAAAATATGCTTGCGTTTGCTTTATGCGTGCAAATATTTGCAAAACATTATTAAACTGAGCCACAACTCAGTTCATACCTCTCGTACTTAATATTTATTATGCCTTTTGCCAAGTGACCTCTTAGTTGTGGTTACTTAATGTGTGTATTTGTGTGTGTGTCTGTGTGTGTGTGTGTGTGTGAGTTTGTGGCAAGGGGCCACAAAGTTTCGAGTCAGCAAGCAAATAACAAAAAGTATCTACGCTTATCGCTACAAGCATTTAAAAGCCAAGGCTTAAAGCATAAACAAATGTTTATCACATTTCTGGTTCCGCTCTATGTGGCAAGAGGAAGAGTTGCGATAAGATAAGGCAACTTCAAGCATTGCCGTGCCGTGTTGTATCCACAATGTTGCACATGTCGTATCTTTCAACGCAACTCTGCAGTTAAGGCTTACACTTTAATGTGTGCTTTAAGCAAATAAGAATCAAAAGGTATATATATATATATATATATATATATATACTTATCTGATCACATTTCTCATAAATATTCTGACTGATAATCACAACATTTTTGAGCATTTTCAATTATTCATTAATATTTCATTTCATTTCGCAGTCAATGCATTGATTAATTTTTAAATAAATGCTGTCAAAGTTAACAAACGAATGCACTGCAAGAAATTATAGCTAAAGTTAAGTATTAAAATAAAACTAATAATTAAAACATGATCAAAATGGTATAAAAACTATATCAGTGAAGTTATGATAATCGTAAGTTTTTTAGAAGAACAATTTGTAACGATATTTAAAGCAATAATTAAGGACAGAAACAATATAAATAAATAAACCTAATGAATTGTAAAATCAGTTTGTTAATCGTTAAGGTTTGGACAGAGTTATGATAGTCTGAAGTTTTAGAAGTAGCAATATTTTTAGGTAGAAGAAAAACAAGCAAATAACCATAATCAATTGCAAAATCAGTTTGGTAATCGTTAAAGTTTTGACGGAGTTATGATAATCAGAAGTTAAGCAAGAACAAACCTTTAAAACTTAAAATATTAACTTAATTTAAAGCTTTAAGCATCATAACAAGACTAATAATGAAAGCAAGCATAAAATTGTAGTCAGAAACGAATTTAAGCAAAGTTTATCAAAGTTACGATAGTCGAAAGTTAATGAAAATCATTTTTTATGAAACTGAAGTGGAAATATTAACAAAGTTGAAAAGCTTTAGAATCAGAATTAAACATATAAGCAAATCAAGCTGAAAAGCTGTTTAACAAACGAGATTTACTTAAGTTTAACAAAGCTATGATATTAGGAAGTTAAAGAAGATAATTTTTTAATAGATCTGTTAACTTTTAAAGTTGGAATTCAGCTATACTATTAACTAAATATTAACTGAAGTCATTTAGCTAAAAACTTTAACAATACTCAGCAGTTTAACAGAGCTATGACAATAAGAAGTAAAAAATGATAAGTTTTTAATAGATCTGTTAACTTTTAAAGCTTTAATTTAGCTATACTGTTAACTAAATTTTTACTGAAGTCATTAAGCTAAGAACTGTAACTATACTTAGAAGTTTAACAGAGCTATAATATTAGGAAGTTAAAGAAGATAATTTTTTAATAGATCTGTTAACTTTTAAAGCTTTAATTTAGCTATATTATTAACTAAATATTAACTGAAGTCATTTAGCTAAGAACTGTGATAATACTTAGAACTTCAACGCAGCTATGACATTCAGAAGTTAAATAAAATCATCTTCATAGCATAACAATGGAAATTCTTGGGCTAACAAGCTAAAGGGAAGAGTGCTAGGAAATGCATGCTGGCTCAATTTGGATTATGGCAATACTTTAAATGTTTCGACAGGGTCTATAAATATTTAATAACGATTGGCCAAAGCGCTCGTTGAACTAAGTACTTAGTTAGTGGCCAAAGGAGAGGCGCAGTTAAGAAGCCTGGCAAACAGGCAAAGCTGGCAAAGCTGGTAAAACTGGCAACATGGCGAGCTGCTAAATTATATGGCCGTCTGGCAGTAACCCTATACGCTGCATAGAACCTGCTACACCCTACGCAGATTCAGGAACAGCTTCTACAAGCTATTTACTTGGCCATCTCGTGTTGGCCATCTGCTCTGCAAGGCTAGCAGCATTCAATTAATTTTACACGATGTAGCGAAAATCCAGCTAGCAGTTAAGGCAAAAACAAAACTAACGATAATTTTTGCAAAACGAGTGAGCGAGAGAGCGAGAGAGGGAGAGGGAGGGGATAGGGGATGGGGAGCTGGCAAATGCAAGGAAATTTAAAGCAAAAACTACGTTGTAATAACATTTTAACGATATTAGCACGAAAAATGTGGCCGACACACAAAAGCGGAAAGTGGAAAGTGGAAAGCTTAACGATGCTAAACGAGTGCAGCAGCAAAGAGTAAGACAGAAAGAGAGAGAGAGAGAGATGGAGCAGGCAAGCGGAAGTTAGAGCTTGCCATATGCAGCAGCAACATATGAAAGAGCTAGCGGCAACTGGAGCAAGCGAGACAGCAACTGCCGTAAAGCAAAAGGCCGTTAGCGAGACGCTTTGTGGCTGAAAACAAAAAGGAAAAAGAAAGAGAACGAAAAAGGAAATCTGCAGCGCAAATTGTTCAAATATTTTGGCTTTGCTAAACTTAAAAGTGTTACCAAAAAAAGAAGCGAGAGAAGAGCATAAAGCACAGCGAACAACAACGACAACGACAACAACAACAACGACAACGACAAGGACAAGGACAACAAAGCGTCGCATTGTTCAAATGCAGCGAGTTGTTACATAATCCACGCACAGGCCGCAAGCACACACATACATGCACTACATATGTCATAGCACACACACACACACACATGCACACACGAACACACAGACACAGAGACATGCCGATAAGCAGGCATAATGGCAAAAGCGTAAAGAGTTTTACGCTGCGTTCTTAAAGCTTACAGCTCTCAGACTCTCAAACTCTCCACTCAAACTCTCAGCGCTCAGCGTTGCCATCGCATTATTTTCCACAGCATAAATTTCAACACATTCACACACACACAGACAGACAGACAGACAGACAAGGCTGCGTGGGCGTGCGCTCAAGTTTATGCAATGTTTTCGCTTGTTTTGCGTCATTGTCAACAGTATTATTTTTCGCCTTTTTCGCAGCTGCCGTTGTTGCCGCCGCTTGCTTGTTAATATATAAAAGCCGCTGCATTGTTAACTTGTTGCCCTTGTTGTTGTTACTATTGTTGTTGTGCTTGTTGTTGGCAGATAGGCCACAGCGCACTTGCGGTTGTTGTTGCCCAACACTTGTAAATTGTGTGATTTTTCAGCGCAAGTTTAAGCAACAATGCGCCTCAAGTGAAGCGTGTGCGTCTCCTCTCTCTCTGTCTGTCTCTTTCTATTACACTCTCTCTCCCACACGCCTTGCATTAAAACAAAAGCGTGTGCTTGTATGTGTAAGCTACTAAAATAGTAAATTACAACAAAGCAAACACACACTCACTACAACAACTACAACAAGGAGAACACGAGAGAAACAGCGCAGCAGCAGCGCAGCGGCAGCAGCACCAGCGCAGCAGCAGCAGCAGCGCAGCAGCAGCAGCTAAGCAGAGCAGACTCAGCTCAATACATGCATAAGTTGTGTAGCATGCTTATGTGGGCGTCAAGTGCTTGTGAACTTTGCTTTAGCTTTGGCTTTGGCTTTGGCTATGACTTAATAAGCGACACTTGAGCGCATTCAAAGACAATGACAAATTCTCCTTTAACACAAGTGCTCAAGTGCTTGTTAACAGTTAATATATATTTTTTTTGTCTAACAATTTACAAAACTTGCACTAATTAATTTTAATTAGCAATTCTATTGATTTGCACTTGGCAACTAAGGCAAGGCAATGCAAACAGCGGCACAGCATTTTGCTCTTTAAAGCTTCGAGCAGAGCTTTTGTTTTTGCTGCAGTTTAAACGCAAAAAAGAAGCGCAACGATGTCAATGCACCGAAGAGAGCAAAGAGAATGGCAGAGTAAGCGAATGAGCGGACAGAGAGGCAGCGCAACAACACTTGCTGATAACAGTTAAAGGCGGTGGAACTTTAGACGTCAGTTTTGTTTTCACGCCGCATTGACAACTGACACAAGGTAAACAGCAAGCGACAACGCTGTCGGTGTCGCTGTCGCCGTCGACGTCGCTGCTATCGCGCTTGTTGACGCGACGCGTTGCGTCGCTTGACTTCGCGTCGTTAAATTATTTTTCTTTACTGTTTTTTCTTTTCTTTTTTTTTTGTATATTTTTGATATTACTTTATGATGACACAGAGCTGCGCCGCCGATAAGCGGAAAATGCTGAGGCGGCGCTAAAAATGAAAAGAAAAGAAATAATAAAAATAATAATATGCAATGCGAGGCGCCTGCAAGGAGTCAAATTACGCTGCAGAGATATTGATATGCTCAGATTATAAACTGTTTATTTTTGTTGCCAACTTGGCGAAAAGGTGTCTGAATGAGTCTGCAGCAGCAACAGAGTCAGCTAATCTCTGTATTGCTCACTCTAAGTCTCTCTCTCTTTCTCTTTCCCCGCTCCTTCACTCACTCTCCCATTACGCTGACACATTTGATATTTGCATGATTCATGCGATCTTCCGATAACTGTAAAATCTCAACTGAATACAAATGAATAATCATAATGAATGTAAACAAATGAGCTGAGTTAATACTATAATTGCTGTTACTTTCAGCAAATCTTTGTTGAATGAACATTATTAAAGTAAACATAACTAAATGATCTAGCAAATAAATATATACTTGATTGGGATTTTGGATTTCCTATTTATTTATTAGAAGAAATACTTTTATTATATAATCTCAGACACATTGAGAGAGCTTCCCAAGCAAATTTCTTATAAATGTTCTTCAAATTTAAGGGTAGGAGCTGCCTAAGTACTCTAACAGCCCCTAAAGAACTTACCTGGGTTTGCGGCTACCTAAGTTTGTTCTTAGGCAAAGTAGTTATTTTTTCAAAGGATCTTATAACGTTTTTATTTTATTTACTTTATCATTACATCTTTAAATATAAAAGTATTAACAAAACTTATAAACTTGAGACTTTCTATACTCAAACAGAAGCTCTAAAGAAACATATCTTCTGAGTTTCACTAAAATACGTTGTAAAATAGTTCAGTTATCAATAGGTCTTTCATTGTATTATTAATTAAAAACTTATTTTCAATGTTAAGAGAGCTGAGACAGTCTTAACCTAAGCAGAAACTTAGAAGATACATATCCTAAAATTTTAAAAAGAAGCCATTGTCAAATAGTCAAGTTATCGAGAGGTTTTTCAGTATATTTAATGTATACCCAAAGTTAATAACCTCATAACTTTCTCTACTTAAGCAGAAGCTTTCCAGACTCTTGACTGCCAAACGTAAGCAGTAAACGCTGCTGAATAGCCCAGTTATCGATAGCTCGATTAATGTGCACTCGATTTTTGTTAACGTTACGCAATTAGTTGGCCTATAAATAGTCAAGCAAATGCGCTGCTCATAAATTTATCAATGCAATAGTTGCGATAAGGTTGAACTCAATTATGATACGGCATGTGCTAGAGCGAGAGGGAAGATTGAGTGTGTGAGGGAGCTGGCAATAGGGGTGCAGACAGCTGGCAGACGATGGCGCATAATGCACTTAAGTTTTCTTCAGTCTCGCATTTCGGGGGGTGAATATACTCTGCTCGGAAGTCGTGGCATAAGGCACACATCACTGCAAGCCGGTGAGGGGAGAGGGGCACTAAGTAACAAACATGCAATTGAGCAATTGAATAGCATAGAGCGAGTGCAACAGAGAGAGAATGAGAGGGAGAGAGAGAGAGAGGGACAGAGGTGAGCTCGCGCCAAAGGCAGCTGCGACATTTCGGTTGTTTGAGTATAATTACTCTACGATGTGTGTGTGTGCTGTGTGTGTGTGTGTGTGTGTACTGTGTGTGTGCTGAATCCTTTGTGCTGCTTGGATTTCTACAACGGTGCAAATTCGGCAACTGCAACTGAATTTATGTTTATTTCCAGGCACAAAAACAAATCCAACGCCAGCTGCACTCTACTTCTTCTTCATCTACTTATTCTTCATCTACTACTACTACTACTATTACTACTTCTTTTCTTCTTCTTCGTCTTCTTCATCATCTGCTTGTTGTTGTTAGAGTCTAAATTTCGTTAACGTGACAAAAATACATTGATTACATTTTTTCTTACATTGCCATGCTCACGTCTGCACACTTGGCACATTTGTCTCGCTCGCTCGCTCTCTCTTACTCTCTCTCTCTGTTGTCGTTCGCGTTGGCGTCGACGTTGACGTCAGCGTTGCCGTCGGCAGTGTAAACATCTCGAGCAAAATATGCGCACCTAGATCCTTGCATCCTCTTCCTGTTGTTGATGCTGTTGCTACAGCTTCTTCTTCTTCTACTTCTACTCACTATCCCTCTTGCTCTGCTTCTTGCTCTTCTTGTTGTTGTTGCGCTTTACGTGCAAAGGTCTTTGAACTGACAAATTACATTGCTCGCTCAACGAAATTCCTTTCAACGTGTGCACTCTGAACTTTCTTTATGTGTCTCCCACACACACACACACACACACACACACACACACACATACGCTGCACGATTTTCTTCATTGTAAATAGTTCGACATTCTCGTCGCAAGTTTATTTCCCGTTGCAACTACAACAATGCGGATACCCTACATATGTGTGTCACTCTTGAAGGCTAGTTAGATGATGAAACATAGATTTGTGCCTTATCAAAATAAAAAAACTTAAGTGCTCCCAGATTAGATATTGATAAAGCGTAATTTATAACAATATTTCAACATATAAAACAATGATTTAATATCAATTACAATATAAATTCATAGTAACATATTGATTTGCTACTTACAGGATATACGCTAAGCGAGTACTCTCTCCGTTTTTTGCATGCTCATTTGTTTTCAATTTTAATTTCCTTACGTTGCATTCTTACGTTATTTCTCTCCCACAAACACTCTCCAACGCCATCGCCGCATCTCGCTCACTCGCACAATATTGCGTTTGCGCTACTTTCACACACTTGAGAACTCGAGCTGGCGTTGGCTTTTTAACATAACTTGGGCTGTAAAATTGTTATAAAATTGGCAAATTATTTAACATTTGAGCGTGGGTGACTTCAATTGTTGTTTGTCTGTGAGCGTGGGCGACATTAATAACGTTTATTGCCACTTTTCAATTGTATAATTGTCATTTAATTGTTTTATAATAAAACTTTCAGTTGTCAAAGTGTAGCAACTGAATAAACTCGTTGTTAGTCAAGCGTTTCTTTATCAATCGGATCGATCAGCTACCACAAGGTTTACACAATTCAGCTGGTCGTAAACTATTTTCAATCTTATCAGCACTTGTGATTTACACAAAAAGAATTACGAAACTGAAATACTATGAAAGACGAAAACTGCAATGAGGTGGAAAGCTCTGTGTGTGGGTAAGAAAGCGTCTTGCAGTTAGTTTGTAAACGGAGCTTTCGTTAGTCACATCTAACAGTAACTCATTGAACTCACCTCGCTCAAGACGCTCAATTAATGTGTTCATCTGCTATGCAAATGACACAACGAAAAAAGTCAGCGCCAAAAATGTGTGTAATTATGCAAGACAGAACAAAATAATAAAATACAACAAAAAGAACGAAAGCAAGGCGCAAGAGAATCACGGCAGCTGAGAGTCGAAATGAATGGAAGGAATGTCGCGCATGCCCAAAACGAAAGAGCGAGAGAGAGCGGCAGATCACACCTCAACATCAGTTTATTGCCTCTTGTGTGCTCTCTTACTCATGCTCTCAGTTACGCCGTCAGTCAGCGAAGCAGCGCTGCTACCGGTTTGGGTGAGCGAACAGCTGTGCAGTACGTCACGGCGCCGAGTGTGATAAGAAATGGTAAGAAAGGAGAAGCAGCAGCAGCGGCAGCCAGCAGCAGAACCAGAAACCACCACGAACAACGACAACAAGCAATGAAGCGAACAATACGCTGCATTATGCGAAACTTATGTACAATATGATTAAGCAAACAACAACAACAGCACAGCATAAACCACCCCAGGCAGGGGAGACAGAAACAGGGCGCAGAGTCAGCGTCAGTCAGCGACAGCGATAGCGGCAGCTGCTTAACTGATAGCGCGTGTGTGCTGCGCTCTCAGGTAATGCATGACTACTACCACTCACTCTCTCTCTCTCTGTTTGTGACGCTCTCTCTTTGAAACGCTCTCACTGAGGTGAGCTCTTCTGGGCTTGCAAGCAGCGATGGTGACAGTGCGATTCTCATTCGGCAGCGAACTTTTAAACAACGCAGACGCAAACGTCGCGATCGTCGCGTGAATTTATATCTGAGTTGTATTTACGTATTTTGTGTTTATAGTTTACCGTTGAGCGTCGAACGTCGAACGTTTACCGTTGCGCAGTGTAAAACTCCTCCCCACCCGCGCAACTTGACAAACTGTGTTTATTATTGTGTGTTGTGTGTAAATAAATGCTAAGCATAATCAAATGACACGTGCTTAAAATAAAACAACGTTATTAATACTAAACTTGGATTACCTCGACTTTTCATATTTATTGATACGGCAAAAGCAAACGGTAAGTTGGCCCCAAACAGCCATAAAACTGAATACTACTCGCCATATTCATGCTCATATTCATAAGTACATTCATATACATTTTCGGCTCTTAATGTTTCTGTTTGTGACCCCAATAACCAAGTGCACAACAACAGTATTATGATAGCTTATCAATAAAAAGAACAAGCACAAATATAAATAAAAAAGAATATTAATTCACATTCCTGAGACGCCCCTCATTACGCGAATGCCATTTAATTACGAGCTCAGCGAGAGTACACGCACTAGAGGATAAACCCAGAAAGTCTCCAACCCAAAACCCTCCCCCAAAAGTCATCAAGCTGCGACCAACCCAAGCGCCATTTATGACTCAGGGATTTGAAGCGTCTTTGTTTGCTTCTCTTACAAATTAATGTTCTCTTGATGTTGTTGTTGTTGTTATTGTTTTTTTTTATATGGCGATCCCGTGAGTCATTGCGAATTTAGCCACAGGGACAACCAGGTGAGCTTTTCTGTGAGCTTTGAGCACTCCCCTCCCCAGCTCAAGCATTCTGTGCATGACTGATCATAAGCTGAGCTGAGCATGTTGATTAATCATCTATGAGCTAGAAACAAAAGTGTGGGAAAAAATGTCTAAAGCGATAACTGTTGATAACGATTGTAGGTAATCGATAGTTGAAATTGA
This sequence comes from Drosophila macrospina, assembly GCA_035042075.1. Classification (NCBI taxonomy): domain Eukaryota; kingdom Metazoa; phylum Arthropoda; class Insecta; order Diptera; family Drosophilidae; genus Drosophila; species Drosophila macrospina. The sequence continues at coordinate 1,462,354 of JAWNLW010000133.1, read as the reverse complement.
ACAAATTGCCAAACAGGCTTATCAGTGACACAATTGTCTTATATAATGGATAAGATATGAACAATTTTAATTAAATTTTAATTATTTTTTAAAGTAATTTGAATATTCGATAAATTATTTGAGACACAAACAGTTTAGGTTTCTTTTTTAATAAAAACTTTAAGCATTTTAGAGTGAGTATCTAAAATGTTAATAACTTTTGTGACGTCAGCATTTGCTTGAATGAATGAATGACTCATTGAAGTAGAAGAAGAAGAGCGATTCGTTGTCTACTCATCAGTCAGAGATTTCGGTCAGCAGCCAGGAAATGCTGAGTTTAAATAGTAAACAATTTAGAATTTAATTAAAATTTTATTAACAAGAAAGTTTAATCAATTTCTTTCTTTTTGATTAATTTTCATGAGCTTTTCTACTCTTGCATTTTATGTATTAATCATATGCTTAATCCCTCATCAAAGTTGTACACTATCCATCAATCTTTGCTATAAATCTTTTTAGCTTAACTTTTCCACTTTGAAAACTTTTCATTGAGAAGTTTTTCTTTAGCTGAAAACTTGAATTAATCATTTGAATTAGCAATGTTTTGTGGCAACCCTCGTTGAGTAATTACATTTAATTGTTATTAATCAATTTGTCAGACTTAGCGCAATTTTGTTTACAAGCAAAATGAGCAGATAGCATTGATTATGGCACATGCCACACACAGCAGTTGCGTGCCACACACAGCGAGAGAGAGATAGATAGAGAGAGAGAGAGAGAGAGAGATCGCTGTGCTTTAGCGAGTGCAGACAGTAACTGACCATGTCAAGGCATTAATCGAGTTGATTACAAGGCGGCGTGGCATGCAACAACTAACTAACTAAACTAGTTGCAGTCGCAGTCTGCAGCTCGACTCCAAGCTGCAAGTTCCAGTTAAAGACAGCGATTCAGATTCCGATACACATTCACATTCGCATTCACATTCACATTCACATTCTAAACTGATGATGATGAGATGTTTATCAATGACAATGGTGTCGATAACATTAGCTACCGTTATGTTGGACGCGCCGCAATTAATCGAATGCGAATGCCGCACTTAAAGTTGCAATTAAACTGATTCAATTGATTTTCCATTGAAAATGCTAAACCTGATGCCCAATATGGCACAACAAAGCAAAGTAATTGTAAACGCAGCGACAGTGTTGTGCAACGTGTCATAAATTTCAACATTAAACAATGGCAAATGCTATTTGTTAACAACTATTTTGTGGTTGTTCTGCTTTTCGCATGATTCACAAACAATTCACTTGACTAGATTTTCACGTATTTTCCAGAACTGAAAACTGTAAGGAAAATAAACGCACAATTATTGAAAAAGAACTGATTTATTGTTTAATTGTTTGTCACTTGAATGACAACAATTAATTATGCCACGAACAAAAAAAAAAGCACAGAATTATAATGCATAAAGATTAAAAAAATATATACAAAAGAGAGAAGAGAAAAGCTTGCAGGCAAGAGAGAGAGAGGGAGAGAGAGAGAGAGAGAGAGAGGCAGGCAGTACTTTGAATACTCTTTTGTAAGGGGAATTTCAGAGGGAGCTGTTCCAGTTTACCTATTTTTACTGGTAGTTGTGTTTTATATGTAGATGAAGAGATTTCTATTTAAGCGAGGGAATACCTCAAATACTCAGACTATTTTCTATACATATTTCTCTACCTTAGAAGAGCTTAGCTTAGTTGTTATTTATAACTATTTCTAGCATAAATTTTCTTAGAATAATCAATCTCACACTATAACTACAAGAAATCTAAGCAATTTTGTTAAATTTTTTATAACAATATATAAAAAACTCTTTGAGAAATTGCAGCGAAAGAAGTTTTGAGAACTTAATAGCGCTTAACAACACGCAAAACTGAATTACACTTGCAATGAATAAATGATAATGGCTGAATAAATATAAAATATATATAAAATTTGCATTATAATCAATGCAACAGCTGCCAGGCAACAAAATACCAAGAGCGAGAGAGAGAGAGAGAGAGAGAGAGAGAGGAGGGAGAGTGGAGTTTTAATATTATTACGTCAATGAAAATTGGCATAAATGTGTATAAACAAATGGGAAATGCTTAACGCAGCGATTAAAATTTATTGCGCTTATTTCGCAATTCACATTTCACAATTCACAATTCACATTTATTCAATTTATCAATTTATTAATTTATCAATTTATTATTTGTCATTTAAATGTCAAAACTATTAAAAAGCGACCGCTTTTTTATTTATTCATAATTAAAGCGTCGCTTAATTAAGTAAATTCGCTGTTTAAGCGCCACAAAATGACCAAAAATGCTTTAACAAATTATAAATTAAGTGAAGTGTGTAATTGTGAACAGCAGTGCAACTAACTTATCGATAATTGTGTGTAGAAAGTGTTCTCAATTCGATTTTCGCTTCGATATCTCTAGAACATATATGTATTTCAAGTAATCACGAGTGAATCAAATATAAACAAATTTACTTCAGCTGCTGTTTCAATCGATAACTTAGACTGTCGATAACAGAGCCAGGGGGAACTTAAGCAGTCAAATTAGTGTAAATAGTGTATAAAGGAAAACTGCTTAGCATTGCTCGACATATAATCGATAACTACACAAATCGATAACACATATAATATAATCTATATACATATAACTTATTATGCGAAAAATATATATGAAATTGAAGCAAAATGGATTAGATACATATTTAACTATTCCACTAACTATTATGCATCGATAACTGCATCAATCGATAACAAAACTTACTAACTATGCTGTAAATCCGTCAAATATAAAATTGAAATGTATAATAAATCATTCAAATTGTTCAACCTCCTGTTTTTGTATCTCTATTCGCTTCTACCGCATCGATAACTCGATCAATCGATAACACTTACTAATAATGCTGTAATTCAGACATAAATAAAATTGAAATGTATTATATAACTGTTAACCTATACAATCGAAGGTATTTCTTGTCGCTGTCCGACCTGCATTCAATCGATAACCTGCCTCAATTGAGCCAAAAATTCAGGGCGAATCATTCATTCATTATGATAATTATTCGTATTATTTTACCCCAACGTTGTACTTGTTAATTAATTACATACAATGCGTTTTTATCAATGAGCAATGAGCATTGAGATCTCCTTTTCCACCTTATTTTCCGGCTTTTCAATGGGAAAGTCATGCACTTAATATACATATCCACTTATTCAATTCATTCATTCACTTGATTCACATACATTTGTTACAAATTTAACAAACGCTGCAAAACTTTAAATATAAATTTAAAATACATTATCTGTCTATGAGTTTTATTTTTATCAGCAAATGTTATCGGTAATCGGTTTTGTAATCGACATTTGTTGAAAGTTTTTAAACGTTAGGCGAAGACGTTAATGGTATGGGCCCAATTGTGTGATGGCTTATTGTAAATGGCTTAAAGCAAAAGTGCCGTTAACTGTCGCAGCTTTTGTTGCGTCGCGTGTTGCATAAATTATGTGATAGTGTTGTGTATAGTTACGAATTAAACATACCCTATAAAGTGTAGTTTGATTAAAGTTAAGAATTTAGTTGAGGGAAAGCTGCTGCAAAGGAAATACCCTGTAAGTTAAGTATATAAAATATAATTTAAAAATAGTATAATATAATAATAATAAAAGAAATATTAATAATATTAAATGCTTATATCAATTAGTATTTTCCCCTATAATAACTTTACTTTACAGGGTATGCTTTAGTCTATCAATCAGTTAAGGAATTCTCTTTATCGCCTCTCTAAGCATTTCGATAAAGCGCAATTAATTAACCCACCTCCCTCCTTCTTCAATCACAGCTCATATCAAGAATGCTGCCGGCTATGAATATAAATACGAATACAAATAGTTATATGAATAACACTCAAACGACTGATAAACCAAAACCTGTTCGTTCCCCTCATTCACCACAACTTTATTAAGATTCTTTGTACAATTTTATAAAATTTGCATATGAATTTGATTTGTCGTCACTTCTGCTTATCGATCAGCTAATTAAGCAAGGAGCGAGCGGGACAGCGATAGCGGAATAGGGAGAAAAGCCCACAAAATGTTCTCTAATTAAGCCCCACTCCCTTGGCCAAGTAAAACCCCCTTGAGGGTGGTAATTGACAACGAAATGTACAATAATTTGTACACTATTAAACACAGCTCGAGGCTCAGTCAATTGCTAAATGCAATTTTGTTGAACAATATATAATTTTAAATAATATCGTGACTCGTTGTTGTTGTTGTTGTTGCTGTAATTTTAATGAGGGGATTATTTATGAAAATTACTCATCACGAACAATAAATATCGATTTAAGGCGTTGCTGTTGTGCTGTTTCTGTTTCTCGGTTTCTCTATTTCATTCAATTTCTATTACGTTTTTTAATCAATTGTAAATGACAGTCAAAGTTGTTGTTATTGCTGTTGTTGTTGCTGCTGCTGCTGCTGCTGGTGCTAATGAGGCGCATTAAATTGTTGCTGTAAATTAACGCCATGAAAGTGTGAGTCGACTTTGGCCGTCAGGGGGCGTCTTTAGCTGGCTTCGGGGCACACTTTGTGGCAGCCATAATCTAATTAGTTAATCCGCAGCTCGACAGTAATGCGCTTAGCTCTTGTTATGTATGTATATATACACAAATATATTTATTATTTCTAATTAGATTTTCCTTGAGTTGGCCATTTCAAATGTAACGTTCGCTTCAAATGTATATCGATAGGTCAACGTTGCTGGATTCTGATCGTTGTGGCATTTTTTAAATAATGAAATTGTCGGCTAGATGGCGCTAGCAGTTGCTGGCATACGGCAGCACTGTTTGGCCGCGCTTTGCAGCACTTGAATCAGACAGTCACTACCTGTTGACTCATTCTCACATTTAGCATGTCAATATAGCTGTACCGCTCTAACGCACATGTTGTCTGGTTAGCGGTCGCCGCTAGCTTCGTCGCACCTTCATTCTACGGAGTTGACTCACACTGCGCGTATGACTTGGACAGCTGTGCTGTGCGCTTGCAAATCAAACGAAAACGACAAAAGGAAAAAAAAAATAGTATTTTCACTTTGTTTTTTTTGTAACATTGTTAAACAATAGTTGAAAACTTTGAAAGCTAAGCTAAACAAGTGCGACAGTTAAACAAACAGTTTTGTTGTTGTTTGCTTGTAGTGCGCGCGCGTCTCAAGTGATTTTTTGGATATTGCAAGAGATGTTCGGGGTCGTCATGCGGCTACCGCAGTGGCTGCTACGCGAAACATAAAAGAAATTTGCTGTTTGCCGCCGACGTCATCGGGCATAGACACACACGCGCACATACACATACACAAGCACTCATTGAAATCGTTGTTGGATTTGTAAATTATGAAAGCAATTTATCAACTGGAAATCGAACAACAACAAGAAACAGCGAACGCCAACAACAACAACGTAACGATATAAACGCTCATTGATCGTAGCAGCAGCAGCAGCAGCAGCAGCAGCAAAAAACAAAAACAGTAACGCAAGCAGAGCAGCAGCGTAGGGTGGATGTGCACTACGCAAAGAGTAGAAAAGAGAAGCGCTGGAGGAGGAGGAGTGGGAGCAAGAGTAAAAGAGAAGCGCGAAAGGTTCGCAGCACTCAGCATACGTCTGGAGTGCTAGACGAAACCACACGACCAACAACAACTACAACAGGAACGACTTGTTGCTGATATACACACATACACACACATACAGCCATACAATTATAAACAGCTTTATAAGCGACCTGTGTGTGTGTGAGTGTGTGCTTGTGACCTTTAGCTGCGTTTCCCCTCGAGCATTTTTGTGTGTAAGTACGCTAATAAATTTATTCAAATGGCAGCAAATGGCTGAAACAAAAGGCAACGCGCGGTTTAATTGCAAGCTCATAAATGTGTATATATTCCCCAATGACAACAACAGCAACAAACGTTTACAAAATGTTAGCAAATGTTTCTCATCTTCCTTGAAGTAGCAGTAACAACAACAACACCAACGATAACAATAACTCTGACAGCCTAGCAGCAGCAGCAGCGCGTCTGCAATTTCAACGTCTGTTAAACCACTGTTAACGCTTGCTTCACTCTGCTCGCTAAGGCAACAGCAATGTATGACGCGAGCTACACCTTTAACGACTGTTAAACCAGTGTTCACTCTTGTCTGCACTCTGCTCGCTAAAGCAATAACAACATGACGTGAGCGCTGCTACGCTTTTAACGAGTGTTAAGTCTACTGTTAAGCCACTGTTAACTATTGCCTTAGACAAGAACAACCATGTTAAATGCCATGAGTTGTGGCTGTTAAATGGTCTGTTAACTGTTATTCAACAATTGCCAAGTTAATTATCAACTTGTGGCTTGTCAATGACGTCTGCTGATAAGATAAAATACCAATGGCTGTTAAAGCAACGCCCACAGTTTGGCCATCTAATAATAAATATACAAATTATATATGCAAAACACATTAAGTTTTTCATTCAGCAAAAGAATTATGAAAATTTTCCGTTTGTTAATAGACAGATATATAAATACATATATATATATATATATATATGTATATATCTATTTGCTATTATACACAATTCTTCATCCGTAAAAGTATCTCTATCTTTATCTTTATCTATATTTGTAGCTGTGTATCCAAGAGCACGTTTGACAAGCACAAAAGTAAATAAATTAAATAAGAATTCATAAATTTTTGTGCTTTTCTTGTTGATTTTAGCTTTCCATTTCGCAAAATCCAATTCAAGTTGAGTTTTTCCATGTGCGAACAATTGTTTAGCTATATGGCAAATTGTTGTTAAATTATTGCAAATGTATTAACAATTTGCACTCAAATTCCACAGTTTGAGTAGCAGCGCTACAGTTTGCGAGTCACTGCAGTTTGACAAGCGCTGTGCTTAACATATTTGCTGGTGATAAAACGGTTTGCAATTGTTATTGTTGCTCGTTGGTTAAACAATGATAAGCAGCGTATGCGGTGTCGGGTGGTGCAGTGGTACAGTTGCACAGTTGCACAGTGGCACAGTGGCGTCTGTGCCACCAGCTGCCTGCTGAGTAATCTGCAGCAACAATTGAATGCAGCTTGATTTATGCAGTGTGCACTCGATACAGTGTACACTCGATATGCGGCACGGCACAAACTATTGTTTGTTTGTTTGTTTTGTCTGCTCTGGGCTGGTGCGTCATAGCGTGCGTGCACTGTGGGCCTTGAGTTGGCAATTGTGCAATTGCAAACGTGACAATTTTTGCCAAGACGCGACGCTTAATCATCAGCAAATACACACCCAAACACACACACACACACGCACACACACGCACAACCAGCTTGAAACTGCAGCTTAAAGCGCGCGTTGCCTTTTACAGTTTGAGAGCCACTGCCGCAGCTCTATTGTTTTCTCCTTCTCGCCTAACGCAAGCCCTCTCTTTCCCACGCGAATACAGCATGGAGACGCACATAGAACTGGAGCTGCAGCCGCTGAACAAACAGCAGCTCAGCACGAGAAGCAACAGCAGCAGCAGCAAGCAGCATGAGCAGGCGGAGGAGGAGGAGCAGCTGCAGCCGCAGCCGCAGCAGGAGCGGGAGCAGGAGCGGAAGCGGGAGGTGGAGTTGGTGGTGCAGCGACAGGACAACGATTATGTGGTCATATCGACAGCCGCCTGTAGCCCGCCAAGCACACCAATAGCAACAACAACAACTGCCAACACTGCCCCAGTGTTGGGCACATCCCCTCAACTGTTTAGGGAGGCGGCAAGTGCGCATGGCGGCAGGGATTCGATGGCGTTCTTGCAACACGAGCTGAACAGCATTGCGGCAACGCAGTTACCAAAGGTTAACAGCGATAGCTCCATGCTGGATGCGACTGTCTCAAGGAATCCCTCCACAACGGGGGGACGACCGCATGAGAAGAAGATCGGACATCGTCGGGTGGCCGAGGGCGGTGAGGTGACATACAAGAAGATCCAATCGACACAGATCATGGGATCAATACAATTGGGCATCCAGCACACCGTGGGCAGTTTGGCGAGCAAACCAAAGCGTGATCTCCTCATGAACGACTTCTGGGAGATGGAAACGATTGCATTTCCCCCCGATGGTTCGTCAATGACGCCGGCGCATTATTATAGTGAATTTCGATTCAAGGTTTATGCCCCGATTGCGTTTCGCTATTTCCGCGATCTGTTTCACATCGAGCCCGATGATTTCCTCATGTCCATGTGCGCGTCACCCATGCGGGAGCTATCCAATCCGGGCGCATCCGGTTCGATATTCTATCTGACCGACGACGATGAGTTCATCATCAAGACGGTGCAGAAGAAGGAGTGTGAATTCCTGCAGAAGCTATTGCCCGGCTACTACATGAATCTCTCCCAGAATCCACGCACCTTGTTGCCCAAATTCTTTGGCCTTTACTGCTTCCACTACAACTCGAAGAACGTCCGCCTGGTGGCCATGAACAATCTGCTGCCATCGGACATCAAAATGCACTTCAAGTACGATCTGAAGGGCTCAACATTCAGACGCAAAGCGTCCCGGGCGGAACGACAGAAGGCGAGTCCCACGTTCAAGGATCTCGACTTTGCCGAGCAGCATCCCAATGGCATTTTCCTCGAGGCCGACACATACACGGCGCTAATGAATACGATTAAGCGGGATTGCATGGTGCTAGAGAGTTTCCAGATTATGGACTACTCGCTGCTGGTGGGCATCCACAATCTGGACATTGCGGCGAAGGAGAAGCGGGAGGAGCGCATACGCAATGCGCGGGCGAAGCTGGAGCGCAAGGAGGGAGGAGGTGGCGGTGGGAGTGGGAGTGGGAGCTGCACCTGATGATGATGCGCCCGAGTCAGATCAGCTGCATCAATTGCACTCGGTCGCCTCATACGCCTCCATACCGGGCACCTCGGCGGCGGGGGGTGGTTTGAATCGCAGCCGCAGCATGAATCGCCAACGTCTTGTGGCACATTCCACGGCAATGGAGTCGATCACCGCCGATCTGGATGCCACACTCGAGGAGGGCGTCGATGAGCCAAAGGGCGGCATACCCGCCCGCTCCGAGAACGATGAGCGTCTGATCCTCTACATTGGCATCATTGACATCCTGCAGTCGTATCGGCTGGAGAAGAAGCTGGAGCACACATTCAAGAGCATACTGTACAATGGCGACACCGTGTCCGTCTGCCGTCCATCGTTCTATGCCAAGCGCTTCCAGGACGCCATGGCCAAGCAGGTGTTCAAGAAGACACCGACATTTCCGCTCAAACATTCCCCCTCCAAGCGTAAAACCTCCGCCACCCAATTGCGCACCCCCCTCGTTCGTACGCCCGCCGCAGTCGCCGTCGCAGCCGCCTCCTCCTCCGCCTCCGCGGCGGCGACGTCTGGCGTCGGAGCACGCGCGCTGGGGCTGACCATGTTGTCGGGCAACTCAACGCCGCCGCCGGCGTTTGATGATATCTCCGAGGAGGATATCACAGCAGATGCATCCAGCACCACGTTGCAGCAGCGCTCGAGCAATCACAACAACAACAACAACAGCAGCAACAACAACAGCAGCAACAACAACAGCAGCAACAGTGAGCGGCCATCCGGACAACGCCTGCAATCTCCATACTCCTATGACAGTTCCATGCGCAGCAGCAGCGCCTTGACCAGCGATTATAGCGACGATGACATCGATGACGAAGCCGAGTCCACAACAGCAACAACAACAGCCACAACAATGACGGGGCAAAGCAATGGCTTGCTGAGCCATGTGCAACATGAGGCAAGAGCGCGTTCGCTGCAGCGCACATTGCAGCTGACCCAGACGAGTGTGCAGGTGACCACGGTGGGCTACGTGGAGGAGCTGCCCACGCACATTGTCAGCGCAGAGGCGGATGTGAATGGCAAGCCGACGCTGTTGCATGCCACCACCAAGACGGCGCACATACAGGCGCCCAGTTATACGACCACGCTGCTGCTCAACGATGTGCCACATTGAGTGTGGCATGAGCGAGAGAGAGAGGGGGAGAGTGTGTGTGTGGGGGGGGGGGGGGGAGATGCAGCAGTAGCTGGAGAAGCAACAGAAGTGGAGGAAGTAAGAGTAGGAGCAGGAGCAGCAGAAGCAGCGGGAGCAGGGAGCAATTGTGTAATAAATATCCTGTTTACCTACCCAACAGATTGGTGCTGGCTTTCACTGTAAACCCCCCTCACCCCCCCTCGCTGCATGTGTGGCATGTGGCAAGCGTGTGTGTGTGTGTGTGTGCCTCTCATATACGCGCACAGCTCGTTTATCTTGATTAAACAAATACCAAAAACGAAAATGTATTCGATATGAAAATTTATGTGGCGCGTTTGTTAATTGACTGCCCCACACACACCACACACACACACACACACACCACACACACACACACACACCACACACACACACACCAACACACATACTCTCGTTGCCATGCCACATTTTAGAGGCAGCAACCGCAACAGCAATCAAAAGGAAATCCTAGCAAAAATTCAACTCAATTTGCTTTTCATTTCATTTCATTTCGATTTTCTCTTTTTCTTTTCTCCTTCATTCTCTCATTTCGTTTTGCTCGTTTTGCCTATTAAATTGCATAATTATTTTGGCTTTAATTTGTTTCATCTGGCATTTGTTTCCCTGTTGATATTATCTCTATGTTTCCCCGTCTTACTCGTTGTCCCACAACTTCCCAACACAAACACACACACACACACACAAGTTTGACATTGTTTATCTGTGTAATTTGTATTATAAAATGCGTTTAACTGTATGCTAGTTTCATTTATTATTGTATATACTTAAACACATATAAATAAATCAACAAATTATTAACAAAAATCGAAAGAAAATTATTTAATTTCATTCAAAAGTTGCAATTATTTGAAGGAAACAACTTTAGGTTGTAGTATCTTTCATTAAAGCTGATTTAATGCACTTTTAATGATAAACTCAATTAGTAAATATAAGCCAGGGCTGCAGCATTAATGCAGTTCATCATTAACCAGGGAGGCAGCAGTCTTCAATATATTTTATTTACTTTAAGTTGCATTATCTTTGATTACAGCTGCTTCAATGCAGTTTTAATGATAAGCACAATTAATGAGCGCAAGCCAGGGCTGCAGCATTAAAGCAGTTCATCATTAACCAGGGAGGCAGCAGTCTTCTATATGTTTTATTTACTTTAAGTTGCATTATCTTTGATTACAGCTGCTTCAATGCTGTTTTAATGATAAGCATAATTAATGAGCGCAAGCCAGGGCTGCAGCATTAATGCAGCTGTACATTAAAACGTGGGAAAACCCATTTAGACACTTTAAAATGTATTACATTGTTTAAGTTATCCAACGAAATCCCATTTAAAGCACACAAAACCAGGGCTGCCACATCTATGCTGCACAAAAACCAGGGCTGCCACACTCAATATGCCATATCAATGAAGTTTTCAATGAAAATCATCATGAATTACGAGTAAGCGTGTTTAATAACTTGTTTGAATTGAGTTTATATAATTATAATTGAACAACCAGGGCTGCAGCATTAAAGCAGTTGTCAATTAATGAGCTTAAGCCTTGTTGCTCACATTAAATACGTTGTTGTAATCAAATTTTTAATGGAATTTCCAATTAAAGTTTTCGAATGAGATTCACAATTAATAAGCTTAAACCAGGGCTGCAACAATGCATAGTATTTTTTTTAAATTTCGTATCTCGCTGAAGTGCTTTAAATGCGCTGACAAATATTAATCGCTTGTAATGTATCTCCCTCTCTCTCTCTTTCTCTCTCTCTCTCTCTCTCTTTATCGCTCTCCCTCTCTCACTCTTTTTATTGCTCTCCCTCTCTCTCCTTCTGCTGCTGCTGCTGTCGCTGTGCGTTGGCCCATAAATCACTTAATGATTTTCCATATTGGTATTAAGTACCGTTAATTTTTATCGCCTTGCAGCAAACGTTGTACGCCACCGAACATTGCGCAATATTTATTGTGCAAGCCTTAACACCCAGCTCCTACCCACTACACTCCACGCTGCATCACAAGCCCTTCTAAAGCTCTTCATTAATTAGCCCGCGACGACGCCATCTTTTTTTATGCCTCGTCGTTAAATGAAAATTTGCATTGCATACTTTTAAGCGCAGTTCGAAAATCAAAATTAATTTGTTTACATGCTGAAAAAAGAAAACGTATAAAAAACACAAAATCCATCTGGCATTTCTACTGTTTAAATTTAATATTAAATGAGCCAACAAAAAAATAATAAAGGAAAGAAAATTTAAGGCAAATAAAAATCAAACTTGGAATTTCGTCTATTTCAAATAAATTATTAATAAGTATAAATAGTTTTGTTAACATTTTAATTAAAAATCATTCAAATGCCTTGTAGCAACAATTAACAATAATATGTGCAATAAAACAATACTAATAGCTAATGAATTTAATAGAAGAGAGTGCACGGAGAGAAATTATAATGTGAAATAACTAATGACTAAATAATAATAATAATAGTAATAATATAATATATATAAATAATTAAAGTAAAGCTTAATTAAATAACCATTTAAAGAGTGGGAACATGGAAAAATTAAAAGCTTAATATATTTATACTTAAATTTAAATACACAAACACATTTTTTAGAGAAATCAGCAAAATATAAAGCTTAACACTTAAAATAAAAATATAAATAGTAAGAAAGCTCAGTTAATGCTCAATTTTAAATCTAAACCTTTATATTATAATAATTATTACAATAATAATAATAATAAAACTTCATTAATGCACAATTTCAAAGTGAGATACCGACAAAATGTGAAGCTAACAAATTGTTTCATGTATTCTCCAGGACTAAAACACATTATGGGCACTGTGAATGTGTCTTTTTTATGGTTTACCTAGTTGAAACTCAAATGTTTACAAGTAAAAACGTTTGTATTGCCATTTAAATTAAATTAAATGCGCTATTTTCTTGTAGTTCCTTCACAGCGTTTTTTAGGCTTTACGGCAATTTGTTTGACAATATTCAACTATTGTATTGTGTATGCAGATAAATCTTTATTTTTTATAGAAATTTAATATATAAAATAAATAAATATATATATATATCTATATACACACATAGTATCATTGCTTTATTATCATTGGAATGTTATTGTAAATATTCTGCTGTCAATATTTGTGCAATGCTTATAAAAAATGCAAAGCAAAAAAAGCATTGCATACTTTTCGGCTGCCATTGAAAATTCACTAAACGCTTACAGTTAACTGCGTTTTTCAGCGACTCTCTTGCATATTTATGCTAAAAACAAACAACAATAGCAACAACACTAACAACAAAACAATAAACAGTAATAAATATGTTGCTACAAGTGAAAGCCACAAAATGCCAACCCAAAAATATATATTTCAGAGTCACAAAACCAACGCAAAGCGTATAAAGTGTGTAGAGCAGGTAGATAGATGAGCGCGGGAGTGGGAGGGGGTTAGGCAGAGAGAGAGAGAGGAAAGCAACAAATATTCTAAAGCACTCGGTACAGAAAATGTGCGGCATAATTACTTTATTTCATTTGCATAATATAGCGTAAATGCTTTTGGCCAACATTTGCATTTGCCAGCAAACCCCCGGTCAATGTTTCCTACCCCCTGCCCCCTTCCTTTCGCACTGCCACTGTAAATGGAACTTCAGTTGGGGCTGGACAGGTGCGCAGATTTCGATGTAGACGGAAAATCTGCATAAATACCTGGCCGCAATTTGGCATCACATCAATTACTTTGAAATTATAACACAATTATATAAGGAACTGCAGATAGAGACAGACACTGGGACACAGAAGTTGCCACACCCCAGTGGCAAGCAGGCTGGCAAGCAGGCTGGCTGCACTCTAATTATGTCTCTGCCACATGTCAAATGTCATTTTGATAACAACAATTTTGCATTAAGCTCAAACAGCAGCAAAGTTGTGGCTCTGTCTCTGTTGCTGTCTCTTTGTCTGCTTTCTTGAGTGTTCACTGTGCCTTGTCAGCTCGTACAGTGAACCTTTGTGTACACACACATATGCATGTGTGTGTATATTGATTAAAATAATGATTTGTAGCGTCGCTGGGCGGAAATTTAATTTTTTCTGTAACGGATATTAAATCGAAGTCTGTCTGTCTCTCTGTCTGTGTTTGTTTGTTTGTTTGTGTAAGGCTGTCTGTGTGTGTGTGCAGTGTGTGCGTGCGTGTGTATACTTTAAAACTTCTGCTGCTAGTTGTTGACATTTACCCCAATGTCATTGGACCCTTGGGGGCATGTTGCATATAAATTAAGCAGGCGTCAATTGCATTAAACTTAATGAATTTAAAGCGGTTAAACAAATGAGGCAATTTATTAAATGATTGACACAACTGATTTGCATTTCTCTCACTCGCTCACACACTCATGCTATCTCTCTCTCTCTCTTTCACGTACTTTGCAGGCATGTCCTTTCAGCGCAGCTACAGTAAAGTCTGGTGGGGCTCGGATAGCCAACAGCTGGGCAGCAGCTTCACCAGCGGCGGTTTCTACTCGCATTACAATTACGGTTGCCAGCAACCACAGCAACAGCAGCAGCAACAACAGCAACAGCAGCTACAACAACTACAACAACAACAACAGCCCGCATCTTTGGACAGCGCCTTGCAACGTCATCAGCTCATGCACAACGCTGGCAATTTGTCCAGCATTCAGGAGGTCGACGATGAGCAGAACATCTCCAAGCTATCCTGGCACAAGCACGACAGTCCCGGCAGTCTGCGCAGTCAGGTGTGTTATCAACATCTATAGTATTGCCACCCACAATCTCGACCTGTTCCATTTCACTGTCGCATGAGAGTTTTTGCTTATGAAATGTCTTGATGGAGCGCAATTTACGCAGTATCTGGCAATCGCATTTTGTTTAAATTATTGCTGCTTCAATTCATTGCGTTCCATTATGAGTGGAGTGTTCCATTTCCGCTCGTTCCATTTATTTACTTCATTTATTTATTTCTTTAGTTGCTCATTCTATATTCCCTTTACATTTCACTGCCTTCCTTTCAAACTAATATTTATTTCTGTTCCATTTCCATTCGTTCCATATGCTTATAATGCTGTATTTTCCTTCATCATTCACAATTTGCTTTCTTTGTTTAGTTATTTTTTATTATGCAATACATTTTATTGCATTTTCACACTTGTGTTCCACTTCCATTCATTCCACAATTTTACTTTACGCACTTTTTCAAATTGTGCATGTAACAGAAGGTTGTTTCTTATGTTTCATTATGTTCCACTTCCATTATGTTTTATTTCCATTCGTTCCACCTTTCTATGCCACTGATTAGTTATACTTCTAACTCATTTCCTCCCTTATCTTTATTTATGCATACTCTGCTGTTCCATTTCCTTACGCTCCACGCTATTTCCGTGTTAATATGTTTCATTTCGATTCGTTCCACCTTTCTATGCTACTGACTAGTCGTACTTCTACCTCATTTCCATTCCTAGCTGTTCCATTTCCTTACGTTCCACGCTATTTCCGTGATAGTATGTTCATTTCTCATCGTTCCGTTTCATAACCACTCGTTTCCACATCCTGCATGTGTTCCATTCCATTTCATACCTTAATTTATGCTTTGCTTTGCTTGCCAATCGACAGGATTCGGGATTCTCCGACAATGAGGAGCAGCATAATAGCCAGAGCTCAGCTATGGTGACAGCGACAGCAGCATCAGCAACAGCCACGCCCAGTGCCTCGCCCACATCATTACATTCGATTGCCACGCCCCCGACAGTCATACGTCGTGTGGGCAAATCATCGTTCTATTCGCCGCTGGTCAGCGTAACCCGACGCATCTCCTTCAACGGGGTGGCAACGCCCAAGCAGGCCACAGAGGATGGCCACACGAAGTCGAATGAGAATGAGAATGAGGACGAGGATAAGGATGAGATTGAGGATAAGGAGTTGTCAACAGAGCACAGTCGCTTGTTTGAGCAATTGGACAGCTTGCAACTGGATGAAAAGGCTGATGTCAGTCCGGCAACGCCACCACGTCCGGCGGTGCGACGACGCAAGCGCTTGGCCCGCAAAGCGAAGCAGGAAAGGGAAGAGGAGCAAACGGATGAGGAGCCAACGACACCAGTCACACCACTCACTCCAGACATTCCAGTGACTCCCACGCCTCCTTACAACAACGAGACTGTTTACTTGGGGGAGGCGCCTCCGCCCTATAACAATGAGACGGTCACCTTCGGCTCGGCTGGCCAGGATTACGAGGATACACTGAAATTCGAGCCACTCTCACCACTGCGCAGTCGCTTCACGGCCAGCACCAGTACGCCCAAGGCCAAGGCGAGAGCCAGCAAGTCGCAGCTGGCCCAGAATCAAGCAGTGCACTCCTGGCTAGCGGAGGAGCGTTGGAACTGTGAGCCGGAGGTGATGTGCATGCTGCAGCACAAGTCCATTGCCCAGGAGGCGTACAAGAACTTTACGATCACCACGAGTGCCGTGGCCAAGTTGATGCGTCAATTGCAACAACAGGCGCTCGATCTTCAAGCGCACTTCGAGCGCAGCGAGCGAGTCTTGAGCGGATTGCAGGCGACCACATTGCCGGAGGCACTGTCCGGTGCTACGAGGCTGCTCATCCATCTGGATGAGTTCACCTCGGTGCTGGAACGTCGCGGCATCTTCTTCAACGATGCCCGCGTGGAGAGGCGACGCTACGAGCAGCATCTGGAGCAGATTCGCACCGTCTGCAAGGACACCAGGTACTCGCTGGAGCGGCAGCACTACATCAATCTGGAATCCCTGCTCGACGATGTGCAACTGCTCAAACGACACACGCTGATCACGCTGCGTCTCATCTTCGAGCGATTGGCCCGAGTGCTCGTCCTGAGCATCGAGCAGAGTCGCTGCGATTTGCTGCTGCGTGCGAATATCAACATGGTGGCAACCCTGATGAACATTGACTATGATGGCTTCGCCTCGCTCTCCGATGCCTTCGTGCAGAACGAGGCGGTGCGTGCCCTGCTCCTCGTCGTGCTCGACCATAAGCTCAGCTCGGTGCGCGCCCTCGCCTTGCGCGCCTTGGCCACGCTCTGCTGTGCCCCTCAAGCCATCGCCCAGCTGGGCGCCTGTGGCGGCATCGAGATTGTCCGCGACATTCTCCAGGTGGGCGGCAGCGTGGAACGTGGCGGCATTGAGCGCCGGGAGGCGGTGTCTCTGCTCGCACAGATCACGGCCAGCTGGCATGGACCGGAGCATCGGGTGGCGGGACTCAAGGATTGTGCGGAGACCCTTGTCGCTGGCCTGGCGGATCTGCTGCAGCCGGATTGCTGTGCCCAGACCTTGTTGCTGTGCGCTGCGGCCCTGAACAATCTCAGCCGCATGGAGGTCACCTCGCACTACTCCATCATGTCCAACGAGGCCATCTTCAAGCTGATCTCCACGCTGGAGCATCAGAGCAGCTGCATCAGTGTCTTTCTCTATGTAAGTGTTGGCATTTAACTGTAAACTACACTGTGCAACAGGGTTGACTCTCCCAGAGAACTAAATAAGTTAAGAACAAAAGAACTAGTTCCGAAAGTGGCTTCTTTTTGAGTTTAGTAGCTTATGTTATTTTCATGCTTCAGCAGCTTTAACTTTGAGCTCTTTAGTTAGCTAGATATTCAAGAGAACTAGTTCATTTGTCAATATGTTCACTAGTTCATTCGTTTATCTTTGAGCATCACTTGAGTTTAATTATTCAGCGCTTCAGCTTAAACTTCTCTCTTTACACTTTAGAGCAAACTCTCCTAGCTTTCACTTGCCTAGTGAACCAGTTCCGATTTAGTAGTTCATTTTAAAGCACAAATTTAGCTGCAAAAATACGCTTTGAGTTGCTGATTATAGCTTAGCTTGTTTATTATGTTTAACTGTACCCTTACTGCTTTAGCTTAATATGAGTTAAGTCTGCTTGAGTGAACTAGTTCCACAGAGAGATTTTCTTGCAGCTTATTAGTTCATTTTGAGTTAACAAATGGCAGCTTATTCAGTTAATGAAATTCAACTTTTCGACTTCTTTAACTTTGCTTTGCCAGTTTTTCATTTGAGCTGTTTGCTAATGAACTAGTTCCATAGCAGATTTAGTTATTCTTAGCTCATTCTTAGCTCATTTAGCTAAGTAAAGATTGCACTAAAAATGAGTTTACTTTTGAATCGATTCGATATTGTTTGAGCACTCATTTGCTCCCTTATATATATAGTTAACTTAGCTAAAGAACTAGTTCCATGTTAGACTTAGCTATTAGTTCTTTTAGCAGACTATTCAGCTTGTTTAGCTAAGCAATTAGTTGAACTTAAGCGTAGCTTGCACTTCCGTTACTATATAAAAGCTAATGTGGAACTAATTTGTTTTAATATTTATACTGAATGAACTAGTTCCATTTTATTATGAGTTAATAACTCTCTTCTAGTCAATGTTTCCAACTCAATTAGCTAAGCAAAGGGTACAACTTAAGCATAGTTTGCGCTTCTGATTCAATTTAAATATTTATGGGGAACCAATTGGTTCCGATTCACGACTCGAATCGATTGCCAGCCCTGGTTGTGAGCAATTTTATTGAAAGCATTGCTTGGAAGTGGCTCGTAAAATTTATTTGTGCATTTGCAAAGCAATTTTTTCACAATCTTCGCCACGATTTTTCATTTGCCTTTCACCCTGCACACACACACACACACACACACACACACACGCACACACACACACGCACACACTTATTCGTTTGCATAACAAGAGTATTTTTTTGCTCATCAACATTTGTGTTGGCTCTGCTTTCTTTATATTTGAAAAAAAATAAAACAGGAACAAATCGTTGGGATGCTGCAGAACATGTCCCTGAACAAGAAGTGCCACAGTCACTTGGCCAATGGGATCATCATAAATTTCATCACGTCCGTTTACCAAACGGAATTCTACAAGTCCTACGACTCACGTGCCGAATGCGATGCCCAGCGGCGCAGCATCAAGTCGATACTGCACACCCTCACCCGCCTCGTCCAGCACTCGCATACGCTGGCCGCCGAGCTCTTGGAGCAGTGGTGTCTACCAGATTTACTCCGTCAATCGCTGGCCATGCACACGACACAGCCAGCTGGAAGATGTGTTGGTGGTGGCGTTGGTGGTGCTGGTGGTGGTGGCTCTGCTAGCCAGTTGGATCAGAGTGCCGGCTACAGTGCGGACATTTCACAGTTGGCGCGACAATTGCTGCAGACACATCAGCAGGAGCAGCTACTGCTTGGTGCAGCTGGCGCTGGCGCAGGAGCAGCGTTTATCAGTGGACATCAGACGCCAGAGGCGCAAGCTGGCAGCGGGAGCAGCAGAGGCAGCGGCAGCGGCAGAGGCAGCGGCAGCGGCAGAAGAGCATCTTCCTCATCATCTTTGCTGAAATTCAATTTAACACGTCAGGAGAGTTTTGTCTAGTTTTTTTTTTATTTCTTTTTTTTTTTTTTGGGTACTTCGACACCTGAGTGTGGCACAGACCTTGGCCATGTGCTGTGGCACGTCCTGGGCCGGGCAAACAGGAAGAGCCGAACGTGCGTCAAGTGTTATTACTTGTCTCTGGTCAGTTGCGTGACCCGTTTTGTCTAGCTTTCCTCGCTCCTAGTGCTCCTTCTTGTGCTTGCAAATGTAAACGAAATAATTTTTATATTTGCCAACAAGCAAATAAAAGGACACAACACACAGGACGAAGGACGAAGCACGAAGTTCTTACAAATCTATTTCATTTTTACAGGCAACTTTTGCATTTTTGTGAGTAGAGCACAAAAATGAACTCAAGTGCATAGGCCTGCCTAGCTATCTCCCTGTCTCTTCCTCTCTCTCTCTCCTCTCTCTCTCTCTTTCTTCCTCTATCTCTCCTTATATTTATCAATCCATCCCTGTAAATATTTGCATATATTTTCATACGGCAGCAGTACCAAAATTTCTTTGTATTTATAGTCAAATGTTGTGCCAAAAACAAAATAATTGTAAATGAATAATTTCATATTTCTATTGTACAGTTAAGCTAGCGATTAGTTTAATTATTATATATTAAATATTATATATTAAATATAAATATAAATATATATTTAAGTATGTAAATTTCTTTTTCAATTTCCCTTTTTGTCTTTAATATTGATATTGCATTAAATTCATTATAATTATTACAATCTGCTTTTTATTCAACGGAAATTGTATGTGAAAGCGTTGCATTTAAACTAATAAATTAAACAGCATTTCAGTGGAGCAGGTTGCTGCGAGGGTTGCTACTATAGTTGCTGGAGTTTGGAAGCATTTTCAACTTGAAAATTAATAGTAAAATAACTAAAATTGGAGACTAGTCTAAATTCTTAAATAAAGTTTAGTTTTTGTAGTTAAAGCTCAAGCGAGGGTGGCTTTAATGTTTGCAGAAGCTTGCAAGTTATCAAGTTTACAGAAAATATTTATTTAATAAAGAGAAACTTCAAGAAATTTCAGCTTGTCTCACTGACTAAATTTGCATTTTCTGTTTATTTTTCAGAACTTTTCAAACTGCCCTCCACATGATATGTAATCAATATTGACTTTGGCAAAATTCTAGCAGTTTGCATACGAAATGTCACAGCTTGACTGTGGTCAACACTCCATTTGCCAATGTCATTTGCAAATGCCATCGATGTGAACATTGTGGACAGTGAAACTCTAAGAGATTGCACTGATCACATCTTGGGAGTATTTACTTAATAGATATTTCTATATATATATATATATATGGCAACTGGCAAAGCCACAGTCAGTGCACATTATCGGACACATCGCAATCTCGGCTTACACATGCAAGCCGAGAGGGGGGTGTGAGAACTGACTGCTTAAAGACATGTATCTAAACAAGCAGCAGCGCTGAAAAGTATGCTACAAAAATTGATATAAACATATATATATATACACGTAAGCACGTGTGTGTCTGTGTGTTGCCTGCTGTCAAAGAGGATTCTCTGTGAAATTCCAGCTAGCTGAGATGTCAAAATGCTTGCTGCTTGCCAATGCATAGGACTAAACATATCCCTAGAGGGGCGGCGAGGGGCATTAGGTTGAGGGAGAGCATAAACAAGTTCTTTAGAGTAGATTGAAGTTATTTAATGTCGGCATATTTTGCATGGCTGAGTCCAGCATGGCAACGTATGAGAGTTGGGTGGCAAAATTTCTTAGAAATATGCCAAACACACACACACACGCACACACACGTGAGCACACACACACAGCATGAAAGTCTTCAGTTTGTGCGGTTTGTTTGCGTCATTTCGAATGCCAGACTCAGACTCAAAGTGTTGCGGCATTTGACGGCTTAGCAGATGTGTGTGTCTGTATGTGTGTGTGTGTGTGTGTGTGTGGTAGTATGTTATGACAAGTATGACTGACATTTGCTATGCTCTAGCAGCGAAAGAGATAGCGATAGAGAGAGAGAGAGAGAGACAGAGTCTGAGCAAAGCAAGCGATGCGTTTAAAGCAAACGACCCATTGACCTCGGCTCAGCGCTGAGTACGTTTAATGTGCGGGCTTATCTATATACATAGGTGTACAACAACAACAACAACAACAACAACAATAACAGCAACAACAATAACAGCAACATAATGTTAGCTGCGTGTTGCTTTCATGATTTTTTACAGCATTTGTTGGCGCTGGCGACAGGAAATGCCTTTAGTGATTTCCGCATGTGGTCGCTGGCCCCGTTAACACACACACACACACACACAACACACACACACACACACACGCAAGCACACAGCAGCTAGCATATTGTAGCTGTCACATTTTACATGTATTTTCCGCTTTTCACGTTTCACGATTCGCACAATTTAAAGTGGCAAAGCTTGAGCTAAATCGCATCAAGAATGCAAAGCTTAAACGATTTCCATGTTGGCCACAATACGCTTCTAATGTGTGTGTGTGTCTGTATGTGTGTGTGTTACATAATTAAAGCGTTGCCACAACTTGACTTGATAACTGACTAAAAGAGTTGGCAACTTTTTGCGGACTATCAACAGCTAAAAATGTTGTAAAAAAGTTGCAAGTTTAACTCAAGTTGCAAGCTCACCAGGTGCTGCACTAACAACAACAGCAACAGCAATGAGCTAAGTGGCAACGCTGGTTACAATGCCACACGAATTGACATTACACTTGCCACAAAAGAATAAGCCGATTTGCTGCAAGTACAATTTGGTTTTTCTTCGAAAATAATAGCAACTTTATGCTACAATGACATTAGCTTAAAGTGTGAAGAAGTAAGGAAATAAATACGAAGGTATAACTAACCATTTTATATTGTTTTATATAATATAATATATAATATGTTATAGAAAATAATATACTATTATTAAACACATACTACACAAGTGTCATTGTGGCATAATAAATAATTTATCATATAAAAAAAGTTTGTATGAAGACTAAACTATTAAAAGCTCTCAGTGAAAGAGTTTTGCTTGCTTAGCTGAATAAAAGAAAATATATATTAGCTAAATTTACAGTATAGATAAATGTTAAGCATAGATAAATATAACTTTAAGTTAGTGTCATTCTGCTAAAAGACTAATCGAAACTTAAAAGATTATGGCAAATTCAAAAGTGAAACTAAAAATATTGATATATAAATATTATAAATATATAAATACTTAAAAAATACATAAGTCAATCAGAGATAGAATTTTAAGCTAGTGTCATTGTTTTATAATTTGAGATATTATGTAAAGAAAATGTAGATTTAATATTTAAAAGCTTTAATTTTATTTGTTTTATTATTTTATTTATTTTATTTATTTTATTCATTTTATTTATTTTACTTATTTTATTTATTTTACTTATTTTATTTATTTTATTTATTTTATTTATTTTATTTATTTTATTTATTTTATTTATTTTATTTATTTTATTTATTTTATTTATTTTATTTATTTTATTTATTTTATTTATTTTATTTATTTTATTTATTTTATTTATTTTATTTATTTTATTTATTTTATTTATTTTATTTATTTTATTTATTTTATTTATTTTATTTATTTTATTTATTTTATTTATTTTATTTATTTTATTTATTTTATTTATTTTATTTATTTTATTTATTTTATTTATTTTATTTATTTTATTTATTTTATTTATTTTATTTATTTTATTTATTTTATTTATTTTATTTATTTTATTTATTTTATTTATTTTATTTATTTTATTTATTTTATTTATTTTATTATTTTATTTATTTTATTTACTTTATTTATTTTATTTATTTTACTTATTTAATTTATTTACAAAGCTCAAGTTGATGTGTCGCGAATGGAGGGAGAAAGTCAAAGGACTCTACGCAGGAACTATAACATACTTATAATAATAGTGGGATAAGTTTTACAGGCGCTCAACGCACAACAACTTAACCATAGGCACTTGGCGTGAAGCACAACATGTGTCGAGAGAAAGAGAGAGAGAGTGAGAAAGAGAGCAGGGGGGAGTAAGTTGCACTTAAGCGCAAGTTTAGCGTGCAGTTTGACGCATGGCAGCTTATCAGCCACTGCGGCGCTGGTGGCAACGCTTTTATTTGATACACACCCTCGTGTGGCAGCATTGAAAGCAGGCAACAACAACAATTAGGATGCGTGGCAGGCGCGGGTGGGGGCGGGAAAAGTGCTGAAAGTCCGACACTGATGCCGTTGGGCAGTAAACGAGTTGTCATTATGAATACCCCAGACTCAAGTTTGGGGCTGTGGCAAGGCAAATAAACGTGCCACAAAGTAGCGAACAAATGCCAAAAAGTCGCAATGATATCGCAGTGCGTATACGTAACGTGTGTGCGTGTGTGTGTGTGTGTGTGTGTGTGTGTGTACGTCCCTGGGGCATGCCACATAATGCTCGCTGCTCCCCTTTGAAGAAATGTGAATCCTTTCGGCATTATTATGCGATTATTAGCCAATATTTTATTTCAGCTTCTACTGCGTCGCCCCTCGCCCCTCGCCACTCGTCAGAGGGAGCGGGGAGTGTAATAAATTTTTATTTGCTGCAGCAAAGGGTTGTAAGGAGCAGCATTATGCTTGCTTTTAGCATTTATTTGGCCATGT
The DNA here is from genome assembly GCA_035042075.1 of Drosophila macrospina. NCBI lineage: Eukaryota > Metazoa > Arthropoda > Insecta > Diptera > Drosophilidae > Drosophila > Drosophila macrospina. Next base: position 1,438,214 of record JAWNLW010000133.1, on the reverse strand, counting down.
CGCAGACGTGCACAAGATGCGCCCAGGGATCCCCCCCCCCCCAACACTCAAAGTCGACTCCAACACCCCAATAACTGACAGTGGAGCGTCGAGAGTCGTCTGTTTGGGAGGGGGGTAAGGGGTCCACATGGAATTTATGGCCGCAAATTGATTGCAAGTGCATAAAATGTATGCCACTTGGACTACAGACTGCCGACTGCCGACTGTCGACTGTCGACTACCAACTCCATCTTGGACTCCATCTACGGCACGGAATTCAGCGTTTTCAACTGGGCATAAACATAAAAGCTACCAAAAGGCTTTTAACGGCATCTGCTTGCCGTACCGCTGTGGGCATGCCACATTCATCATGCCACTTGTAACGATCTGACAACGCACTCGAGCAACTCCATGATATCCACTTGGAGCTGAATAAATTTACATATTTTTATTTATTATGTTCAACTGTCAAGTGTGGAACTATTGCTAAGCCGCTGTGAACTGGTTCTTTGAACTAGTTGTTAATTTGTATAATTTACATTTATATTAATTATTAAATTATTAGTTAATTTGTTTCCCATTTATTTATTTATTCGTTTATTTATTTATTTATTTATTTACTTATTTATTTATTTATTTATTTATTTATTTATTTATTTACTTATTTATTTATTTATTTATTTGTTTATTTATTTATTTATTTACCTATTTATTTATTTATTTATTTATCTATTTATTTATATGCGAACTAATTCTTTAATTTAATTGCTTATTTATTTATGTATTTTTTTATTTATTGATTATTTAATTTATTTACTTATTTATTCATTTAATTATTAGCATTGTTATTTATTGATTTATTTACTAATTTATTATTTTATTTATTTACTTACTTATTTATTTATTTAATTTACTTTAACTACTTCTTTATATATAAATATTTATACGCTTATTTATTACAGTTTTAATTCAACTAACTTTAAATAATACTTAACTTTTAAAATATTGATTAAAATATATGTTTTTAATTAAAAAAGCTTGCAATTTATTTTTAATTTAATATAAAATTATAACTATCAAACTAAAGAGTTACTAAGAGTGAAGAAAGTAAAGGAGAACCAAGTGATAAAAAAGTAATAAAATAAATTAATAATATAATATTTTATATTCAATATTTAATAATATTATAGACAACTTGTAGGACAGTCAATGTGTTATTTTTAATAGTTTTAGAACAGTTAAAAAACTAAATATTTGTTCAAGTAGAAACAATTAATTAGACCTTTACTTTCACCAGCTATCTAAACAATTTGAAGCTAAACTATTTGCTAACTGGTTTACAGAATTGATAAGATTAAACTAACATACTTAAATGAAGTTTTCCAGGGTTTTCCCTAAGCTAAATTAACTTTTCTAAGCCTATTTTCAGGTGTGTGCTAACCAATTTAAGGCGCTTAAAGAGCTGAAACCCTTTGTGAATTGGTTAATAGACGGTGTATTAATATGGCAAGAAATAATTAATTAATTACTTACAAAGCTATGAGAACTTGTTACAACTAATTAAGCAACAATTGCAATAAATAATTGTATAATAATAATATTTAAATGCATCATTATAACAATGAAAAACCTAATGAATTGCAGTTCATATTAAAGTGATTTAATGACTTTAAGTTGAGCTTCTTACATATGAATTGAATATGTAGAACATGAAGATCTATAGCTGAACTATTGGAGATGCTGGCAAAGCAATATCAAACCGCTAATAAAGCAGTTCTAAGCCAGGCCCAAAGGCAGGCAGCACAACAAAAGGAACTCGATGGGTTTTACAGCAGAACTTGCAGTTCAGAGCTCGATTGAGCATATTTCAGAGTCGACTATTGTCTATGATGTAGCTTGTGTTTTATCAATAGCATTTTTCGGTTTCTTTTTCAACTTTTTTGTGCCCCCAAAGGTGGCAACAGAGTGTGCGGAAATTGTGTGCTGCCGGAGTGCCGGTTATGCTTGTTTACCGTTGATTGGCGTGCCAACAGAGGGAAACAAAGCCAGAGAGTGCGAAAGGGAGCGAGAGAGAGATAAAGTGATAGAGAGCAAAGCAACCACACACAGACAATCAACAGAAAACCAACTGTGGCCAAATCTATGAAAATAGAGGCCGGCATTTTGGGGCCACAATTCTGATATTGGCATGCTAACTTTAACTTGGCCACAAAACAATCAAAATTGTTGACCGCAATGCGCAGCGATTGCTTCTCCATTTGCTTTACAGTTTGGAGTTTGGAGTTTGGAGTTTGGCTTTGCCAAGGCTTTGGCACTGCGGTTGCCTAAGTTGAAGTTGAAGAAGAGGGAGTATTAGTCTTGAGGGTGTTAGCGATTTGCTGCTTGTTAGTGTAGCTGCCGCTTTTTGTGTGCCACTTGTGAAATATCTGTGCAACAAGAGAAACTTGTAAAGTATTCTCTGTAAATGCATATTGAAAATCCACAACAACAACAACTACAACAACAACGACTGCAACTACATGCTGCAATCTACAACTATGTATATATATAAATTGCAGTCAGCTTTCAGCTTTCACTGCCTGCCACTTGTCATTGGCAATGTGGCTTCTGAAAACAGCAATGGGAAACTTGTTGTGGCTGCTGTTGCAACATTCACTTGCCGCTTGCCGCCTGCCGCTTGCTTCTTTTGTTTGCCACAGCTGGCAGGCAGTTGTTGTTCGTTCCAGCAATTGACACATTGAGCGATGAGCAACGGTTAATGTGGCTACAAACTCACATAATGACAGAGCAGCTCATGTTCAGGCCAGAAGACCACAAGCCGCTCAAAAGTATGCTACGTTTTTTTTGTTAGAAGCAAACTACAAAATAAATCAACTAGAAAACAGTTAAATAAAATAGATCAAATAAATAAGATAAATAAAATAAATAAAAGTAATAAAACAAATAAAATAAGTAAAATAAATAAAATTAATAAAATGAATAAAATAAATAAAATAAATAAAATAAATAAAATAAATAAAATAAATAAAATAAATAAAATAATTAAAATAAATAAAATAAATAAAATAAATAAAATAAATAAAATAAATAAAATAAATAAAAAAATAAAATAAATAAAATAAATAAAATAAATAAAATAAATAAAATAAATAAAATAAATAAAATAAATAAAATAAATAAAATAAATAAAATAAATAAAATAAATAAAATAAATAAAATAAATAAAATAAATAAAATAAATAAAATAAATAAAATAAATAAAATAAATAAAATAAATAAAATAAATAAAATAAATAAAATAAATAAAATAAATAAAATAAATAAAATAAATAAAATAAATAAAATAAATAAAATAAAATAAAATAAATAAAATAAATAAAATAAATAAAATAAATAAAATAAATAAAATAAATAAAATAAATAAAATAAATAAAATAAATAAAATAAATAAAATAAATAAAATAAATAAAATAAATAAAATAAATAAAATAAATAAAATAAATAAAATAAATAAAATAAATAAAATAAATAAAATAAATAAAATAAATAAAATAAATAAAATAAATAAAATAAATCAAATAAATAAAATAAATAAATAATAATTAATGAACATTAAAATATATAAATAAAACTCACATTAATAAATTTCCACTTTCAATTGCATTTTGTTTATCGGAACACATTCGCCATGAGGAAATTAACAATTTTTGCATGCGCATTAAATTGTATTTTATCTCAATTAGCGCAAAATACTTTTGTGGTTTTTGGCTGCTGTCAAAATGGCCAAAGTCATTAGCCAACAGAAGAAGAGAGAGAGCAAGAGAGAGAGAGAGAAAGCGAGAGATAGTAAGAGAAACACAGAGCAAACACAGTCAACGAAAGAGTGCCTGCACTGCATGCCCCAAAAGTATTTGCACATCAAATGATTTTGCCTTTTGTAAGTATTTTAGCCGAAATGCTTTTTGCCTGCATTTCTTTGCATTTGGCCAAGTGCCGACCGACATCGAAGAGCAGCACAAATATTTGTGCAGGCTTTTAGCTTCACTTTCAAATCGATTGCAAGCGCATTAACAACAATAACAACAACAGCAACAACACAAAAAAGTGCAAAATTAATTACATAATTAGCAACTGGCAGCGGGAAAAGCAGAAAAACTCAACATTCAGTTTTGCCAGTTTCATTTGTCAAAGGCAAACAATTTTCCCCCAGCGTGGCTTGATGGCAATTTGAGTGAGCAGCAACAAAAGTGAGCATGTAATGAAAACTAACAAACATTTGGGCGCACACACACACACACACTTACAGAGAGAGAGAGAGAGAGAGAGGGCAATCCACCACACGGCACGTAGTCGGCTTCCGAGTCTGACAGCTGATGCTGATGACGGACGTGACAGCTGCACAATGGAAAGGACCCTAAAAGCAGCCGCTGCCCCCTTGCCCCACTGAACCCAAACATTCAGCTGACTGCCCCTCCCCCCCAACAAAAATGTAGGCAACAAAAATGAATACCGTATTTTGAAATAAATGAATTCGTTACGGTTTGGCCCAAAAAATTGTAGGAACAAACACAGAAATAACAAATAAAAAAAAAACAAAAAACAAACACCGAAAGTTCAAATTATTCTTAGTTTGTTGGTCAAATAAAATATATATATATATATATATATATATATATATATATATATATATATATATATCATATACACATATGTGTGTGTAAAGTAGGAATATGGCGAGAACTGCACATGCTCTCATACCCTGTAATCATAAAAAAAGAGAGAAAGAACATTAGAAGCACATTTTACATGCTGCTCTTTAATAGCTTACTTGTGTTATTAAAAGCAAATTAATGTACATAAAATTAATTAAGAATTAAGAATATTTAAACAATAAAATAAATTATTTAAGCAAAATATTTAAAACAATTCTATAATTAATAATAAAAAGGAAGTTATAAACTGTTTAAGTAAAAATGTTGAAAATTTTTGTGAGTTGGCAATCATTCAGCTTAAGCTTGTTTTACAATAATAAATATAAATAATTTTACATAAAATATATGAGATTATAAATGAATATATATACAATATACATAAATTTAATTTATAATTTAAATTATATTCTTTTTAAAAATAAACTAACTTAACTTTCTTTGTTCCTTTTCATAAACAAATTTTTCAGTTCTCTTTATTTATTTTAAATGATTACAGGGTATGCAAATGTCGCGCATTGAAAATTAACTAAGTCAATTTTATGTTTTTCTATTTCTGCTAGAATATTTTGTATATTTATTTGCCTTTTTTTTAGGTAGTTGAAAGATTACTGGCCCAAGGGTGTTAGGCTGTCTACGTGCATATAAGGAAAACTGGACACAGACACAGACATAAATTTATATACTAAAAGCATGTGTGTGTGTGTGTCGCTGGCCTGGCACAGGTGGTCGGTTGGTCAGCAGGAGCAAGCAAATGATGTCAGCCATTACAATGCACGAGTCAAAAGTTGAATTTTAATCAAAAAAGCGCAAAATCCAAAGGAAAAGAAAGCTGAAACCAACACACACACACACAGCATGAGTGTGTGTGAGTGTGTGTGTGTGTGTGTGATGCTGGCATGATTAATGAGACAGTGTTGAACATTTGCTTGACATGACCTGGCCTGAGTGCTCACACACACACAGCTGAAGCACAGATGTCGTCTTAGAAGCGCTGCCCTAAAAAGTATGCTAACTTTTTCTCTCTTTCCACATTTCATTGTTCGCCAAAAAACATTTGCACAATTTGTTCGCTTAGCCTTGAGCCAAAGACAGTGCTTTGTCAATTGTTCAATAATTGAAATTTATGAAATATGCGCTTGGCTGTGACCTTGCTGACCAGTGTAGTACACTGCACACACACACACACACACACACACACACACACACACACACACACACGAGAGAGAGCATTGAAATTCAATGCGCTGACAAATATTTTACTAACCCCAATGTTTGAAAAGGCAAAACTGTGCAAACAAACAAGCAAGCAAATTGCTAAACAAGGCCTCATCTCAAATTACACCCACATCCACACACACACGCGCACACACACTCGCCCAAAGGCATTAAACTTTAATTTGTGTGTAATTTAAGTTAAATCTAGTTGAAAATAACAGACAACTAGATGCATGTGTTCTTCCCCTTCGATCAACGTTTCCTTTTACATACCATCAATTTTATATAACCTTCGCCCAAAAAAATGAACAAAAAACTAATAAAAAAGCAAGTGAGTATGTTGCCAAACCAGACTGCTCGACTGCTAGTTACCCTGTAGTTAGCTTCAAGGCAGCACAGCTTGTGTTTAGACTTATATAGAAATAACTATATTTATAATAATTTAAAACATTTTTGCAATCAATTTAACAAGTTGCTAACAATCTACGCTAGATGGCGCTTGTGTTAAAAATAGTTTTCTTTGCATACCTAATGTGTATTCAAAGGAATCGCTATGTTATAGTGATTATATGATTGCACATATAGTGCAAAGTTGAGGCAAGCGCTTGCTATCGTTGCCACCCGTTTGCTGCGTGCCCAGGGTATACAAATAACGTGAAAAATCATAAAATAGAAAATGAAAATGGAGCGCTGCTCGTAGTTTGGGCACTGAAATCGAAGCTTGATAATTTATTTTGCTGCCATTCCAAGCGATTTCTCTCATGCGGCGTAGTACATTTATTACTTATGCTAAGGAGCAGCCAGCAGCACACACACACACACACACACACACACATACATGTGTGGGTGTCTGTGGGTAAATTCCCATGCATGCGGCTGGCAGCTTTCGTGTGTTTTGGGAACTGAAAGTTGCATGCCTCGGATTATATATGAGTTCGATTATTTCAAGTTACGTTGCTTAAATGGCAGCTCAGCGCACAACTTGGCATATGCAGGGGTTGGGCAGGTAGGTAGGTATACGGAGCTGGGGGCGTGGCTGTTGGGGCAGGGTTGCAGCATTGCAGGGCTGTCGCGTCAGCAGCAGAAGCAGCAACAACAACAACAATAGAAACCCTCGACCTTGTTTAACATTTTATATAAAAAAATCTTTATAATTTATTTACTTTAAGTTATATTATTGCAAAGAAATTTTCGTGAATTAGAATGAATATTCATAATATTCAAAATATTCATTGCATAAACATTGAATATACTTATATTCGCACTTGTAGAATGGAGTAAAGCTTTGTTATTGAAGACTTCTCCATTTCATAGTTGTTTTTGAGCAAAACAAAAATCAATTAATTAGAATCAGCATAAATTTGAGAGCAATATACCCTGTAAATATGTTTGAAATGCAATTAATAGATAGAAATTGGCATTTTCGTTCACATAAAGTCTAATTTACTATACAAACTGAACGATTTCATTTAAAATATTTTCAATTTGATAGTATTTCTTTTATTAATTTTTTTAATGTTTCTAGCGAGAAATCTTTGCATTGAACTAAGCATATGCTAAGAGTTCAGTTGCTTAAATAATTAATATGTTAATAATTAATCAAATAAAACTAAAACTAAGGAAAGAGACAGCCTGAATAAGCAGCTATATACTTTATAGACTCTACCTTACCTCCATCTGCCTGTTACATACATAAGCACACATTTAATATAACCCCCTACAGGGTATATTTCACTGAATATTCATAAAGCATGCCTTTTAATTATGCCAAGCTGCTGTCTCTGCTCTAACCAGTCAGTGTTTCATAAGGAACTAAAACAATGCTTTATGTTTATCTTGATGTATTTGACATAATTATCATTACGACATTGTTAAGTGCTTTACAATGATACTTAGCGCTTGCTCATAAGTCATTGCTGTCAACGCTATAAATAGAACTATAGACACATTTGTGTAGCTATAAAACAAGCGTAACAGCATTATGACATCTTCGCAATGTTTGCCTTTGCTGCAGTTAAGAACAGTCAATGACCGTGCTGACTCTGCTCTCTCTTTTCTCCTCTGCTTTCCTTTGCTCTGCTCTACTCTGTTATTTAAGTTCGTCTAATGCTCGTCTCTCGTCAATGTGGAAAACTCATTAATATGGAAAACTTTTATGGGCATTGCCAATGGCTGTGCTGTGCTGTGCTGTGCTGCGCTGTTCTCGCCTGTTCATTGTTGGCCGGCCATCTTGGCTTGTAATTTCGCTTTTAGCAAGGTATAATTTTAATAGCATACTTTTGAGCGCGAGCCGAGCAACAAAAGTGAATGTTGCATCAATTTTTGAAGTTTCTTTCGCATTTTAATGGACACGCTGCAGCCATTTGGCGTTGCTATGAGCTAACAAGCGTATAAATTTCATGGTCTTTACCCAAAAAAACAAAAAATTGGTAGCTTAATGTTAGTTAAGGGTAAGGTATGCCTGCAGCGGCGGCATTGCATACCATTTTGGTCATTAAGCGTTTAGTGTAATGTAAATTTAATGTGCGCTAAAAGCTTAATAACGATATCAAAACGGTATTATGATCGATTGCCGGCACACAGGTATGTCAGCCTAGCCAATGACTGGAATTTTTATGATGGTTATTAAAAATTGTTGGAGCCGTTTTACAAGCGTCATCAGAGGGAAGTAAGAGAAGCAAGAGAGGCGAGAGAAGCTAGAGAACAAGCGTTGTATAGTTGTCTAATAATTGAATTTCTATGCAAACTGTTGTGTTCTTTTAAGCGGCAGTTAAAGCTGCTGAGAACGTGCCTCAAACAAAAGACTGCAATTGCAAATATTTGGCAAAAAAACCTTTGATAAATACCCGTCTACTCAACTGCTATTGTTACTGCTGCTGCTCTGCCTTTGCCTTTGTCTTAGTTATGTGTGCAACATGATTGCCGCTGCTCGTGTTTCATTTGACCTTGCCAGTCTGCACACTCGTGCGTATACGTGATTTATATGCTTTTTCGTCTGGCAAATTTCACTGCTAGCCTCGAAACACTGCACAATTGACTGTCTGATTGATTTACTCACAAAGCATTTGATTGATACGACAAGAAGTGAGGCGGACAGGCCGACTAGTCAGAGTCATTCAGTCAGTTCGAGTGAAGCAACAGCAGCAGCAGCAGCAGCAGCTTCAAATGCCTGCAAACTCGTGCGTGGAGTTATGCAATCAGCACAAAGAGCGGCTGCTCTGTTGCCAATTTTATGCTGCTCTAATCGAAAATGGCTTGAATAAAAGCGAGTGGATGTGCAACAACAACAACAACAGCAACAACAACAACTAACAAATATTCAAGCACTTTCATTCGCTTATTAGCGCTCGTTATTTTAATTAGTTTGCTGCCAGGCCAGGCTGCAAAATCGGAGGCAACACACACACACGCACACACACACACACACACACATGTGAAATGCACAGTCCGACTGGCAGAACTGGAGTGGCAGCTAATTAAATTAGTAGCAGCTCGACATTTTGGAGAACCAGTGCAGCTGCATTGCCACCTTTGTGTGCTCCTATATATGCTAATTGATGTGTCTGTTTAACTACAATGTGGCACGTTGCACGTTGCAGGTTGCAGGCAAAGGTAGAAGCAGCAGCAGCTGTAAGGTCTCGCTTAAGTCTCTCAGCCTGCAGGCAACAATTGCCAGTCTTCTAATTGAGTTTATTCATTGCGGCATCGATAGAGAGTATTAGTCAGGTGGATGAACACTGTAAGAGAGGGGGAGAGGGAATGGGGAGTGGCATAGAGCCGCTCCTGAGAGCGTAGCTAATGAGAAAATTAACTCAAACTCAGGCGAAATAAACGAGAATTCACATTTAACTGCATATGCAAATTAATGTTAATTATAATTATATAAAATCTAGTTATATATTCACTAAACTATATATATTTTATATAAAATAATATTTTAGTTTAAAAAGAAATTGCTGAATAATATATTAAATATGCATAAATCTAATGTCCAACAATTATTTTATATAAAATTAAGTTTCTGCTTAAAAAGAAATTCTTGTCAACTATAGAAATTAATATGAATACAAAATTAAAAATAAAGAAATATATTTCCGAATAATTATAATAATATTTACAACTAAATATAAATGTCTGCAGTTAAATTAAATTAGTTTTGATTGCATATATAATTATAAAGATATTTAAATTTGCTTATAATTGTGTTAAGTAATAGTTTTTTCATAATTTTCGAGATTTCTCTATTCGCATATCCTTGGCAAATCTCAACCGATTTCGATAAACAAAGTCGTTTTGATTATTGTTTCTCCTCTAAATTGATTTTGCATCATTATTTTGTTAATTTAGGCAATTTAAATTTTTTCGAAAATTTTCAATTTTTTGCATACCTACCCCTTGACATTTTTTCGAAATTTTTGAATTCACATTACTTTGGTAAAACTCAACCGATTTCGATAAACGAAGTCGTTTTGAGCATTGTTTCTCCTCCTAATTGATTTGACATCTTCATTTTGTTTATTTTGGCAATTTAAATTTTTTCGAAAATTTTCAATTTTTTGCATACCTACCCCTTGACATTTTTTCGAAATTTTTGAATTCACATTACTTTGGTAAAACTCAACCGATTTCGATAAACAAAGTCATTTTGATTATTGTTTCTCCTCTTAATTGATACTGCATCATTATTTTGTTAATTTAGGCAATTTAAATTTTTTCGAAAAATTTCCCTTGACATTTTTTCGATATTTTCGAAACATTCTAATAAACATTCTAATAAACATTCTAAACGAAGTCGTTTTGATTATTGTTTCTCTCCCTAATTGAATTGGCATCTTCATTTTGTTTATTTAGGCAAAATATTTTGTAATTAATAGTTTATATAAAAAAATATTTCTAAATAAACAGAATTTGTTGTGAATTATAGACATTGATATGAATAAAATATACAAGCTGTTTAACAATATTTTCTAATATTTTTTTAAGTAAAGGAATATTCCTAAATGATCAGAAATTGTTTTCAAACTATAGAAATTAATAAATAAATATAAATATAAATATATTTTTTACCAAATATTAATATAATATTGTTTTTAAAATAAATAGAAATGTAGTCAATTTACTTAAAATTGTTAAATAATTTAATGTAAATATAAAACTAAATATTTATATATTTAAAAAAAGTCAGTAATGTTGGAAAATATATATATTAATGAGTATAAATTATATAAAATATTCAAATATGTTTTTTAATAAATATTTTATATATATAATTATTTCTAAATATATAAAACAAAACTGCAATAGTTTTATAGTTATAAATATAATAAATATATATATAGAGGAAAACAATTACATTTAACTAAGAGCTATAAATGTTTCTAATGAAATGCGAGTCTGTTGCATGAGCTGAGGCACGAGGGCACTTGAATGTTGCATAGAGGCAAACAAAATAAATGAATTTACTATAATTAATTACGTTGTCCACTTACAGGAGCTGCTGCCACAAAAAGTCGCTTAAGCAGCTTAACTGTGGCAGTGGCAACAACAGCAGCAACAGCAGCAACAAACAAACAACAAATCATATCACAGAGTGAAATAAAAATGTCGCACAAATGTCGTGTCTGTGCTGTCGTGCAGAAAATGGGGCAAATGACAAAGGCAAAAGCCGGCTCTGAAGATTGTAAACATTGGACAGGACACTAAACAATTGGCCAACAAATTAATGATGCCCCCAACAACTGTAGCTGTTGGGAACAATGAACTGAGCTGCTGCTGCTGCTGTTGTTGAACTTAAGTCCCCCTCCCCCTCTTCCGACCCCTCCCGTGGCACACACTCGAGCACAGGTTGATTAATTGCCATTTGGTCCCTTATGCAGATGCAGGCAATGCATATTAAAGTGTGGAAACCTAAACCGGCTGTGGCTTCAAACGCTTGCTCAAACCCATTCATTTATCGTTGCTATTTACTAACCGCATATGGAATTTTCTTTTGCCTTTGTCTAACCCCCTAACGCCCCCCCTACACACAGTGAAATTGCGCTGAAATAACTTGCATATCAAAGAGACGTAACGCCTACTTGGGCCACGCCCTCAGGCATTTCTATTTCTACCTTTTCATATATATACTTATTCTTTTTTTTTTTGGTTTTTTTTTTGCTTGCCAACACACAATAAAATTGAAGACGAACTGCAAAAGACGTTAGATATGTACAAATAAAATGCAAAAAGGAGCGGAGTGGGGAAAGAAAAAAGGAAAATACGTAGGAGAAGGAGGGAAGCTGGCGGAAAGTTATGGCACAAAAGAAAATGCCGCGCTAAAAAACGCAAAAATATTGCCAAGCATTTTCCAATAAATTTGCATAAGTTGCATTGCCGCAAACGTCGTCGTCGTCGTCGTCGCCTGCAGTTTCCATTCCTATTTTATGTCTTAGTTTTTCTTCGATTCCCCCCCTCACTCGCTCTCTCCTCTCTCACACTCACTCTCGCTCATCCATTTGTGTTGCATACTTTTGTGGGCGCAGCAGGTAACTTGCCTCCCGGCCTCAGGCGAACTTTGTCCTGCCTCTGCCAGGCATTGTCGATCGTGTTTTGCTTGACTGCGAAGTTCTGCTCATTGTTGTTGTTATATTTGCTTCCTACTTAGTTTGTTGGGCTGTAAAGTAGTTTTCGTCTTGAAAAAGCATTGGCTATCTTATCTGCAGTCGCTTTCCGCATTCCCTTTGCGCTTTACCAAACCCAAATTATATCTACAAGTTGGTCCTGTTTAACTCACGACTCTACCAAAAAGCCAAAGTTTCTAACTCTGTCTATACCGACTTCCGGTTTCTATTTAATAACTCCTGCAGCGAGTTGACTTCTCTGTAGACTGGCTAGGTGTAAACTTGCGAGAGCTTAACTCTATTAGTTATATTTGTTATTTTATTGTTGTTTAAATAATAGGGAAGAAGGCAGTGGAGCAAAGAAATGCGAAGAGAGCCGTGGAAGAGAATAAGGGGAAGAGTATAATGGAAGGAAAGAAGGGAACAGGGAATTGGATCAAAGGAGGAGAACAACGCTAAGAAACAAGGTAAGGAAACAAGGGAAGGCAGAAGGAGAGGGGATCTAGGGAAGGAACAGGAGAAGGGAAAAAGGTAAAGAAACAAGGCAGAGGAAGCAGGGAATTGGAACAAGGGGAATGGAACCAGAGAAATGGAACAAAGGGAATGGAACAAGTGGAATGGTACAACAGGAGTGGAACAAGGGGAATGGAACCAGAGAATTGGAACAAAGGGAATGAAACAAGTAGAATGGTACAGCAGGAATGGAACAAGGGGAATCGAACAAGAGAAATGGAACAAAAGGAATGGAATAAGTGGAATGGTACAACGGGAATAAAACATAGGGAATGGAACAAGGGGGATGCTACAACTGGAGTGGATCTAGGGAAATAGAACAAGTGGATTGGAACAAGTGGAATGGACGAAGATAAATGGAACAAAGGGAATATAACAAGAGAAATGGAACAAAGGGAATTGAACAAGTAGAATGGTACAGCAGGAATGGAACAAGGGGAATTGAACAAGAGAAATGGAACAAAAGGAATGGAATAAGTGGAATGGTACAAAGGGAATGAAACATAGGGAATGGAACAAGTGCAATGGACGAAGATGAATGGAAAAAGGGGAATGGAACAAAGGAACAGAAAAAGAGTAGGGAACAAGGTAGGGAAGAAGGGACAAGGAACCGAGGCAAGGGAACAAGGAAAGAGAATACGGGAAGGGAACAAGAGATTGGAACAAGGAAAGGGAATAAGGAAAGAAAAGAAGGGAAGGAAGCAAGGGATGGCAAGAATGGGAATGGAACAAGGGAAATGGAACAACTTGAATGGTACGAGTAGAATGGAAGGATCATCGAACGACACTTGAATAACATTTGATGAACCCAGTTACCTGAGTAGTTCTATTGACAGGATACAATAGATGTAGATCAAATTTTAATTAATGTTTAGAAGAATTCCTAAGTCCTTTAAGTGCGTTTGACTCCCAGGAGACATGCGATCGAGCGTGTAATTAGAAATCAATTAAATCAACTTACATTTTGAGCTGTTAAGTTCTAACAAAGAGTAGAGTTAATTGAAGTAGATTAATTGCAAATAAACTATTATAATGTCAAAATGCAATTGTGTGTGCTTTGCCATTAATATGCACATTAAATGTCTGCTTGATTAACTGCTAATTGCAACTATTAGTAAGAACTCAACAAACATATTATATATATTCAACTTAAAGCTGTTAGCAGACTTCTCTACTTTGTTACAAAGTGTCACCGAGACTTAATTAAGTCTTCAAGTTCAACAAATAAATGATTTGCCAACAAAGTTTGTTACGTATGATATAAAAATAGAATTGCCTAAACGACATACGCAATGGATTAATAGAGCTATTGCAATAACAAGTCGCATTTGTGTCACAAATATAAAAGTACAAATAATAAATGAAGAGAAAGATGGAAAAATGTATGACAGAGAAAAGTTTTCAAGCTCTTCGATGTATATAAATAGCAGGGCGATGAAAGCAAGGTAAGGCAGGCAGCTGAAGCAGTGGAAGTGGGAGGACGGAGGACGGAGGACGTGAAGACGTGAAGACGAAGGAATTCGGAACACAAAGCGCCAAAGCATAAACCAAAAATTGCAAACTCAGCTTGGGGCTGTTCAGGGTCAACGCATTGAGGCTGAGGCTGAATTATAAATTTTCAATGAATTGACACTTAAGGTCATATTGGGCTAAGCTTTTAATTTTGTGCACGTAGCGTAGTGAGAGCGAGGGAATGTGGCAAGGTGGCCAACTAAAGGTGGCCAACGTTGCGTATGCGTGTTGAGGCTGACAGCAATGTTGGGGGGCCTTGAAGTGTGCCAAAGGAATGAAATCTAATGGTGCACATTCTTCTGCTTTTGCTTTTGCCTTTTCTTTTTCATTTTATTGAAAAGTGTCGTCGCCGGAGGCCACTTGCCACATGTGGCAAGCAGCGCCTGGTTTTTACACAAATTGATGGGTTGCACTGAAAGTTTTGCCGCACAACTTTTGCAGGATGTGCACGACGACAACATGCGTGGTTACCCAGCCATTTGCACCTTACCCCTTCCACTCTCCCTCTCTCTCTCTCTCTCTCCTGTCACACACACATTTGTCTTTTTTGGGGTCTTCAAGGTCTTCGACGCAGAGGAAGTCGCTGCGCCTGACCAGCAACGACACCCTTGATAATTCTAATTACCTCGGCCAGGTAATAAATGTGCATTGAAATTAGTTAAGCACATTTATGCCGCCAAAATCGTGGCAAGCACCAAACTAAAGAGTACTTGCCACACAGCGCACTGCGCAGTTGCTGCCGCAGTTGGTCGAGAGCAGATTTAAGAGCAGCATAAACCGTTTTACTGGGATATTTTCTCTTAGCCACGTTTACGAGTGCTGATGCTGGGCTAACAAAAACAAACTGCGGCTGCCTTCAGCTGTTAATTTATGTGTTTAATTTGTGCGTTCGCATTATTCGTCTGTGGCAATTGCCAGAGATTTGCTCAACTGTTGCATGGGGCATGCAACACACACACACACACCCACACACATACACACACACGCACACCACATGAAATCTAAATAAATGTGTGCACATTTATTCACAAGATTGAAATATAACTAAACCATAAATTGTTAATTGCCACACACACACACACACACTCGCATAGCTTTTCCTGTAAATCTGTGCAGCAATTGCTGACATGTACACACACACACACACAGCAATCAAGACAAATGACAGCGTGTTCCATTTGTTATTACAATTTTGCCATAATGCTCTATAATCATTGAGGAAATGTCTTAAATTACATGCAAACTTGTTTAACATTTCCATAATTTGCTGTACGAATTTATGTGACCAGCATTTTAGTTGCAACCACAATATTTGCATAACTATTAAACTCTGATTTTAATAATTTATATAAACACTTTTTAATATCTGCAAATATTTATATATATGGCATCAATTTAAATTATGCCTAGAAGTATGCAACGCATTTTATTTACTCACAAATTAGCAAACATTTCCCCACAAATTATTTAATATTTAAAGTTAAAAGTTAATGCATATGCACATTGTGCATTAAAATCAACTGTTAAGCTTTTTAAAATGTTGTTTCAAAGCTCTAAACAATTTTAAATGAATTTGCAAAATAGCAGAAAATAAATTCTAATTTAATACAAATTCTGCAAGGATTTTAAGAGAAATGAAATGCAGTAATTATACAGCAATAGGTTGAGCATAAGTACATAGTTTTGGACCATTTAAAAACAAGCATAGAGACAAAGACTATAATTAGTCTATAATACAGATACTTTTTGATATCTATAAATATTTATACATATATTGGCTAAAATATATCATGAATATCGAGCATGCCTAAAAGTATGCAATATATTTTATTTACGCAAAACTTTAGACATTTCCGCAAATTGTTTAATATTTAAAGCTAAGAGTTTGTTTTGTTTTTCGTTAGTTTATTCAATTGAATACTCGTAGCATTTAAATTCGAATTTTAAATAATTAAATAAGTTTACGCTATTTAAAAGACAAACTTTATTAAATATTTTGATTTATTTAGCTTAGTAATTACAGTCAGTTCTGGATCTTAACTTTACTAAGATCTCTCTACAGATTTGCCCGCACTGCTACTCAAACTAATTTGCTTATTTAATTCAGTTGCCAGCATTTTCAGCTATTTCATTGTTGCTGCAATTACAAAAGCGAAATTGTAGAAATATGATTTCAATACAAGCATACAAAACTTTTCTATACTTTTTCATAAACATCAACTCCACACATTTAAATGGCATATTAAGTTCAGTTTGAAAGCATAATTGGCAACACTGTAGAAAGGGCAGGAGGTAAAGAACTCATATTTGTTCTTTTTTTTTAGAACTGACGAACATGTGGCACGGGTACAGAGCAGAACTTTTACCTGTCCATTAGCTGCAGCCTTTGTATTCATTTCAATGAACGAGCAAAAGTCAAACATAATTGGCTCGGGCAATTAACAGAATGTGCATAAAAAGTAATAATAAAAAAAAAAAAAAGCAAACGTCGAAGGAAAAAATCTCGTTAAAAATTTCCGTTGTAGCTTTATAAATAAACCATTAAGCTGAAAACAACGGACTCTGCGACTCGGCCGTACAATGAATTCCGGCAATATGCTGTTCAACCGTAGACTGCTTCAGGCGAAACAAGTCGATTGCTGTTGCTGTTCCTGTTGTTGTTGTTGTTGTTGTTGTTGCAACTGTTGCTACTACTATTGGTTGGCAGTCGTGCCTCAAGTTACAATATGTTGTTACTGAATAAATTCCACAAAACTTGGCCAGCATCGATCCCCTTGTTCCTGCATCATTCCCGCTAAGGGCCAAAGCAATTTCTATTTTCATTTAATAGCAAAAGTTGCTGCTTTTAATACCCTAGCAGAGGGTATGCTAAGCTAGCCATTAGCTATGCTACATTTTAGCTATTTAAAAGTATTAAATACCAATGAAAAAATCTATATATATATCTATAAGCGAAATATGCTACAGTTGCCTTTATCTATTATCTATTATCTATTATCTATTATCTATTATCTATTATCTATTATCTATTATCTATTATCTATTATCTATTATCTATTATCTATTATCTATTATCTATTATCTATTATCTATTATCTATTATCTATTATCTATTATCTATTATCTATTATCTATTATCTATTATCTATTATCTATTATCTATTATCTATTATCTATTATCTATTATCTATTATCTATTATCTATTATCTATTATCTATTATCTATTATCTATTATCTATTATCTATTATCTATTATCTATTATCTATTATCTATTATCTATTATCTATTATCTATTATCTATTATCTATTATCTATTATCTATTATCTATTATCTATTATCTATTATCTATTATCTATTATCTATTATCTATTATCTATTATCTATTATCTATTATCTATTATCTATTATCTATTATCTATTATCTATTATCTATTATCTATTATCTATTATCTATTATCTATTATCTATTATCTATTATCTATTATCTATTATCTATTATCTATTATCTATTATCTATTATCTATTATCTATTATCTATTATCTATTATCTATTATCTATTATCTATTATCTATTATCTATTATCTATTATCTATTATCTATTATCTATTATCTATTATCTATTATCTATTATCTATTATCTATTATCTATTATCTATTATCTATTATCTATTATCTATTATCTATTATCTATTATCTATTATCTATTATCTATTATCTATTATCTATTATCTATTATCTATTATCTATTATCTATTATCTATTATCTATTATCTATTATCTATTATCTATTATCTATTATCTATTATCTATTATCTATTATCTATTATCTATTATCTATTATCTATTATCTATTATCTATTATCTATTATCTATTATCTATTATCTATTATCTATTATCTATTATCTATCATCTATCATCTAACATCTATCATCTATCATCTATCATCTATCATCTATCATCTATTATCTATCATCTATCATCTATTATCTATTATCTGTTATCTGTTATCTGTTATCTATCTAATATATATTCATTTTTCTTTAAAAGCTTCAAATGTAGAAAGAAATCAAGCGAAGCTATAGCAACCATTGAACAAATATGTAAGAGTATTATGGCTTCGTCTAGCTAAGCACCACTAAGCTTTCTTGTGTTTTTTCTTTTATATAGTATATTTTGTTGTTGTTGTTGTTGTTGTTGCAAATTTGCGCCAAATATTTTGTAAAGCAGCAAAGTTTTTTTTTGCTTTTTTACTTTTGGCGATAAAAAGCAAAGCGTTAGCTTAACCCAAAAGGTGTGTCCTAAGAGAGCGTAAAATGGAGGCCATAAAACACACGAGTCCAAGTACAAACGCACACACGCATACACACAGACGCACACACACAGACACACACACACACACAGACGCACACACACACAAAGCTATATACATGTATTTGCCTAAAATTTCAATTTGAATTGCTTTTTGTTCGTTTGGATTTACAAATTTAAAGTCTGCAAATTGTGTGAATTTTGGTTGTGTCGTCAATTTAATAAACTGACAGAAATTGCGCTGAAAACAATCTGAAATATTTATGAAATTAAATTCGTCTTGACAGACATTAATTTGGCGTGGCTCAAAGCGTTAGTTGATTGGGGTGGTGGGTGGAGGGGGGGGGGATGGGTTGGGTTGCCTGGCATCTCAATTTGCAATTTCAATTTGAAAACAATAAACTAAGTACATCGATTAAATCCTACGCACGTAAGGCTCGCTGCGACTCGGCTTAGTTTGCTGTGGGTGCGCGGGGGGAGGGTGGTTTGTAGCCAAGTCTGGGTTTGTCTTTTTGGCCGTTTACAGTTACTTGATTTATGCAAGGCATGGCCAAGTCTGCTTAACTGCCACTCGCCCCGCTCTCGTTGCCCCCATTTGGCGGCTAGCTTCATTATGCCAACGCAATCGCTTCAAAAAAAAGACAGAGAGAGAGAGAGCGAGAGAGAGAGAGAGAGAGAGAGAGAGAAAAAACAAAGCAAAACCCCAAAAAAAGTAGCGAAATGGCCAGGCTAATGCGTCTTTTGCCGTATAATATTGAGGCGTCCCCGGGGCAAACTCATCCCCCCACAGCTCCCCACCCCCTTCCCCTGTAGTCTTTATTGGCGCACATATTTATGCCGGCAACAAGAAATTACGAGCCTGGAAAATGGCCACAGTTTCCTCATTTGTTAGTCCTTCAGCGTTGGACTCATATTTTATTTGGTTTTTGCTTTAGCCACAACAAAAACAAAAAAAACAAAATAAAATAAAATAAATTTAGCGCATAATCAGGCTTTAATGCCGTTGCCATTGCCACGCCTACAGCTAACTGTAACTGTTGTATCTGCCGCTGCTGTTGTTGTTGTTCTTGTTGTTGTTTTTGTTGCCAAAGTCCACATAACAGCTGTCAATTAAAAAGGATAATTTGCCTGATATTCATCACAATGCAAATGATTAAAAGCAGGAGAAAGGTCAAGCAACTAAAACTCAACGACTGCTGAATGCTCTGCCAGCAATACCACTTATCTCTCTCTCTCTCTCTCTCTTTTCCCAATCAGACACTCCCCCTCACTCTCTTCTCTAGCAAACTATTACTTGCCAAGCAAACTCCACACGTTTCCACTTGACTTGCGCATATACCCTCGAATTGCCGTTGTTAGCAAGGGTATAACAACGGCTGGGGCAGTCAACTTGAAACAGCTTAGACCGCAGTGAATTATGGCCAACAAATTAGTGTGGATTAACACGGCTGTGTGTGAATTGTGTGCGGAAAAGCGAAAGGCAAAGCGTTAGACGAAGCAGCCCAAAAGTAGATGATGGCCAAAACAAACCAAACTGCGGTTCGACTGTAACAATTTGCTTTCGCTTAGATTGGCAGCTCCCTTAGCTGCTATCAGCTATTACTTATGTGTATGTGTGTGTGTGTGTTGTGTGTGTGTGTGTGCAGTAAAACCTTTTAAAGCCAAAGTCAGTGCTTGGGCATCGTTTGTCAGCGCTTTGTGCGCACGAGCGAGATTTTGATATACATTTTGATAGATGGCCCAAACAAAATGCCCAATTATTTGTAACTCGCTTACTTTAAGGCCAGTCACTGCAACAATGAGTATGCCGTAAAGTCCTGTAGCCAGGACAACAATTAGAGTGAAGTAAAATGAAAGGCAGTTTTACTCAATGGAACTTTCGCCTGTCGCTCTCGCTGTGTCGCTGTCGCTGTCGCTATCGCTGTCAAAGTCAATAGCTTTGGCGTTTACATACACACACACACACACACACACACACACACACACTTGCACACACTCACTTAGAGACTGCCTTTAATCCAGTGTAGCAATTTGCTGGACAAGAGCGATGTGAGCATCACAATCGTTATTGACAGCCGACAGGTCTTGGCATAAAGCAAAAGAATGAAAATGGTAACAAAGTGAAATAACTAATAGCAAATGCAGCCGGCGAGCGTAGGCGACTGTGAGAGACCCTGTACTTGTGGTGTGCAAAAGTAAATTAGTAAGTTAAAAGTCAAAGAAGGTTAAAGCTGCAATGCAACACGACTAAATGCGTTACAGCTGAGAACTGAGCGTAGACAGATAGACAGAGGAGCAGAGAGATGATAGAGATAGATAGAGAGGCAAACAGACATTTGGACAGACAAAGGAACAGCCACAGAAGCCACTCTTCAAGCTAATCAAGCCTAAATATACTTACACTTGCAGCAGCTGCCTTTCTGTGCCTCTTACGCAATTTAAGCTGACGACAAACCTCAAGTACTCTTTGTATGTTCAAAGTACAGGGTCTAAATAAGAAAAATGAAATCCATAATGGATCCATAGACTGCACATAATAAAAGTAACAGCCGTTTCAGCATTTAGTTGATGTTCTTTGCGGTTTTATGATTTGGATTCAATCTGGATTTGCAGCTATTTCTCTGACTCTCTCACTCTTCTCCTCTCCCTCTCTCTACTGCTGTCTCATTCACTTAGTGCCTGTTTGATGCCTAGGCAATGATGCTGTATACTTTACATTAACGAGTTGAACTTGTTTCATAAATACAACTTCAATTGATACTTCAAACTTTCAATTGATTTTATGAACTATTTAAAACTAATTTGCAGCTTGATTTAGGAATGAAAGAACTACAAACGAGAAGGGAAATAAGTAGACACAAGTAGCTACAGTAAAGTTAATTAAACATAATTGTAGTGAAAGTGTTTTCAGATTTAGTGAGAGCTGGATAATTAACAAAACTCTAAGAGAAATTGGAGCAGTTAATTGTGATGCAAGAGTGAAAAGTCTATTGTAGAAAGTGAAACAGAAATAGATTAAATTAAGATTTGTGTAGAAAATTCTATCTTTTATATACTTAAGTAGAAAGTGAAATAGAAATAGAATAAATTAAGATTTTTATAGAAAATAAAATGAATATTCCTATAGTTAATTTTGTATAGAAAATTCTATATTTTATAAACTTATGTAGTAAGTAAAATAGAAATAGAATAAATTAAGATTTGTATAGAAAATAAAATGAATATTCCTATAGTTAATTTCGTCTAACAGTTGCTGGAGTTCATTTCATTTGTTTGTTTGCATGTAAATTGCTTAACCATGGCACTTAAAGCAGTCTAGGCCAGGCTTAAAGTGTCGTTCCAAGAAAAGGTTCCATTGCCAACCGAGGACAACACAAACGAGAACATCTTTATTTTTTTATTTTCCTTCTTTCTTCTTGTATTCTTTTTTTTCTTGTGCTGTCTATTGCAGGCAGCGCTGTGAATGTGTGTGTGTGTGTGTGTGTGTGTGTGTGTCTAGCCTGGCATACATAGGCATATGTGGCATGTAAAGGAAAGAGAATGAGAGGCAGTCAAAGTCAAAGTCAAGCGGCACTATTAAAGCACAATCACATTTTAGCATTTATTGTGGCAATTTCGCCAAACGATTTTCATCTAATGGCTTCTTTGATATGCTTCCCAGCCAGCCAAGTTGGCTAAAAGCAAACCAGCAACGGCAGCTCGTGTGCCAAATGGCCATTGTTATGTGTATCAGTTACTAAATTCAAATATTGAATACGGCTTCAGAGTTCAGCGTTCAGTTTTAGTCCCTTTTTGTCTTAATCAAAGTGTGTGTGTGTGCATGTGTGTGTGTGTATGTGTATGCTTATGCTCTAATAACCATACTAATAATAATAAGCAATGTCAACGACATCGATAGCTTTCGTTATGCCACTTACATTTGGAGTTTTGTTGCAGCGCTGCCTAATTGAGATTTCAGATCAACGAACTTCGTACAATGGGGCGTATGAGTGCTATGCAAATGGCTGAGCTGGAGATGGAGATGGAGAAGGAGATGTAGACGCAGATAGAAGCGTTGCGTGTCTACAGCTAATGCATGTGGCATGTGGCATGCGGCATGCAGCAAACCAATCATCAATTATGCATGTGTTTAATTCCATTTATTGTTAACCCAACTTAATTGAAATTCAACAAGAGCCCCGAGCACAGTTGACTCAGCGCAGTGAGAGGACAGAAACTAACAATCGCAATGTGCTTTTCCCAGTTTTCCCAGTTTTCCCAGTTTTCCCGGCTAGCGTATTTATCACGCAATTATAATGAAAATGTAAATACCAGCGTAAATACAAATGACCAAACGCCTAATGCGCACTATTTTGCGGCCATTTTTCGCATTCAATATGCATTTAGCTGTGCAACTGCAGGCGAGCGGGGTGTAAAGAAGAGAAAGAGAGGGGGAAAATGTAGAGGTAGTTGTAGATTGTGTGTGGCATTGGTATATTGCCTGTGGCAACACAGTGAGCATGTCAAAGTCGCCGCTGTTTCATTATGCGCCAAACAACTGAGGCGCCATCAAATGATTTTACTGAATTTTCCAAAAACTATACACCTCACCACGTACCACCACTGTCCCCCCTTTACTCACCCCTTGAGTGGCATTTGACATCAGCGCGTTAATGAACAGCAGCAACTGTAACATCAATTGCAATTGCAATTGCAACTGCAACGCATTAAGCAAATAAAGCGCTGAGTTTGCAACGTAATTACATAGAACGTTACGTTGTCATAGCGCACTACATCTATGTAGTACCCACTCTATATAGCTATACATATAGTTGAGACCCAATAAAAAAAAAAAAAACGAAAGCGAAGTCAGCCATTGGCGTGTTTGGCCTGTGGCTAAACATGTTGCAGTCCAAAACCATTGAAACCCGTTTGAACTGCGGCTTATTGCCAGAGCTTCTTCTAATTTATGGTTATACAATTAATGGGCTCAAATATTTTGTTGATCGCGATTTATTATAGCCAAATAAACGGATTCATTTGATAGCAAATAATATTTATGTGGCTAAAAGGGGAACTAGTTCAATTTGAACGCACTACTCACTTAAAATGCAAAATATATATCTATATCTATGCACAACATTATAGTTCACTAGTGAACTAATTTTAGTATAATTACTGAACTAGTTCAATTGTTATTACTGAACTAGTTTCATTTTACATAACCAACTAGCTTAGTATTTGTAAACAAATGCTTATAAACATTATCATTAAGCAGTGAACTAATTGTATGTCAATTACAGAACTAGTTCAATGCGTATTACTGAACTAGTTCCATTTTAAATAAGGAACAAATGCTAAAATTAACAAAATTCCATTTATACAGCTTTGCATAAACACGTAAGCTTATTGAATTTATAAAACTGAGCTAGTTCAATTGTTAATACTGAACTAGTTCTATTTTAAATAGGCAACCAATGCCAAAATAACAAACTAACACATACAGAGATTTACATAAGCAGCTGAATTAATTGTATTTACCATAACTGAACTAGTTCAATTGTTATCAAATTAAATTTCAATTACTGAACTAGTTCCACTGCAATTACTGAAGTACTTCCATTTAAAATACCTAACTAAAGTTGTAAATACTATTTTATATACTATATTATATACTATTTTAGAAAACATTATTAAAGTGAACTAGTTCCATTTGAATTGCTTAACCAATTCAATTTAGACCACTGAACTTGTACACTAATTGTATTTTGATAAATCAATATTTATAAATATAACTTCAGCTATTTTTAATAATAATAAAATATAATTTGACAAATGAACTAGTTCCAGCTATGTTTTAGAACTAGTTAAACATAATATGAACTAGTAAAAAAGAAAATGAAAGCAATAGTTCATTTCGTAGTGCGTAGAGTCATGACAGGCAACAATAATATAGTTTTATAAGAAGATTTAATAAGTGAACTAGTTCAATTGTTCAATAGATATGGTAGAAATAGTTCATTAATGATTCGAAACTAGTTTTAGCAGGGTATGTCAAAGCTTGAACAACCAATAAGGAGTAGACAAGTGAACTAGTGCAATTGCAATTGCAGAACTAGTGCTATGCAGCTAGGGAACCAGTTCAACAAAGAAACGAACCAAAATGCAGTTCATTAGAGTTGAAAACTCAGCAAAACATAAGCACATACAACCCTATGCACGCGGCCAAATGCACCACAAGCTTTACACATAATTAATGAGCACGAACACAATTGCAGCTTAACACACACGCACACACACACAAAAGCACACACACACAAACATACACACACACAGTGTGAGCGAAACTTTTGCCACGCACTGTTATTGGCGCACAACATTGAATTAAATGGTCGCATATGGAATTACGAGTAAATGATGCTAAATTTGCATGTAAAAACCATTTTTTTTGTGTCTGTTGCATGCTGTAACTGTGTGTGTGTGTGTGTGTGTGTGTGTGTGTGTGTGTGTGTGTGTGTGAAATTCCCGTTGCTTTTAGCTGTGGCAAATTGAGCTGGAAGTGTTGTTTGTCTAACCGACAGCAAAGATTGAACCGAGGTTGCGCCTCTAATGACATGGCCACGCCCACAATATACACACACACACACACACACACACACACACACGCACACTTTTCGAAGCTGCAGCTTGGCGTTGTCTTGAGTCTAGACACAATCCTGGAGCACAACGTCGCTTTGTTACTGCCTGGTGTGTTTACAGCTCTGCGAGCTTGTCGCTAACAGCTTCTTACAGTCGCGTTCAATTGTTGTTTGCCAGCGTGTTTACAATGTTCAGCAAAATGATGGAGTGGTGTATGCTGTGTGTGTGTGTGTGTGTGTGTGTGTGTGTGGCATGGGGCCATGTAGCATGTGTAGTAACAAGTTAACAACGTAATTATTGCAAAAAGCAAGCAAGCGCTTAAGTGATTGCGCCCGGAACGAACTGCAAATGATGTTGTCAATTAGGCGAAAATCAAATGAAATTCACAATGTGTTTAACATATATATATAGGGTATGTATATGTATTAAGTGAGCCATTCTCAATTTCCATTTTGCTGGCATTTCGCTTGCTTTGAGGCAGAATTTGTAAGTGTTTTTAAAGGAGTTCTTAGAATTGAATTGGTCTTCTTCCACGCTCAGTCGCAATAGACTGAAGATATATTAAGAGAGCTGTTCTCACTTACAATTTCGCCAGAATTGCATTAAGAAAGAATTGCTAAATGTTTTTAATGGAATTCTTTAAGCATTGAAATGGATAATCTCTGATTGAAATGAAGAATATGTTTGAATATTATTGAATATCTGTGCAATTGACGCTTTCAATTTCGCTAGAATGTCACTCGTTATTAGAAAGAATTTGTATAAGGACTTTAATTCAATTGATTAGAGTTGAATTAAGCTATTTCTACATTCAGTCAAATGAAATTCACGATTGATTAGGAATAAATTTATATATATATTTATATTCTATTCTCACCTTCCTTTACAACAGAGTTTCTCTCTCTCCCCTTAGGGATTGCTAATGTTTTTGATTGATTTCTTAGAATTGAATTAAGCTATTCCTATATTTATATTATATAAGAATTATCTGTTTTAAGTGTAACAATCTCTCCTTACATTTCAACAGAGTTTCGGTCTCCTTAGAAAACGATTTGTTAATTTTTTTGATTGATTTCTTAGAATCGAATTAAGCAATTTTTACTTTCCGTCAATTGGAAAGAATTATATGATTTAAATTTACTCTACTCACCTTCCATTTTAACAGAATTTCTTTCTCCTAAGTAAGCGATTTGTTAATGTTTTGAATGTTGTTTTAAGCCTTGAATTGAGAGTAGAATTGTAGAATCTCCAATTGTTATCAATAATATGCTTAAAAATTAATAATATTAGGGCTATTTCTACTTTTATAGTCGCCAGAATTTGGCTCACTTTAAGAAGTCTATCTAAGCATGTAATTCTAATAAATTTCAGAACTGTAATTAAACACATCTTCCTGAAATAATTGCTATGTTAAAGAGTTACTCAAGTAAACTAGGCGATTGTCACTTGAAATTTCAATAGCAGCATCAGAATAAGTAACTAAAACAAGGCAATCTAAGACTTTAAATGAAAATCTAATTGAAAATTATGGAAATACTATATCAACAGCTATATTTCCTATATTATTTTGACTATTTTCACATTCAATTTCAAAACACTTTCAACAGACTTTCGTCTTTTAAATCTCAGTTTATTTAGTTATTTATTAAATCATGAATTCATTTACTTAATTAAAATATTTATATTTATTAAACCTCAGTTTATTTAGTTATTTATTTAATTATGAATTATATTTACTTAATTAAAATGTTTATATTTATTAAATCATGAATTAAATTTACTTAATTAAGATATTTATATTTATTAAATCGTGAATTATATTTACTTAATTAAAATAAATATTTATATTTATTACAGATATTCTCAGTTGCATATTAATAACTTTCCTTGCACTCTTGTTGTTGTGCTACACTTTGAGTTTGAGCCGGAAATGTGCCACAAAGTTGGCCAAGCCAATTGTTGGTGAAACTGTATTGAAAGCGTAAATGAGAATTAGTTTATATAAGCGTTAAGCACATATGTGTTACCCAGAGCGGGAAGAGGGGAGGCAGGGGTAGGGGTAGCTGTAGCCAAACCGACGCTCAACGGTGAGACTCATTTGCGGTATTGCAGCTCACTGCGAAATCGCCTTCAGTCGACTCCGTTTATTGCCATCAATTATTTATATATATACAATTATTCTTTCGCCGTGTGTTGCTCGCACTCTCTCTCTCTCTCTTTACTCTTTCTCTCTCTTTCCTTTGCCTTTTTTTTCATTTGCTTTCGCTGTTGTTGCCAATGATCCTTAATCGGGTTCGAGTGGAGTGCAATTGCTTGTTGTTGCCAGGTGAACGAAGCGAAGCCAAACAAAATGCTCTTGGCCAGGCCAATTATGTGCGCCTGGCTGTGAGCCAAATTGTAGCCGCTTTTGTGGCAACCATTTCAGTTAGCAAAGGAGCATTGTCGAGAGAGGGGCGGTGCTCCGCCTGCACTTTACAACTCCGCCATAAATCAAACTTGATAAATTGGGGTCAAAGTGGCCTCAGAGTGGGCACAAGTCGCATATTAATTATTGAATTGTTGACTGTTTGCTTGTTAGTTTGTTTAATGCCATTGTAATTGTATGCAATTGTTAACTGCTCGCTCTACCTCAATCCCACTCCCATTTGCCGCTAATTATTGCATATAACGCATACGCAGCGTTGTCTACGCTTTGTTTTGCTTTATGCATAGAATATTCTATTGACATTTTTACTCTTCACTCTCTCTCTCCTCTCTCCTTCACTTATGCATTGTTTTCTTCTTGGAAATTGCTTTGTTTGTCTGGCCTGGCACAAAATTTAATCAGTTAAAAAATCAAATCATCTACAATATGTGCTCAACTCCAGCGCAGAGAGACACAGGCACACGCGCGTTCTGATTTTGTTTTCCTTTTTGCCATTCAACAACAAATTTCCACTTTCATGCACAACAATTTTCACCTTTTCCTTTTTCTTTTCTTTGACAACATTTTTGGTTTTCCTTTGCCATTCCCAATTTTCCCATACCCAGCAGCTAGGCCCTGTCTAAGCTGTTGTGCTATTTAAAGCATTTACAGCGTAACCAGCTAGTCGTTCATGCTCCTGCTTTGCTGGCCGCCCAAATATGTGTCAACGTAAATAATTGAAAATTAACTTCTTGGTCGCAGTGTGGGCCAACGAGCCAAATCAATGGCGGTATTATTTTAGATAAACAACATTTTGGCAATTGTTGTGCTCACAAAGACAGCTGGCGCTACAATATATCGAATATGTATATATATATATATGTATATCAAGGGTATGTATATCGCAGCATTCAACAATCTAGGAGTTTTTTGTTGAGCATATAATTTGGTTTTCATTTCCATTTACATTTCCGTTTTTCCTTTGTTGCTTTTGCCATCTAATGATATGGAAATAATTATTGATTTCAATTTATACATCATATTTGCGTTGCCACAGACATGTGTGTGTGTGCGTGTGTGTGTTGTGTGTGTGTGTGTGCCACATCATCCATAAATACATATGTATTTGCCATTGTGCTATGCATTGAAGCTTAATAGATGTTGGCGCCTTCGTGCGTACATTTCAGTTATCCTTAAACTTTTGTTACACCCTACCCACTTACCTACCTCCCTCCCTCTCTCACGCTGTGTGTGTTTGTGTACTGTAATTTTCCACATATGAGATTGTAGAAAGAAAAAATAAAAAAATAACAAGGGGAAAACAAGGCAAAAGCTGTTCGAAATATATGGCAAGCCATTTGCAAATAAATTGAATGCTCAATTTCAATAATTTTGCATACTTTTCTGGCGCACGCTGCAGACAAAGTTGCTTCTAATCCATTTGGACTTGCCAGACTAGCAACAACAACAACAACAACAACAGCAACCAGATAACCACAAACTTTCGCCGGTGTGTGCGGCAACATTTGCTTATTACACACAGTTACCCTATAATCAGCTTTGACAAGCGCATATACTGCATCTAAACGCATTTGGCAATTATTTAAATTTTATTTTCGTTTTGATTTCAATGTTTGCTTTGCGTTATTTATTTGCAACTAATTAGTAAATACGTAAATTACGCTTTTTGCGAATTTAATTATATTATTAACGTAAACATTGGTTTGGCTTTGTTTGTGTTACTACAATTTACACCATTAATTTAGAAAACTGGTTGCATTTTGTCTTTTTCATATCAGATTTCAAAGCGCGCTTAAAAGTATGCTATAATTATTTTACATGTGATTTTTTAATGGAGCGCACGAAAGTATGCTGCAATTATTTGCATAGTTGCTTTAACGACTGCCCACAAAAGTATGCTCCAAATATTTGCATTGTGAATTTCCTGCAACAATTTAGACAATTTAAGTAGCAAGTTAGGGGGTGTTTGCTAGTCGTGCAAGCTAGTTTAATGTTCTTGTTGTTATGAATCTAGTCAAGTGCGAAAAACGCGTAGCGTTAAGCAAATGTGTGTGTGTGGTGAGTGGGTGGAGTGTACTGTGTGTGTGTGTGTTGTGTGTGGTGTGTGTGTGGCGTGTGTGTGTGTGGCGTGTGTGTGTGTATGAAAAGTCGACCAGCTGTTAAATGCGCACATTCATGATTAAAAAAGTTTGGCGCTCAAGGCGCTTGAAGCAATTAAAGTTTTGATATTCGTAATGGACACACAGACACAATTATACACACACACACACACACACACACACACACACACACACCTATGGGATAGCGCAACAGCAAATGTGATGATGAGTATTATAACGCATAAATGCGCGCTTCCATTGTTCACCAAGGTCGCTGTCTAGACATATACGAAACGCTGGCATTTTGAAATGATCTGAAGCGTCGTGGGAGTCGCAATTTGTGCTACGACTTATGAACGACCTTCAATAAATTTACACACGCACACACTTATTGCAAATGCATAAACTGGGCAGCCAAACAAACAAACAAAGGCAAACAAACAAACAGAGTAACAAACAAATAAATCAGACAGACGGACGGACATACGTACACAAAACAATTGACAAACATGCAAAGGCAAAAGTTGAGTTCAGACTATAGAATAAAATGAATTGAAAATGAAAATGAATGCTTCAATGACTGAATGACTGACTGACTGAATAAATAAATGAACGAATGAATGAATGAACTGACTGTGTGAATGTTGTGCACATGAAATTGTGAAATTTATTTGTTATTTTATTTGCATAAATTTCCTCAGGGAAATTGCAAACATATCCTTATGCACAATGCATTGGCGCAGAGCGACAGTTGCGGACGCAGCAGTACGAGCTTGCAATGCTTCAACAAGCACAAATACACACAGCGAGACAGACAGACACACACACACACACACGCACACACACACATAAAGAGTATACGCTGAGCCGCTTATGGTTGTTTTTGTGGGTCCATGAGCTTCATATGCTGCCGCCTACAATTCCATAGTTGCCATATGAAGGCCTTCATCGATGTCCAAACGAGCTTTGCGTATACCCTGTAGCCTGGCTTCCACTCACAAAGGGCATGTCAAGCGTAAGCAGCTGTTGGTAACAGTTGTTACTATAGATAAAGCTGAGCTAAATACATTTAGGTTGAGCCACAGCAGTTGCAGATCGTTGAACTTAGAGTTTACTAATGTTATTATAACAGTTTCTATATTGCTATTAACACTCTTATTTCTAGAGCTACAGCGCTGTTATTTGGCATATAAGTAGCACCAGAACTCATGTTTATTTACTGCAAATTTCAGCTGGCAAAGTAAGTTGGTATTTAAAATAACTTTAACTCTATCAAGGCTCTGCAGAGTCTAGCGTATGCCAGCTTCTGGCCTGCGTTTGTAGCACACTTTTTGTGCTAGTTTTAGTTGGTTTTGCACACACAAATTTCGTTTTTAATAAAAATAATTGCCGCAAAAGCGAGAGAGGGGAGAGCTGAGAGTCGAGGGTGCATGTGAGACGTTTGTTGCCTTTGAATGTGGCCAGAAGCGAAGTTGGCTGCAAGGAAAATGTGGTGGACAACATTTTTGCGTTTGCTTTGATGCAATTAATGTGAGCTAAGAATGCAAACAGGCAGGCAGCTGTTTGGCGTGGGTGTGGAGTGGGGAGTGGGGAGTGGGGAGTGTGGAGCGGGGCGCAGGGAGCCGCATGGCCAAGGTCTAAAGTAAAGCGCTGGCAACATGCAGCAGACTTTTAGCTGGCGCCACTTGAGGCAGCTGCTGCATGCTGCACCATTGTAAACTGGCATCGTGGCAGGCAGCGACTGCTGCTTCCGTTTTTATGCGTTGTGGCATGGAGTGGCAACAAGTGCCACTTGCACTTTGACTGATGTGCCACGCCCCACAAAAAAAAAAAAAGTGGCATACGCCCCACACTACAACACTACAGCCAAGGCAAGGGCAAGACATCTTAGGCAGCTAAAAAGTGCGCAAAATGAAGTGGCAGCTGCTGTCTGAAAGGTGCTTCAACTTGAAGCATGCACGCAGCAGCAGCAACAGCAGCTGAAGAAGCTGCCGCAGCTAGGCAGCGAGTGTGCCGTGTGTGTGTGTGTGTGTGCTTCGTTTTCTTCTTAGCTGAATGACACTCGACTCGGCTGCGTTTGCCAGTTAACCTGTTTAGCTTGAAATTCAATTCAACTGCAGTTTGCTTTCTCCTCGCTTTCTCTACTCTCTCTCTCTTCTCTTCTTTTTTGCGCCGTGTTCTAAGCATCAATTCACCTGGCTGCCGAGCTGTGATTAATTGCATACAGCAGCTGCATTCAGGGTCATTTTAAGCGGCTGCTTTGGGTGGCTTGGGTGGTTTGTCCGCCCGCTTGGCACGCACTGCCTGTCACAACTGACCCGTCAGTCTGGCAGTCTGTCAGTCTGTCAGTCTGTCAGTCTGGCAGTCAGCTGCTCTTACACGCTCTGCCGACGCCACTGATGCCTGACAAATTGTTGCCGCACGTATGAATTTATTTTTGAATATTTTTCAAAACCTCTCGCCGCAGATTTAGATATTTTTTTATTATTTTTTTTGGCAGCAACAAATGCAATAACCAAAAAAAAAATAAATAAAAGATGGAAAATCCTCGAAAAAAATTGCGTCTATCGGCAATCAGATTGTCTAAAATAAATCTAAATTTTTGCGTTGCTTTTCTATTTTGTATTTTATGTGTGCTGCCAAAGCGTTTTAAACAACATGCAATTAAGTGAGCTGCCGCTCTCGAATTTCGAATGCCCTTGTTGGCATATGTTTATATAAGCGATTTTAGGGGCTTGCAGCGAGTGGGGCGTATGTCAGCTATATAAATCTAAAGGCTCATAAATCGGGTTACAGAGCGCACAAATATCAGGTGAATGTAGTTAACAAGCGAGTGAATTTATGATTAGATAAAGAATTAAGAGTGAAAGTTACATAATCAGCGAGTGGAGAATGGTAGCGAGTGAATGCAATTAGTGACTGTAGAATTGTAGCGAGTTTATATAATAAGCAAAATATGAAGAATTTAGAGCGAGTTTAGATAATCAGCGAGTGGAGAATTGTAGCGAGTGTAGATAACAAGCGAGTGAATTTATGAATAGATAAAGTATTTAAAGCGAACTTACTTGGTCAGCGAGTGGAAAATGGTAGCGAGTGAATCCGTCGAATGAGTGTAAAATTGTAGCGAGTGTATATAATAAGCAATAGATGAAGAATTTTGAGCGAGTTTAGATAATCAGCGAGTGGAGAATTGTAGCGAGTGTAGATAACAAGCGAGTGAATTTATTAATAGATAAAGAGCTTAGAGCGAACTTAGATTATCAGCGAGTGGATAAATAAAGCGATTGATCCTGTTAAGCTAGAACAGTTATATAGCGAGTGTAGATAACAACCAATAGATGATAAGTTTAAAGCGAATTTAGTTAATCAGCGAGTGTAGAATTGTAGCGAGTGAACTTATCAAACGAGTATAGAATTGTAGCGAGTGCAGGTATATAGCGAGTGTAGATAACGAGCGAGTGAATCTGTCAAGGGAGTGCAGATATATAGAGAGCTTAGATAAGAATCAAGTGACGAGTCTAGATGTTCAACGAGTAAAACCGAATAGCGTGTGAATGTATTAAACTAAATGTTTCTGTGGAATAAGGAGATGCGAGTTATTGTAGCGCATGTATGAGTAACTAGCCCGCAAGTGAATAGATATAGCGAGTGTAGTAAAGCAAATAGCGAGTAGAAATCGCGAGTATATAATTGCAGTGAGTAGGATAACTTTTCTATCGAGTATAGATAACCAGAGATTCCAGTGAGTTTTAACGAGCAAATGGTGAGTAGACTTCTAGCGAGTGAATGCAGCTAGCGAAAGAATGAACACAGCGAGTGCACGAATGTATCCAGAATGTGAATATGGTTGATTTCGTAGAGAGTAGACACAACCAGCGACTGCAGTGAGTGTGCTCAAGTAAATAGCGAGTAGAATTCTAGCGAGTTAATGCAGCTAGCACACGAATGCAGCGAGTACAATAGAGAAACACAGCAATGGCAGCGAGTAAGTATGACGAGCGTAGCTCGCACAGACAGAGCGAAGAATATAGAAAGCGAGACCAAACCAACGAGTAGCTTACGTAAAGCGTTTGCCAGGCAGCACATAACTAACCGTGTGAGAGAGTATAACAATTAGAAAAGCATTTTCAAATGAATTGTTGGCCTGGTCGGCGCACTTGTTGTCGCCGCAACGTTACCGGCCATCAAAATGGGCATTGCCAATGTGCTTGTGGCAGCTGTGACCAGCTGGAAGCGCTGTTCCATGGGTATAGGCAGCGTTTACAGCATGAATTTTTGGTATTTGGAGATTTATTGTCAATTTGACTTAAATTATGCATGTGACAGATAAGGCGAGGGGCTGATAGCGGGGCAGGCAGCGGGGCAGCAGGTGGAGCGGCAGTTGCTGCATCTTCACATATTTTTAGGCATTTGTCATATTTTATCACTGCCTAAATGCGCGCCATAAATAAATGTCTTACTGCCTTTTCATTCCTTTTGCTATATATTTTTTTTTTTTTGCGAACTGATTTAATAGACTAGAGCTTGCCACGTGAGCTGGCTCACAATGCTTAGTCTTGTGTTACCTGCCAACTGCCAACTGCCGACTGCCGACTGACGCATAAATTTTAAGCCAAAAACCACGACGAGCAGCGGCAACGCAGCGATGCCAACTCGATAATAATTTGTCAAATGGCACAGCTAGCTCTGTTTCCTAGTCCCTACTCTTTCCCTTACACGCTCTCTCTGTCTTCCTCTCTCTCCTCCTCTCTCTCTCAGCCACTCTCTCTCTCTCTGCCTTCTCCCTTCGCTCTTTCTCTGTTGCCTCTAGCTAACCGCTTGGCGACGATTTGCAGCGCATGCAATTTATAGCAGCGCTTATGCCTTTGAAACATTTTGTCTCATTTTGTTGGCTTTGGCATTGGCATTGGCCAGCCCCTCCCCCTCCCCTCTCACACACACAGCTCACTGTTATACGCTTGCCCCAGAGGCGTGGTCCACACATAAATGGCTGTGGCAACGGTGCGCTCAATTAAACAGCAATTGCATTGCCTTACAACAGTTATGTGTGTGTGTGTGTGTGTGTGTGTGTGTGTGTGTGTGTGAATGTGTGTGCATATGTGTAGATGTGTGTGTGCTCTTAATGGTAGCAGCTTATGCGACCGTTAATTGGTTGCGGCGCTTTCGCTAACTGCGCGCCTTCAAAATGTTGCAAACGGCCGCTGCAACAATTTATGCCGCACGCCATCAAAGTGGTAGCGGATTACGCTTCATCACTTATCAATGAATGATTCATTCCCAATCTCCCCCTCCCCCTCCACACTCCCTCCTCAGTTCACTCCTTACCAACAAAAAACTAATTTCACATTTTCGCAAACGCAACGGATTTCAATTCAATTGAAATGTTTCGAAGAAATCTAACAAGTATAAATAGCCAATGGAATCTGGTTAGGCTTCATTTGCTGCACGTGCTGGGAATTGGCAGTTGAAAGTGGCCAACAAGTTTAGCAGAGGGAAGGGGGGCATTTGTTGGCTAACAGCGGCAGTGGCAGCGGCTTCCTGTATGCGCTGAAATAATTAAAAACTTTTTTATGCGCATTGCCAAGGCCAACACAATTACAGCAACAACAGCAAGAGCTGTCAAAGAATTGGCTATTAGCTGAACATGGCATACTCTTAGCCGGAGTGTGAGGCACCCAATGTAAGCAGAGTAGTTAAGCAAATGCATTTGAATGTCACTGATTCTTGGCTTAAAAAATTCAGAAAACTTATGCAGTGCTAAAAAGTTGACATAAGTTAAATAATAATTAAATTAATAATAATTATTTACTATGAAATATAAGGCAAATATTAAAACAAATTAAATGTTATTCAATTAATCATAGATAATAATATATAACAAATAAAAATAAGAGACGGAAGAAAGCAGAATTTAAGAAGAATTTAAGTTTTTATAATATTATTACAATTAATTCTTTTCACATGCATTTATTTTTAATTATATTTCTTACAATTTCCAATTAAACAATAGAAATGTGCTTTCATATATATATATACATCGTTCTGTGCTCCAAGTATATATATGCATAGCAGCTTAAATTGAAAGGAGAAATGTTTTAAATATGTGCCAACAATTTGTTTTAAAGTATTTCATAGCAATGTTATTTATTGATTTTATTTATTTATAAATTTATTTTATTTATAAATTATAAACGTTTTATATAAATAATAAAAATATATAAATAATTATTTGTGTAAGTATTGCAATATTTTCTACATCTTTAAATTATATTAATTTAATATTATAAAAAAGTAATATAATATTTGCATAAATTCTTAAATTTATATATACTACTTAATATAGATTATATTTACATTTCTTATTTTCCATTGATATTTAAGTAAAAAGTTTTATGTTAAGTTCCTGTTAAGTTCTGCTGGAGTTTCTTTTGGTGTAAGAGACGTTAATACAAAATCAATTTGTTGCAGGGCACAAAATGGAATTGTAAAAACGTCGCCGCAAACACGCAGCAGCGGCAACAACAACAACAACAACAACAACAACAACAACAACAACAACAACAACAACAACAGCAGCAGCAACAGAAGTGGCAGCATTTACGGGTTGGAAGGGGGAAGAGTAGGGGAGGCGGGAGGCATAAACCAAATTCCTTGGCCATTGGATGCCTCAACCACTTTGCAATGTGCTGAAAATCAAGCGGTCGAGTCGTAAACATTTTTTAATTCATTTTCCAGCGCGCTTAAAAATACACACACACACATACACACACACACACATAGACACACACACACACATAGACACACTCACACGCCATTAAACAGCTGCAGCTGTACTTTAGCTACCGCCATTTTCTTTGGCTCTCGCTGTCGACAACGCTGCCATTCGATATGCCTCTCTCTCTCTCCTTCTCACCCTCTCTCACACTCTCCCTCTCTCTCTCTCCTGCTCACTTTCTTACTAGCTCTGCTCTGTGGTTGCTTCTGTGTGTGGCTGTGGCTGTGGCTGTCGCTGCGGCTGAGTGTTTGCGTTTCTCAAATTGTGTGAATTTATTTTTATTTTTATTTTTTTGTTTTGTTTTTATTTTTATGGCGCCTGAAATTATGCTTATTTCGCCATTTCTGTTTAGCTCTTAAAGAAATTAAAAAAACCGAAACAAAAAACTGGGCAATGGCAAGGCCTGGGCGTGTCTGCCCTATGCCTTGGCGCCTGGCTCCATACACATTATTGTTGGCCTCTGCCGCAACCCATTCTAAATGCCAAGCGAAAGGCAACAACTTTCTCTTGCTTCCTTTGTGGCTATTGTCAATGGCTAAATTTTAAATGTATATAAAAAATAATAAGAAATATGTATAAAATGTATAAAAATATGAATAATAATAACAATAATAACGACCTCATTTCAGTAATTAGTGCAAGCCTTCAAATTGCCTAATTTGCAATTCAAATCAATGCGAGAACTCGTCTTTCATTGAATTATATTTGCTTGTTTATGTGCGCAAAAGATTCGCTGTCAATTCAATATGGCTTTAATGGTTTTTGCCGGGGCCAACTGCTTTTGGCAGCCACTGTGTCACATTGTGACAGCCATTCGACAAACATTTTGATATTGACACACGGCTACATTTATAGAGCATCTCTTGTTCAATGCCAGATATCAAATACTCATTACAGTCATGCCTCGCTCTGTGCTACTGTTGTGGCGGGGTCAATGAGGGAACTTAATGATCATTAAACAAATGAACAAATGAAAAGGCACATGAAATATTGAAACATTGAGTAGCTGAAAATAGAATTGAAGCAAAATGAAACGGAAAAACAATCAAAGAAGGTTCTCCTTGAGTGGACGAATTTCAAATACCCTTATCTATTATCTATTATCTATTATCTATTATCTATTATCTATTATCTATTATCTATTATCTATTATCTATTATCTATTATCTATTATCTATTATCTATTATCTATTATCTATTATCTATTATCTATTATCTATTATCTATTATCTATTATCTATTATCTATTATCTATTATCTATTATCTATTATCTATTATCTATTATCTATTATCTATTATCTATTATCTATTATCTATTATCTATTATCTATTATCTATTATCTATTATCTATTATCTATTATCTATTATCTATTATCTATTATCTATTATCTATTATCTATTATCTATTATCTATTATCTATTATCTATTATCTATTATCTATTATCTATTATCTATTATCTATTATCTATTATCTATTATCTATTATCTATTATCTATTATCTATTATCTATTATCTATTATCTATTATCTATTATCTATTATCTATTATCTATTATCTATTATCTATTATCTATTATCTATTATCTATTATCTATTATCTATTATCTATTATCTATTATCTATTATCTATTATCTATTATCTATTATCTATTATCTATTATATATTATCTATTATCTATTATCTATTATCTATTATCTATTATCTATTATCTATTATCTATTATCTATTATCTATTATCTATTATCTATTATCTATTATCTATTATCTATTATCTATTATCTATTATCTATTATCTATCTATTTATCTCTACTGTGCTAACTACAGTAACTCTTCTATAGAGTATAGTAGGTCCCACATTGCCCTGTCACATTTCTGTTTAATTATATATTCTACAAGAATTGTGCTTATATATATAATATTTTTTTTAACAATTTCTTGTGTGGTGAGGCAATGTTAATTACTATTTGCTTCGCTTTTTCGTTGCGACTTTTTGTTAATTAAAACTTCAAGTGCACTTTGGGGGCTCAATCTTGCCATTAGATGTTGGATCTACGTTGGACGACTTATTAAAAATGGAATATTCATTTAATGAGCTGTCACTTGACAATAAACGCATCAATGGCTTAAT
Organism: Drosophila macrospina; assembly: GCA_035042075.1. NCBI lineage: Eukaryota > Metazoa > Arthropoda > Insecta > Diptera > Drosophilidae > Drosophila > Drosophila macrospina. Next base: position 1,399,321 of record JAWNLW010000133.1, on the reverse strand, counting down.
ACTCAATAGTAGTTGTTGTCAATTGACAAATATCATAATTTATTGCAGATTTATTGGCTCAGTGGCAATTAAAAGCAATATATGAAATTGTTTTCAAATGGCAACTGCAATAGTTTATAACTGAACTAACAACAAAGTCTGTTTTAATAGCAAATCAATAAATATGTGATTGATGACTTATTAATATTTGAATTATAATATGAAGTAAAACAAATTAAGTATAAATAAATAAAATAGAATGAAATAAATAAGCTGTCTTTGAGTAATTTTATAAATATAAAGGAATAATTTCATCAATCTCTTCTACTCAATTATTTGTAGAAATATAAAGAAAACTCTTGAATAGTCAACAAGGTTAGACAGCTTAATTAACGTTAACGTAATTTCCAATTTCTTTTTTCTACATTTGATTTTTCTAGCAATTACCATAAAGTATTCTAAACTTTGACATGCAGAAAGCACAAATACTGCTGAATTTCAATTTATTTTATTTTGCTTTTTTTCACCCTCCCATTTCCGAATTCCCCCAAAATATTGCAAGCCATAAAAATGCTACGTTAAGTAACTCAACTGATATGCTAACTTCATTTTTTGTATTTCCGGCGCCTTCAAGTACTTCCGTCGTGCTCGTCGGTTGCCAGGCTCAACAACTCACATTTCTAGGCACAAAGGAAACACAAAAGTGTTTGCATTTAAAAGGAACCAAAAAAAAAAGAGAGACAGAAAAAGAAAATTCATTGAATGCCCTTTGCAAACACTTTGCGAATTGTTTGTGTGCATAAAAATACTAATTTAATTTGTCTTTTTATGCTTAAAATTCTATAGATCCTATGAGTTAATTATTGTGACAACGTAGCGCGGCTATTGTAGCTCTACGGCAAGTGTATCCCAGCTGCGACAAGGCAATGTTAAAGAGGAATACTTGAAAAATGTGTGGTCGAGAGTTGAGGCAGAGCTGGAGTGTCGTATGAGGCAGTAGAGAGAGAGGGAGAGAGAGAGGGAGAGGGAGAGAGAGAGAGAGGGACAGAGCTACAATATATAGTTTATGGGTTAAGCTCGCTGGCATATTTATGGCAAGCATTAGGTTTTGATAGGCTTTGCTCTGACGTACATATTTATCTAGCTATATGTTTGTGTGTGTAAATTCCACAATTAAATGATTATCTATAGATAATTTGTTTAAACATATTTTAAATGGCAGGCTAAACGAGCTCTAACTACAATTCATTAGCTGCCGTTTATGCTAGAGTTAACACAGATAATTGTAGTGCTCGGCCCCGCTCCAAACACTGCAAAGCTCAGCGAACCAAGGCTCGCTTCGAACACACACAGAGAGCGAGAGAGGGAGAGACATAGAGTGTGAGGGGGGAAGAGAGTGGTAGAGTGGGGTATAGGGTAGCCATACACACACTCATAACTAGGCAAAAGTGGCAGCATAAAGTAAACAAATTACGCTGTTGACCTTCGCTTGAATGGCAGCAAAAGTTTTTCCCTTTTTTTTTGCTGCTGTTGGCTGAATGTTGTTGGCCCAGAGTCTCAATTGTGGCACAAAGGCCAAAACAGGAGAAGAGCTTTGAGCGTGAGGCACAGACAATTTCTTTAGCATATTTATAGGCATTATTTTTCAATGATTTCCAGCAGCGACTTTGCCTCGTTAGCGGGCAGCTTAGTTCCTGCTGCTGCTGTTGCTGCTGCTTCTTCTTCTTCTACTTCCACTTCCACTTCTGCTGCTGCTTCTGCTTCTGCTGCTTCTGCTTCTGCTGCTTCTGTTCTTCTGCTTGCTTTTGTGGCAGCAGCAGATTTATGCTCTTGCCAAAGTTTTTTAACAATATCTAGAATTTACGATTGTCAAAACATGCTCGTATACAAAACAACTAAGCATGCTCCAGGCGAGTGTGCACGACTGTGAGATGCCCTGTACCCAGTTGCTTTTCTAACACAACATTTATTTGCATACACATACGTGCTTATGAAAGCACTTACACATATAAGCAAACACTTTATACGCTTTGTTTCTTCTTCTTGCTTTAGACTATTAGTGTGCCAAGTTGTTTTGTTAATAACTTTTGAGTTTATTATACGAATTTCAGCAAATTTTCAGGATAATATAGAACTAATGTTTGTATTCTATGTGTGCAATCCCAGGGATATAGCTTTGTTATTGCTCTTGTAAATCGCTTTGCTTAGATGGGCTTATGATATAGAGAAAGGTTTATATTAGGGCTGGAGCTTCTAGCTCTTGTAGTTCTTGAGATCTAAAAGAAGATGAGATAAACAGAAGGAGGGAGAAGCAAAAGGAGAGGCAAACAGAAGAAGAGACAAGCAAATGAAGGGACAAACAGAAGAACAGACTAACAGAGGAAGAGATAGGCAGAAGAAGAGTCGAAGTAGAGGAGAGATAAACAGAAGAATAGATAATCAGGAGGAGAGTCAAACAGCAGGAGAGATATAAAGTGAAGTAGAGATAAATAGAAGTAAAGATAAACAAAAGTAGAGACAAATAGAAAAAGGGACAAACAGAAGAAGAGACAAACAGAAGAGTTAAACAAAAGGATAGATAGAGACAAAGAGAGACAAATTTAAAGAGACAAAGAGAAGAATAGATAAACAAAAGGATAGATAAACAATTAAACAAAAGAAGAGACAAGCAAAAGAATAGTCAAACAGATGGAGAGACAAACAGAAGAAGAGCCAAGGAAATGAAGAGACAACCAGAAGTAGAGGCCGGCAGAAGAACAGACAAACAGAAGAGATAAACAAAAGGATAGATAGACACAAAGAGAGACAAATTAAATAAGACAAACAGAAGGAAGGGTAAACAATAGCAGAACATATAAACAGAAGAACAGACAAGTAAAAGGAGAGACAAACAGAAGAAGAAACAATCAGAAGAAGGAGAAACAGGAGCACAGACGAAGCTGTCTACAATATACCTTATGTTATCAAAGCTATCACTGCCACACACATTTCCCCTCTGGTCAAGTAGACCCTTTGAAAGTTTTCAGCAAAGTACAGGGTATAGCAGCACATAACAAGGGGGACACAAGTTGGTTAACTAAGCAACTGCCTCTGCTTTGAATTGTTTTGATTTAGTGAGTCGGGTTGGACATTTAATTAGTGTCGCCAGCAAGTCGGCACAACTCGATAAATATGGCTGGCTGGCTATTAGTTAGCAGACAGTCAAGTTGGGCCCACTTAAAGACGTGATAAGCCTTCATATAGAACTCATTCATTCATTCACTCATTCACTCATTTAGAATGCTTGCGCTGCATTAAAATTGAATTTTATTCAAGTCAACGAACTGTTTTGTTTTTTTCTTTTGCCTCTTTACATTTTTTTACATTTGTCAAGCATTTGCTATTTCTTTAATTTGCTGTTATATTTGTTGCCAAAAGCGAAATGTATCTTTGGCAATTATCAAAGTCTTGGCCCCAAAAGTCTGCGCCTGACAATCGTGTTAATGAGCTACCCAATGTCAATTGCAACCCAAAATATTCGGCACGCCCGCAGCGCTTTGTGAATCGCAGATGCTGTAAAATGGTGCTCAACGCATTAAACTGGCACTGCCCGACTGCTAGATACCCTGTGCATAACATTGGCATATATTTTAGTAGAAAGAACTCGCATTTTTCAGTAGATTTATTGCAGTTTTAGTACTTTACATTTTGTATACCCTGTAGAACTGGCTTAAGTGGGTATGCTATACGCGTGATCTTCTAAGCCGACTGCTCTTTGTTTTTAACACACATCACAAGGCCCAAATGCGAGAGTTTCTTGCAAATTTCTGGCTCCATAGTTGTGGAAGTTGTCGTTGGTGTTGTGGGCCTTGTTGTTGGCCTGGCATAAACAGGAGTTGGATAATGATAGCCAGGTTGGTGCTGCTGATGATAGCCGGCTGGAAAGCCCGGTGGCGGCACAGGAGGAAAACCAGCTGGAGGAAAGCCAGCTGGAGGAAATGGTACGGGGGGAAGTGGATGGCCAGCAGCTGGTGACGCCTTTGCAGGATCTGTTGGTCGAGGGAATTCACATGGTGGATATGTTGGATAGGGAAACGGCCAGCCATATAAATATTTCAAGTATAAATAATAATTTAAGTAAGAGTTCGGTGTGGCTCCAAATTGTCGATTAGCAGCCGTGGAGTCCTGATCGGCTTCCTCTTGATCCTCGTAGCTCTCCTCCCCTAGTTTATAGGCCAACACATTGCTGCCAGACTTGGGCACAGACCTGGCCATAACCAGGCCACAACAAAGTGCCAACAGAAGAAAAAGCGCAATTCTTAAGCTCATTTTGCGAGTGCTTGCAACGAACTAACGAATTGGCTCAAACGACTTAAGTATTTATAGCCAAAAGAAAGTGCGATTAAATGCGGTTAACTGAAATTATGTTCACTAAATCTACAAGAATTCTATTTGTTATTAACAAGAGAACATAATGGACAAGTTGAAGTCATTCTTAGCAAAGATTGCGAATCTGTTGAGCTTCCATAATCAGTTAAACCTAAATCTTTATAAAGCGTTGTAAACTAATAAATAATAATTAATCATCAAATAGTTTAACTTAAGAGAAGACAACATTCAGCGGCACTTTGATAAACAGCTGTAATATTATTTATAAGATATTAACTTTTCTACTTTTATAGTCTAACATATTTCAGACACTCAATGTGCTAGTTTCTTCTGTGATAATCATCAATGATCCCTCATTTGTTGCTGTGCTTGAGGCAACTTTGCTCTACTTTAAGCTACCCTGTTAATTTCATAACACAGCTAAAGTTATAAAAGAGAAATTAATATTTATAATATATATTTGTTAATAAATCTTAGTGATTAGTTTAAGTTTGTAAAAAGATAACAAACATCTGCACTTAATACTCATATGCTAAATCAAACTGAGCAACTCTATGCTACCCTGTAAAGTTCATATTATAGTTAGAAGTATAAAAAAGTATATGTATATGTATATGTATATGTATGTGTATATGTATATGTATATGTATATGTATATGTATATGTATATGTATATGTATATGTATATGTATATGTATATGTATATGTATATGTATATGTATATGTATATGTATATGTATATGTATATGTATATGTATATGTATATGTATATGTATATGTATATGTATATGTATATGTATATGTATATGTATATGTATATGTATATGTATATGTATATGTATATGTATATGTATATGTATATGTATATGTATATGTATATGTATATGTATATGTATATGTATATGTATATGTATATGTATATGTATATGTATATGTATATGTATATGTATATGTATATGTATATGTATATGTATATGTATATGTATATGTATAGCACATATCCCCCAACTTTGCGCAACTTTATGCTACCCTGTAATTCCATACTTTCGCTAAAGTTATAAACAATTATATTGTGACAGTAATTTGTTTTATTTGCAATAAATAATTGTTGATTTAAAATAATTTAGTTCTGCTTTAGTAGCACACGAGGCCGAGGGGGAAGACCTTCTTGCAGTACTTGGTGTTCTCTGATTTGGGTGGCTTCGTTGTGGGTCTGGGCTTGGGTGGCTTGGGATATGGATAGGGATAGGGATAGGGGTAGCCGGGATAGGGGTAGGGAAAGCCAGGATAGGGATAACCAGGATAGGGATAGCCAGGGTAATGGGGATGTCCTGGGTAATGGGGATGTCCAGGGTAATGGGGATGTCCTGGGTGGTGGGGATGTCCTGGGTGATTGGGATGTCCTGGGTGATTGGGATGTCCTGGGTGGTTGGGATGTCCTGGGTGATTGGGATGTCCTGGGTGATTGGGATGTCCTGGGTGATTGGGATGTCCAGGTGGTGGTGGTGGCGGTGGTGGAGGTGGAGGAGGTGCCGGTACTTCACCGCCCGTGCCGTCATCATCCGATAATGCTGCCAATGGTGCTGGTGCTCCCAGTGATGAGTAGGGATAGGAATAGGATGGATAGCCATAGGGGGGATAGTAATATGGATTCTGACGTCCTGTATCCTGGGCCAAATCATCTACTTGCTCCGCATCTGTAGCTGCAAAAGCATTGCTATCATCCTCCTCCTTCTGGGCCCTCAGATTGCTGTAGAATGTGTCGGCGTCGTACACCTGCTGATCGTCGACATTGTAGTCCTCTAGTTTGTAGACCAGCACATCCTTTTCCGCCTTTGGCACACCCTTTGCCGCAGCCAGGCCACAGCCAAGTGCCAGCAGCAGGCAGAGTACAAATTTCGAGCTCATTTTCTGAGCGTTTGTGTTCAACTGATTAATGACAGTTTCCGATTTGGTATTTATAGGCGGACTCCTCCCTTGTCACCAAAGTCACCAATGGACTGACAACTTAATACAGCTGTTTGTATATTAAAATTGTAAAATTGACCCACATTGCTGAGAGCCAAAAACTTTATCTGCAATCGAATTTGAATGCGAATATGTCAAACAATGGCATGCAAATCAGTTGAGCCATTAAACTCAGCCAAGAACTTGGCGAAATTTCGCTTTGATTTAACTGTTTCTTTTACTTCCACGAATCAAATTGTTGATCAAATTTTAATGCTAATTTAACTGTTTTCATTCCATGTTGAGCAAACATTTCTTTTGTCATACAATACAGAATTTGTTTGTGAATCTTTTGCTTAAGAAAAGTTTATTAAACTCAGCCAAGAACTTGACGAAATTTCGCTTTGATTTAACTGTTTGTTCTACTTCTACAAGATATCTTGTTTTGATATCTAAATTTGATCACTTTTCTATTAGCTCTTAATGCTAATTTAATCTTAAGTTAAGCAAACATTTCTTTGCCTCTTATAAGTCATTTTAATATTGACAACTTTTCAGAGATTATTTCGCTAGAAATATTATAATAAAATATACAATTTGCGTGTTAATATATTCTCTATTTTAGCCAAAAAACTCAGCTAAGAACAAGTCAAAATTTAGTTCACTCAATTTTATATTACTAAGTGAATGTATTCAAGTTTTAAGTTGAGTAAAAAGTTACCTAAGCTACATTTCTTCTCTTTTATTTATTTATTTATTATTTAATTTATTTGTTCAACTTTTTCTAATTTAAAATATATAAAATAATTGCATTAAAAAAATTTTAATATTCTACAAAAAATAAATCATTAATTTCAAAGAGAATTGCATTTCAGAAACTAAAATAGCTTACATATTTACACGCACACACATGCATATCTAAACACATGCAAAGTTCGCGCACTCAAAGTTACAACATGCACACAACGAACGCTAGATGGCGCCAGCGCTGCCTTTGACGCTGCGGAGTATGAAAAACAATTTCTTAAGCAACTTTTCTGTTTGTTGAGCAATTGTAATGAAATTTGCAAGGCATCAATAAAGTAATTTAGTGTATTTTCATAATTTACATCATTTTATTTAATTTGTTTAGATTTGCAATTGATTTTTACATTTTTTTAGAAGCAAACTTTGCCGCGTCGCTGAAACTGCTGACAATTCGCAGCTGTCTTCGATTAACGTCTCGGAGCGAAGCTATGGCTAGTGTAGGGACTAGGATATGGAAAGCCAGGATAAAAAGCATAGGGATTGCAGTAAGCAGGCAAAGTATGATAAGGATAGAAATTCGTTTGTGGCCACAGCTCTGCATCCAATTCAGTTTCCGCTTCAGTTGTCACTACATCATCATCATCTTCATCCTCATCTACAACTACTGCATCCTTGTCCACTTTGGGAAATAGATAATTCTTAAAGGGTGTTTCAGGCAGTTTCCAGTTAAACGCTGAGCCAATCCAGCGACCCTGGTCAACAGTGGTCTTGCCAATGCTTCTAGGATTGGCAAAGAACTCAGCAGCTGCGTAAAGATCGCGACTGTGAATGCTGCCATCATCCAGTTTGTAGAGCAAGTCCTTTGTCATCCCATTGGCCTTGGTAAGAGCAGCACAAAGTGCCAACATTAGACTAAGCACACAAATAACTTTCATCTTGCAACTGTTGAGCTCAGCATTGTAGATTGTAGTTTATATACTTTCAACTTCAGCACTTGTAATGTTAATGAAGGTGAACAAACTCACTTGGCAGTTACACTTATCTAAGCCATTAAAGCGATCATCAGTTAAGCAATTTGGGCAAATTAATCAGCCATAAATAACAAAGTCAGCAGCTGCAAGAAACACATTTCTAGCTGTTTATGAGTTGATTAATTCAACACATAAATGTCAAAGAAAAATCTCGTTGAGTTGTAAAAATCAAAACAAAATTAATAATTCATTAATTAATAGTTTAATTTATTGTTTTTTTTTTATTTTAATTTAAATTATGATTTATTGTTAATATATTCTCGTTCGTTTCAGGCGGAGGTGCAAATCTTGCCCAAGCCAATGATAACCTTGCAAAGCTGTGGCGTCTCCTCGGGCTTGTCTTCAGTTCTTGGGCGATGGGAATGGCCACGATAGTGATAGGGATAATGTGGATAGGGATAGCCATAGGGATAGCCATAATACGGATAACCATAATAGGGATAACCATAGTAGGGATAGCCGTAATAGGGCCAGCCGGGATATGGATAAGTGGGATATCCAGGCTGATGAGGATGGCCAGGATGATGGGGATGGCCAGGATGATGAGGATGGCCAGGATGATGAGGATGGCCAGGACGACCGGGGCGTACAGGGCGACCAGGGCGACCAGGGCGACCAGGACGACCAGGACGACCAGGGCGACCGGGACCACCAGGACGGCCAGGACGACCGGGACCACCAGGACCACCAGGACCTCCAGGACGACCAGGACGACCGGGACCAGCAGCACTCTGCTCGAATGTCGCTTGGCTCGCAAACTCCTCATAATTCGAATAATCCTCTTCCCCCTCCACACCCTCCTCGTAGTCAAGTCCCTCCTCTGGTCCAAAATCAAAGCCGCCAGCTTCTACATCAGTCTCATCCTGAGCTGCAGCCACAGCTACTTCACGATCATCCCGACTGATCGCCGTTGGTTTCACGGCAATGGCAACGCCCACGTCCACGTCAGCGGGCAGGGCAGCGGGAGCGGCGGCGGCGGGCAGGGCAGCGGGTACGGCAATGGCAATGCCACACCAGAGTGCCAGGCATAGGCAAAATGTCAGTTTGAGGCACATGCTGCAAATGATAAGAATCTCAAAACGCACATAGGTATTTATATATGCATAGGTGCGCAGAAGCCGAATTAGTTTAGAATGTTGACCCAGTTAAGAAGTGTGGTCAACAAAAGCCTAGCAGAAGCAGCATACGATCAGCTAACGACAAGCAAACTATTCACATGCAAATCAGTTGAACTAATATGATCAGATTAAGCGTACATTCTAAATTCCGCACCCAGAAGACTCTGATTGGCAGAACTCTTGATATAAGAGCTGTAGCTCTACATTGATATGAATCATTGAACTTTGACAGTGACATGTGATGAACAAGTTGTTTAGCTCTCAGTAACTAGTTCAGCAATTAATCACAGTCTTAGTTCGAGTTGGCATACTATATATAAGCAGCAGCACAATGGGTTTGCTAAACTTGTAATGCTAAACTTTGTAATGAAATTTTAATGCTCAGAGAATACAATGAATTATCGCTATTTATGAAATGTAATCTCAAGTGTTTTTTTCTTTTCTTAAACATATTTTATAGTTTAGCTTGAAGTTAGCGCTTGCAATTTAGTAAATTCACCTTTAATGGTATTTCTAATGAAGCAAAGCTGTTTATTTTTATTAGAAAAGTAACTTTAAATACTTATTTATTTATATTTAAAGGAGTATTTACTTTTATTAAAATAATCTAAAGCTTATGTTAAATTTTGAGCTAACAATTTGCGAAACTGGCTTTTAATGATATTTCTAATGAAATTTAGCTTATTATTTGTGTCAGCAAATCAACTTTGAATATTTGTTAATGTATTCAAACGGCAAGAATATTTACTTTACCCAATCAGTTTATTAATTTTAAAGTTCAAGTTCAAGCTGAAGTTAACAATTTAGTGAATTCACTTTTAATGATATTTCTAATGAAATTTAGCTATGTATTTATATTAGAAACTTCTCTTGAAATATTTATTTGTGTAATGTAATCACAAGAGTATTTACTTTTGCTCATGAAATTACCAATTTTAAAGTTTAAGTTGAAGAAAACACTTTTAATGATATTTCTAATGAAATTTAGCTATCTATTTATATTAGAAACTTCTCTTGAAATATTTATTTGTGTTAATAATCACAAGAGTATTTACTTTTGCTCATGAAATTACCAATTTTAAAGTTTAAGTTGAAGAAAACACTTTAAATGATATTTCTAATGAAATTAGAAATTGTTTTTAGTACTTAAAAAAACTAATACTATTTATTTATGTTATTTACTTATGTAAGTCACAAGAGTATATACTTTTTTAATAATATTATCAATTGTAAAGTTCAATTTGAAGAAATCACTTTAATGTACGATTAAGCGTACATTGTAAATTCCGCACCCAGAAGACTCTGAATGGCAGAACTCTTGTTTAAGAGCTGTAGTTCTACATTGATATGAATCAACACAAGATGAACAAGGTGTTTAGCTCTCAGTAACTAGTTCAGCAATTAATCACAGTCTTAGTTCGACTTGGCATACTATATATAAGCAGCAGCACAATGGGTTTGCTAAACAAAGTCCAACAAAATGTTTGTCGTATTATTTAGTCTAGTTTTGTTCAGTCTCTCGGATGGCATGCTGCTCGGACTCTATAGAACGCCCAATGTGCATGTAGCCACCTATACACCCAATGGACAGCTGCAACTTGTGGGCAATCAGCCAGCGTGGCTGTTGCAGGTGCTGAACAAGACAACATTGCAGCCAGCAACGACAACAGAGTCCAATCAATTGCCAACTCGCACATTCTGGAGGAACTTCATCAAGCGCTTTCAGTGGGAGCCGCAAGTGATCCAAGTGAATGGACGAGAACTGAGAGAGACACAAGTGGAGACAGTGGACTTGGTGTTGGCGCTGCCTGTTGAAGATCCCCGCACTGATCATTTGCAATATTATAGCATTTAAATGTAAACCTAAACCTAATTTGGTTAAATGCCTTGCGGCTTTCATTCACACGCTTGTCCATTAAAATTTTATGCAAAAATTTGAACAATCTTCAGCGCCTAATAAGAAATATCAACTTTGACATGGTGCCTAAGTTACAGCTGGGGCAAAATTATGCGCATAATTTTTGTAGAGTTATCATTTTTGCATAACTAATAGGTTAACATTAATGAGCTGGAACTGAACTCGGCCCAAACAACTAATCAACTCGAATCTATATAAAGATATTTGACCATTTGGCCATTGTGTCAGTTCTTTGTGCTCTGCAATAGGTCATAGAATGCTACGTTCCGCCGCTCTACCAATCCTTTTAGGCCTTTGTGCTCTAACACAAATCTACGCGTTGCAAGTGTACGCACGTGCCGCCGCAACAGCCGACGATGAGGAGGATCCTGCGCCGCAAGGACGCATCTTTCAAATTGTACGGGAATCAGTGCCATCGAGATATCCATACGATGGCAAACCGATTATAATTGCGCCGCCACCGCAAACACAATATCCATATCCACCGTATCAGCCGCCACAGCATATACCCATACCAGTGCCAGTGCATCCACCGTATCCGCCAACGATCATCAAGCCGATCATACACAAGCCACAACATCATCATCATCATGGCTCCCATGGCCATCATGGCCATCATGGCCATCATGGCAATCATCATCATCATCATGGCTATGGACCGTTTCCGCCATTCATTAACATTACGTACTCACCGATCTTGGGCGGCGGCTTGGATGTAGATTTGCCCGGAATTCGTACGGGAGACAACAAGCAGCAGGGGCAACAGCAATTGCAGGATATCTCACAGTTGTCGCAGCTGCTCTTGGCTCAAGCACAGCCGCAAGGCAGACCTCAGCAACAGCAGCAGTTGCCACAGTTGCAGCAGTTGCCACAGCAGCTACAACAGTTGCCACAGCTGCAACAGTTGCAACAATTGCAACAGTTGCAACAATTGCAACAACTGCAACAACTGCTACAATTGCAAATTCAATCGCATCCCTTCAACAACATTCAGGCTGACAACTTTGCACTCGCCGATGAGCCACAAGCCCAGCAGATTGTCTCGTATCTGCCAGCTGGAGAACTGCTTGACAGCGATTTGCAGGCGGAGGAGGAGCAAGCGATGCCCTCCCGAGCTCAGCTCCTGGTGCGTCGCCAGAAACCCAAGCGCAAGACCAAGAAGAACAAGAAGGCCAAGTTACAAACAATTTATGTAGCGCTTGATGCGGCCCAAGAGCAGCAACAAGCTCAGCCCGATATTGCGGAGGCCGCCATGTAATTTAATGCAATTTGTAATGAAATTTTAATGCTCAGAGAATACAATGAATTATCGCTATTTATGAAATGTAATCACCAGAGTTTTTTCTTTTCTTAAACATATTTTATAGTTTAGCTTGAAGTTAGCGCTTGCAATTTAGAAAATTCACCTTTAATGATATTTCTAATGAAGCAAAGCTGTTTATTTTTATTAGAAAAGTAACTTTAAATACTTATTTATTTATATTTAAAGGAGTATTTACTTTTATTAAAATAATCTAAAGCTTAAGTTAAATTTTGAGCTAACAATTTGAGAAACTCGCTTTTAATGATATTTCTAATGAAATTTAGCTTATTATTTGTGTCAGCAAATCAACTTTGAATATTTGTTAATGTATTCTAATGGCAAGAATATTTACTTTACCCAATCAGTTTATTAATTTTAAAGTTCAAGTTGAAGCTGAAGTTAACAATTTAGTGAATTCACTTTTAATGATATTTGTAATGAAATTTAGCTAAGTATTTATATTAGAAAATTCCCTTGAAATATTTTTTTATATAATGTAATCACAAGAGTATTTACTTTTGCTAATAAAATGATCAATTTTGAAGTTAAAATTGACGCAAACACTCTTAATAGTATTTCTAATTAAATGTTGCTCATTGTTTTTAGTACATAAAATACTAAAACTATTTATTTATGTTATTTACTTATGTAAGTCACAAGAGTATTTACTTTTTTTAATAAAATTATCAATTATAAAGTTCAATTTAAAGAAATCACTTTTTAATGATATTTCTAATGAAATGTAGGATACTATATTTATAAGAAAATTCACTTAAAATATTTATTTATGTGATTTATTTATGTAAGTCATAAGAGTATTTACTTTTTCTAATGAAATTATCAATTGCAAAGTTCAATTCAAAGAAATCACTTTTTAATGATATTTCTAATGAAATTGATTTATGTAATTTATTTATGCAAGTCACAAGAGCATTTACTTTTCTTAATTCCCAATACAATTCAAACAAAAATTGAAGCTCAAGTTAATAATTTAAAGCACTGCCTGAAGTTTAATGATATTTCTAATGAAATGTAGTTGTTTATTTTGTTTAGAAAATTAGCTTTAAATATATAGGCATGACAAGTAAACACACAAGAGTATTTACTCTTCTAAAGCTCTGTGCTCTAACGAGCTTTGTAATGCACAAAATAATGCATATAAAATTATAATTAAAATAGATATTTATGTTAAGTTAATTCACATGTGTTTTTATAACTCTGCGAGTTAATTACAAATTTCGGCCTCAAGGGAAATCAGCCAGAGGCAAAAATAGGGCCAGTAATTGATATGGCAAATATTAAATAGAACTATAATTAATTTTCAAACACACCAAATTGTATTAAGCGGCTTTAAAAATTCATCAATAAATTGCATAATTTAATTAAGCATGTGTGTAATAAAAAAAAAAAAAAATGCGTATTGAAAATCCTTTTAAGCTTTCACCAGTTCTAAACATGCAAATGTCTTTGACCTGAAAATGTCGAGAGAGAGAAAAAAATGATTGTGATATTAATTTTATGGGCACTTTACTTTCATTTGCTGTTAGCAGGAGACGCCTAAGATTAGGCATCTCAATTTCAATTATTTATGCAAATTGCACTAGAAACTCAATTTAAATATTAAATAAGGTCAAATAGTTTTGGAACATTAGCAACAGGTTATAAAAAGGGCACACAACGCTCTTAACTGACCTCAGTCAGTCAACAGAGACCAAAGACAGTTGACAGTTTTAATAATATAAGAAAACAAAGTTAAAGGCACAACAAATGCGGCTATTGATATTGCTGTTTGTGCTGTGTGTGGGCGGTGGGGTGTGGGCGGCTGAGGAGCAGCCACGTCAGGGGGAACACAATCGAGTTGTGCTGGAGCTGCCAACATTTAACTTTACGCGGCTCTACAATGATATTAATCTAAGGCAATTGTATAGTCGATTGTTTAACTCCACCAAGGAGCAGGAGCAGGAGAAGGAGCAGCCGCAGCAGGAGCAGGAGCAGGAGCAGGAAAAGGAGCAGGAGAAGCAGCAGCAGCAGCAGTCGACACCGCTGCCACTGCGTCAACTGCTCTTGCCGCAAACTCTGGACTCAGCAGCTCTACAGCCTGGCTATCAATATGCCTATGCAACGCCTGCAAATAATGGTATTTATCTTACCAACTTGTTAACAACGCCACGCAGTGGCAGCAACCCATTGAGCGACTTGCTTGGCCGACAATTTGGTGGTAGCCTGCCGGGCTTACAGACTGGTTTCAACTATGGCTTTCCCGCTGGCAATGGCTATCCATATGCAGGTTACTCGCACATCTTTGGCGCGAACAACTTGAATAATATACCCGGCCTAACTGTGCAAGAGTTGCCCTACTCGGCCGTGCTAGGCACTGGGGGACTCTACAATTATTACAACTATATAAACAGTCAACAAGGGCATGGACATGGGCATGGACATGGACATGGCTATTATGGATCTGGCTATCATGGGAATGGTTATCATGGATCTGGCTATCATGGATCGGGCTATTATGGATCTGGCTATCATGGATCTGGCTATCACGGGCCTGGCTATCAGCAATGGCTCGCTGGCCGCCGTGGTTATGGCAGTGCCGAGTCTGTAGAGAGTCTGGATTATGGCCAAGAAGCTGTGCATGGCTTGGGTCTAGATGAAAGCGATGATTACCTAAATGGCCAACACGATGATGATGATTATGCTGATGACACTGATGACTTGGATGTATATGGCGAGGGCGTTGGCGCTGTGGAAGCTGATAATGATGATGATGATTTCGAAGCTGGCGCTGAATTGTGGCGCAAAGCGAATGTGGTAACAAAAACAAACAGCAAAACAACGAAGAAGAAGCAGAAGAAGCAGAAGAAGCGCGGCAAACGCATTAGTTATTAATTAGTTCATAGTGTTTAAATAAATAAACTGACTGACAGCTGAATACAACTTGATTGTTTAAAGCTTTTTCTTGTTAGACTCTGAACTAAAAGTTCACAGTCTATTAGGTTTGACGAAAGCGAAATGTGCGTAACAGGCAGAAGGAGGCGTGGCAGACCCTATAAAGTATATATATTCTTGATCAGCATCAACAGCCGTGACGATATAGCCATGTCCGTCTGTCCGTCTGTCCGACTGTCCGTCTGTCCGTCTATATGAACACCTAGATCTCAGAGACTATAAGAGCTAGAGTAACCAAATTTGGTGACAACACGTGTATAGTTTGCACGCAGATCATGTTTGTTTTAGATTTTTGCCACGCCCCTTTCCGCCCCCGCAAATCGAAAAAAAACGTATTACTGAAGCTACCGACTTTAGATTTAATTCAGATTTGGCACATATAGAGGATGTCCCTTGGAGGACGTTTTCTGAAAATTTCAGCACGATCGGATCATAAACATAGAAGATATTAAGGAATGAATGATCAGCAGGTTCATGGCACCTCTGCGGCCAAAATTGCTTTAGTTAGAACAACAACAACCAGAAACGCCGCAAAGGCGCGAGTTCGAATCCCACTGCTGACAATTCCAAACTACATTTTTTAATAATTATAAATTAATTACTTTTATTTTATATATACATATATTATTAATTTTGCCCTATTTGTCAGAAAATGTTAAGAATTTAAAAGAAATCAATAACCAAATTTCGTTAGAAATTCTTATATATATATATATATATATATATATATATATATATATATATGACAAATGCAAAAACTCGCGCTGTAGTTCAGAGTCTCCCACAGTCGTTCTCCGACTGTAGCTGCCTGACTTGTTTTTTCTTCTTGTTTTTTTTCGATTTTGGAGAAATTTGAATTTTTTTTCATTTGCTTTGATAGAAACTTTGGCATTTGCATTTAAATATTTCATGGCTTTGGCTTTTGCTAAATGGACAAGCACATTTAGTTGGTCAGCGAACTCACAGCGCTATGAAGCCACACGCAGCTCTGCCACACTCTTTACTTGCCTGCCTGTGCCTTGTGTGTGGCGTGAACAGTTTGCCACTGAATGTGGCACAAACGAAGCAGCGCACAGCGTTGCCGCTGCTGCTGCTGCTCAGCTCTCCACAGTTGAGCACTGGCGGCGGTATCTTGCCAGGAATTCCCATACGACGACCTCAAGATGAGCAAACAGCGACAGCGAAGCCAATGCAACTGGCTGATGAGACGGAGCGGGAGGAGACTGCGAGTGCGTTGATACGTGAACAATTTCTACAGGGTATACTGCAGGGACTACAATCGATGCCAGCTGCTGGTGCTGGTGCTGGTAATAGCGCTGTTCTGGCCGATTTGTTGCAACAACTGAGCGCTGTAAGCAGCACAGCAGCACCAAAGATAACACCGCCAACGGTGGAGAAAGATGCTCAGGTAATTGGCGATAATGATGATGACTATGATTACATCGACTTTAAGAATGGTTCACGCATTAAATACGACTTGGACCACGATGTTGTATATCCCACAAAGATCTTGGCCGATCCACAGTTCGTTGGCTACTTGGGAAGTCAACAACAACAACCTCTTATCTAGATCGTACACAAATCAAATGTTCTTTCCAAGACAATAAAGCTTTATACATTTCATTTGAGTTCATTCATTGTTATTTTGCCTGCCTTATCTACATATATAAGCATTTGGGTTAGGCCAACGCAAGTTCAGTTCTAAACGGGTTGCTCCAACGTCAAGTTGCCCAAAATGTTAATTAGCCGCGTCTTCTTGCTGCTGCTCTTCGCCTGGCTGCCGGTTAGAGCCCAGTTGCCAACGCTTACGATACGGCCCTTACAGCTGCCAGTTTGGAATATTCGTGATCTATTTAAGCAAATCACATTAGGAGCAGCGAGTGCTCCAACAACAACAACAACGACTCGTAAACCTCAGCGTCAACGACCTCACTACGATCCCACTTACTGGCAGCATTACTACAACAATTACAACAACTACAACCATTACAACAATTACAACAGTTACAACAGATACCTGGAGTACCTCAACTATCAGCATCAGCTGGCCGCTTACAATTACTACTTGCAGCAGCTACACTTCAACAAGCCAGCTTACAAGCCCAGCACAGCAGCGCAGTCTAAACCCTTAGCTCAGTTGCAGCCAGCAGCAGTGCCCAGCTTAACAGAATTGGAAGCAGAGCTAACACAGAATCCCAGCTTAACAGCATTGCCAGCAGAGCAAACAACAGTGCCCAGCTTAACAGAGCCAGCAGCAGCTCCCAGCTTAACAGAATTGCCTACAGAACCAGCTGCAGTTTCCAGCTTAACAGAACTGCCAGCAGAGCCAACAGAAGAGACTTCCAACTTAACAGAATTGCCAGCAGAGCTAACAGAGAATGCCAGCTTAACAGAGCCAGCAGCAGTTCCCAGCTTAACAGAACTGCCAGCAGAACCAGCAGCAGTGCCCTTAACAGAATTGGAAGCAGAACCAACAACAGTGCCCAGCTTAACAGAGCCAGCTGCAGTGCCCAGCTTAACAGAATTGCCAGCAGAGCCAACAGAGATTCCCAGCTTAACAGAATTACCAGCAGAACCAGCAGCAGTGCCCAGCTTAACAGAATTGGAAACAGAACCAACAACAGTGCCTAGCTTTACAGTATTGCCAACAGAGCTAACATCTACGTCTACAGCAGACTTGCCTTCAATACCCAGTTCAACAGTGTTGCCAACAGAGACAACATCTACCTCAACAGCTTTGACAACAGACTCCACATCTACTTCTACAGAATCAACACCCGTTTCAACGTCTTCAGCTTTGCCAACAGACTCCACATCTACCTCAACAGCTTTGCCAACAGATTTGCCTTCAATTCCCAGTTCTGCAGAGTTGCCAATAGAGACATCTACGTCTCCAGCATTGCCAACAGAATCAACACCCGTTCCAACTTCTACAGCTTTGCCAACAGACTCTACATCTACCTCAGCAGCATTGCCAACTGACTCCACATCTACCTCAACCGCATTGCCAACAGAATCAACACCCGTTCCAATTTCTACAGCATTGCCAACAGACTCAACAACAGTTCCCACACTAACAGAGTTGCCAACAACAACGGAATTCCCCTTCTCAACATCATTGCCAGCTATTTCGAGCGAAACAACTCCAATTGAACTCACTGCCTTCACAGCATGGCCAACAGAAAGCGCAACCACAGGCGCAACCGAGTTGCCAACAACAAGCGATGTCACTGCCAGCACAGAGTTGCCAACAACAAGCGATGTCATTGCCAGCACAGAGTTGCCAGCTACAACAGCGACTGTTGCAGACATCATTACAACAACAGCATTGCCAGTTGCACAGCGAATTCCCGCCAGCATAGGCAAGACTGAGCTGAACCACGAGGCAGGTCCACAGTTTACGTTACAACCGAATGCACAGTTTGTTCGGCTAACTGATAAGCAAGGCAGACCATTGATATTGATAATGCCGGGCACGAAGCGACAACGCTGGCAATTGGCAGCAAGCGAACGCAAGCGGCAGCCACAACGACGTCGACCGGTTGCAACTCCAGCAAGTTATGCCTACTACAATACAAAATACAATTCAACTTATCGGAAACGAGATCAATTTTAGCTAAATGCAAGTCAGTCGGCTACAGTCGACCGCGATCGACTTTGGGAGACTCTATACTAATCGGAAATTAAGTAATATATATTATAATTTACTTCAATAAATATAATTTTATATCATTTTGTTGTCGCTCGAATTCGCTTATTATTAAGAAAATAAAAAGGTAAATTTTATGCTACGCATATAAAAAATTGTAAAGGTTGCAAAACGAATTGATCGGGACTCGAACCCGCGATCCCTTGACTGACATTCTAACGCTCTATGCCCTGGGCCACCGACGAACGACTTCGGCAGCCGATAAAGTCAAAATATCACACTTCATATTGCCGTTTCATTCCCCGCCATGCAGCAAGTTTCCTTTGCTTAAGTAATGTTCAGTTCAACTCATTATCGTTCGTTCTTGGAAGAGAGCAGCAATACTGAGCGAGAACGAAGGAAACTACCGTTACTCATTCTGCCTGTTACGCACATTTTGCTTTCGTCAAACTTAGTAGACTATGTACTTTATAAGTACAGACTCTAAAAAGAAAAATGTTAAGCATTTAACAGTATTGTTAGCTGATTAGACTAGAAAGTTATGCAAGCTTCGCTGTAGACTAAATACGTTTGAAACACGATTTGTATAAATTCACTTGTTGTGTTTGTTTCAATTCAGTTAACGTTGTGTTGCCATAACCTCAACATTGGAAAATGTGGCTTAAAACGGTTTACTTAGTGCTGCTCACGTTCGGTACAGCTTGGGGCATCTCTATTAAGACTGCAAGCTATAAACTGCCTGTTGTGGATATCAGTGATGTCTACTCAAATCTCTTGGGCTCTGCCAAGAGTCTGGGTATCTATGCAAAGCCTCAACCCCATAGAGGAGCCTACTATTACCATCCTGCACCACCACCGCCACCGCCACCACTGCCGCCACTTTGGTACTATCCAGCATATCCCATGAAGCCACCTAAACGCCCCCTATTTCTGTATGCAACGCGTCCAACTCGTCCAACAGCAGCGCCTACGCCTACGACTCCCACGGAGACTCCAACGGAGATCCCCACGGAAATTCCAACCGTGCCAACGGAATCAACGCGGATATTACAGAAAACTTACTCCCTAGTCTCGGCGCCCAATCCGGTTTCATTGTTATGCACTTTTAATGCAGCACGTTGTGGACAGAATGCGTAATATTAGGATCCACAGAAGGCTCATGGTTCAAATGGAATTAAATAACTAGTCAATATAGCTAGAGATGTAAGCAATTATTTATTTACTTTACGGAGAAAAGCAGAATTAAAAAGAATTCAACTTTAATTGATAACAAACTTGGTAGACCCTTTGCAGATTTGAAGTACAGGGTCTAACAAGAATACAAGAAAGCTTACGCTGTTTTTGTAAAGCAAAATAACAAGAATTAAACTTAACTAAATTATGACAAGACATTGTTTAAAATTAATTCATAACAAACGTGGAAGACTCTTTGCAATTCTTAAGTACAGGGTCACAAAGCAGCACAACGCAGTCCCTTTAGCACAGTTGCAGCCAATCGCTAGCTTAACAGAATTGCAAGCAGAGCCAGCAGCAGTGCCCAGCTTAACAGAATTGCGAGCAGAGCTAACAGAGATTCCCAGCTTAACAGAGACAGCAGCAGTGCCCAGCTTAACAGAATTGCAAGCAGAGCCAGCAGCAGTGCCCAGCTTAACAGAGCCAGCAGCAGTGCCCAGCTTAACAGAGCCAGCAGCAGTGCCCAGCTTAACAGAATTGCCAACAGAGCTAACAGAGATTCCCAGCTTAACAGAGACAGCAGCAGTGCCCAGCTTAACAGAGCCATCAGAGATTCCCAGCTTAACAGAGACAGCAGCAGTGCCCAGCTTAACAGAGCCAGCAGCAGTGCCCAGCTTAACAGAATTGCAAGCAGAGCTAACATCTACCTCTACAGCAGACTTGCCTTGCAGACTTTCCAGCTCAACAGAGTTGCCAACAGAGACATATGGATACTGCGACAACGCTGGCAACTGTTGCAACTCCAGCAAGTTATGCTTATTACAATACAAAATACAATGCAACTTATCGGAAATGAGATCAATTTTCGCTAAAGATAAAAGAAGAAATATGCTAAGCATTTAACAGTATTGTTAGCTCATTAGACTAGAAAGTTATGCCAGCGATAATCGTTTTGTTGTCTGGGATTTGAAAAGACAATGGAATGGATGTAAATTAAATACGTTTGATACACGATTTGTATAAATTCTCTTGTTGTGTTTGTTTCAATCCAGTTAACGTTGTGTTGCCATAACCTTAACATTGACAAATGTGGCTTAAAACTGTTTACTTAGTGCTGCTCACGTTCGGTACCGCTTGGGGCATCTCTATTAAGACTGGAACTTATAGAGTTGAACTGCCTGTTGTGGATATCAGCGATGTCTACTCAAGCCTATTGGGCGTTGCCAAAAGTCTGGGTATCTATGAGAATTCCCAAGACGATGGAGAAGTCTACTATTACTATCCTGCACCACCACCGCCACCGCCACCAGTGCCACCACTTTGGTACTATCCACAATATCCATTAAAGCCACCTAAACGCCCCCAATTTCCGCATGCAACGCGCCCAACTCGGCCAACAGCAGCGCCAACGCCTACGAGTCCCACGGAGACTCCTACAGAGACTCCAACGGAGGCTCCAACGAACCCTCCAACGGACCCTCCAACGGAGACTCCCACGGAAATTCCAACCGAGCCGACATTACCAGCAATTCCAACGGAATCAACGCGGATATTACAGAAAACTTACTCCCTAGTCTCGGCGCCCAATCCGGTTTCATTGTTATGCATTTTTAATGCACGACTTTGTGGACAGAATGCGTAATATTAGGATCCACAGAAGACGCATAAAAGAAGATAACTAAGTGAAGAGTCTAAATGGAATCGAAGAACTAGTCAATATAGCTAAATATGTAATTATTTATTTACTTTACAGAATTAAAAAGACTTTATAGACCCTTTGCAAGTACAGAGTCTAACAAAAGTACAGGAAATTTTATGCTACTTTCTTAAAGAAAAGTAACAGAAAATAAAGAAAACTAAATTATAAAATAAAATTCTGCTTTTATTGATAACAAACTTAATAGACCCTTTGCAGATTTGAAGTACAGGGTCTAAAAAGAATACATGAAAGTTTACGCTATTTTTTTAAAGACAAATTAAAAGAATTTAATTCAAATAAATTATGACAAAACATAGTTTTACTTTAATTTATAACAAACTTAATATACTCTTTGTAGTTCTTAAGTACAGGGATTCATAACAAGCTGTAATAGCAGCTAACACAGAAAACACATACGATTAACTAAACGAAAACTATATAGAAAATATAGTTTACCTTAAATTTCGAACAAACTTGGTAGACTCTTTACAGTTATTAAGTACAGGGTCTCATAACAAGCTGTAATTGCAGCTGACACAGCAAATACTCATGATAAAATAGTTAGAACTATGCCAAACCAATTTAGAAAATATACTTTAACTGTAATTCATAACAAACTTGTTAGACTCTTTGCAATGCTTAGGTACAGGGTCACAAAGCAAGCTTTAATTGCAGCTGCGCAGTAAACACTCAAGATAAAGTAGTAAGAACTATGCAAAACCAATTTAGAAAATATATTTTAACTGTAATTCATAACTAACTTGGTAGACTCTTTACCCTTCTTAAGTACAGGGTCACAAAGCAAGCTTTAATTGCAGCTGACTGCTGAAATTAGAACTATGCAAAACCAATTTAGAAAACATAGTTTAACTTTAATTCATAACAAACTTGGTAGACTCTATGCAATGCTTAGGTACAGGGTCACAAAGCAAGCTTTAATTGCTGCCGGAGATAAGCAAATTTTATAGTCTATAAAAGCTGGCACATCAAGCACTCACGATTAAAGAGAAAGGCATGAATTAAATACCCTGAGAGTTTACAACCAACTTAATTCAACCGGAAACTCCTACAAATTCAGAGCGAACAACAACTTGAATGTGCATCAAATCAAAATCGAATTCATTGTATTGAAAAGCGAATCAATTTCAGCTTTGAGACAGTGGCTGCATCGACAGCTCATTAGACTAGAAAGTTATTCATGCGACGTGATGAGGTAATAAAAAAAATGTTATAATTTAACGTTAATTAAACAATTCATAGGTTTGCAAATTTTTTATTTATTTTTTTTGCTCGTATAAAATCTTGTGAAACGGAAGTATCAGCTCAGTTTTAGCCACGTTCGGTTGCCGTTAACAGTTCAGTCGTAGCGAAACAAAATGTTAGTCAGCTCTCTGTGTCTATTGCTGGCTGCAGTTGGATCCACTTGGAGTATTGCCCTCAAACGTGGGGAATATAGATTGGAAGTACCTGTATTGGATGTCAGCGATGCATATCCGAGTCTACTGAGAGCCTTGAAACGATTCGGTTTCAATAGGCAGCCTACTGATGATGTTGATAATGATGATAATGAAGTTGAGTATCCACAAATGTGGTATCCTGTCCATCCTCTGCATTCTGTGAAACCCTCGAAACACCCAACGCGTCGTACAACAAGGAGCACAACTACGAAAGCGCCAATTACAAACCCTACAGAGCCTACGTATAGAGCATACCCAACGCCTCCAAATTCAGGTGCGCGAAATCATCCGAGGAATAAGCAACAGTTCTCCTTGGTATCTGCCACCAATCCTAGAGCGTTGCTATGCACTTTCAATCCAGGACTTTGTGAGAATGCTCCCGTTGAATATTATCAATAATTATAAGCAAATGTAAATTATATTTACTATATAAGAAATAAAGCTGCACTTTAAATTGCATTAAAAATAACAATACATTTTTAATGGTACCCAAATTAATAGATAAAAAGTTCAAGTTCAGGGAATCAACGCTAAATTTCTTAAATTATCATAAATTATAACAACAATTGAAAGGAATTTACATATTAAACTAAGATTTCATTAATATTCTATTAGGGAGTCGATAAAGATTTACTAAAGTTATAAAAGTGTGAAGTTCTTGAAAAAAAAAATAAAAAAAAATGTTAATTTAAAAATGAATAAAATTTAAATGCAGAATGAATTTAGAAATCAATTTATGCATAAATTGACAATCGGCAAGTAAATCGATTGTTTTCATAAAGATATTAGTAATTAAAGTTTTTAAAAATATGTAAAGGGGTATGTATGCAAAAAATCGATAAATTTCGAAAAAAATAAAATTGAGTAAATTAACTAAATTTAAATGCAGAATGAATTATGAATACAAGCCATGAATAAATTGACATTCGGAAAGAAAATCGATAGAATTTTCGTTAAGTTAGAAGCGATTGAAGTGTCAGAAAATATGTAAAGGGGTATGTATGCAAAAAATCGATAAATTTTGAAAAAAATTAAAACCAAAAAATGAAAAAAATTTAAATGCAGAATGAATTTAGAAAGCAAACAATGAATAAATTGACTTTTTGAAAGAAAATCGATTGAGTTTTCATAAAGTTGTGAGCGATTGAAGTGTCTGAAAATATGTAAAGGGGTATGTATGCAAAAAATCGATAAATTTTGAAAAAAATTAAAACCAAAAAATGAACAAAATTTAAATGCAGAATGAATTTCAAAATCAATTTATAAATAAATTGACATTCGGCAAGTAAATCGATTGAGTTTTCATAAAGTTGTGCGAATTTGAAGTCTATGAAAATATATATATTTAAATTATAATTTATACTAAAAGTAAACAAACTTGACTTGCAGTTTGAATATAGAAACTAAACAAAAATTAAATAAATTTTTGGCAAGTAAATCAATTAATTTTAAATAAAGTTATGAGAGTTTAAAGTTATTGAGATAAAGAAAATACTGAATAGAGATGATGAAAAGCTGGTTAAAGACGTGTTAAATGTTGGGTATTGTATTGCTTCTGTGTCAGCGAAGCTACTGAATTGAAAGTAACGCTTAAGGCGAAGATTCCATCATCCATCAACGACATCAGAATGGATTATTATTAATATTAGTTATTAGTTATATTGTGAGATAGACTTTGTCTGGCATCAATATAAAAGCACTTGAGCTTAGCCTGTATTAGCAGAGTGCTGACCAAGACGCAGTTGTGGCAACAGGTGTAATATTTATCGATAAATTTCTACAATACAATGCTCATTTATCGAGCGTCCCTCTGGCTGCTATTCGTAGTGCCAGCCTGGAGTCAGTCAGCTGGCAATGCGGATCAGATGAGATTGCACATACCAGTGTGGGATATAAGCGATATCTACTCAAAGATAACGAATGCATTTCAGGCGCCAACCAAAGCGCCAAAGCCGCAGAGAAAGAAGAAAGTAGATCCTGCGGTGATTGATGATTATTACAATAATTATTGGGAGAATTACTATTACAATAATCCGCCTTATGTGGAATATGTGCCGCGTCCGAGGCCAACAAGACGACCAACAAGAAGACCAACAAGACGACCAACGCGACGTACAACAACAACAAGCACAACAACCACAACAAGCACAACAACTCCGCCTACAACAACAACAACAACAACAACAACAACAACAACACCACAACCAGAGACAACACCTCCCAATACAACCGAAACCCCCGAAACAACGGTTTCCCCAACGGTTATTCCAACAAATCAAACTGCTATCAGAATTTTAGCTGATGAACCTCAACAGTTACAAGAATTGTCCATCAAATCGCCGCCGCAGTCAGTAAACTCCTTGTGCAACAACTTCCCAAGGCTCTGCACGCAACCCGATAAGGCAGAGTATGTGGAATTAACGGATCGCGCTGGGAATGGCTACATATTGATATCTAACAAAGCACCCAAGAAGCAACCGAGCAAACTCAGCTATACACCCACAAGAAGACCCAGCAAACAACGCAAACGACACGGCAACAACTTCCTAAGGAACACAACTAAAAGTGTTGGAAAACGATATTACTACAATAGTTAGTAAAAGTTTATCGAATAATATTTATATAAATATATAATCCATGTAGATAATAGCAAGCAAATATGCTTGGAATACAAGTAATTATGATACTGAAGGACATACCCTGTAGAGAGCTATATTAAATTTGTGTGAATTTATGTAACAGGTAGAAAGAGAGGCAATTCTATAAAGTATATATAGACTTGATCATTCCGCCCCTTCATCCATTCTTCCTAACCTCCTTTCCGTTCGCCCGAGCTCCCTTCTTCCGACCGTCTGCCCTTTCTTCCGTCCGCACGCCTGCCCTTCCTTCCGTCCTTCCTTCCGCCCTTCTCTCCGTCCTTGCCTCCGTCCTTCCCTCCGTCCTTCCCTCTGTCCTTCCTTCCGTCCTTCCCTCCGTCCATCCCTACGTCCTTCCCTCCGTCCTTCCCCACGTTCTTCCCTCCGTCCTTCCCTACGTCCCTCCGTCCTTCCCTCCAGCCCTCCGTCCTTTCTTCCGTCCCTCCGTCCTTCCCTCCGTCCCTCCGTCCTTCCCTCCGTCCTTCCATCCGTCCTTCCCTCCGTCCTTCCCTCCGTTCTTCCGACATTACATCCGTCTGTCATTCCTTCCGTCCTTCCCTCTGTCCTTCCTTCCATCCTTCCCTCCGTCCTTCCCTACATCCCTCCGTCATTCCCTCCAGCCCTCCGTCCTTCCCTCCGTCCTTCCCTCCGTCCTTCCCTCCGTCCGATCTTCCCACCGTTCGCCCGTCCTTTCCGCCGTCCGTCCGTTCTTCCCTCCGCCCGTCCGTTCTTCACTCCGTCCGTCCGTCCTTCCCTCCGTCCGTCTGTCCGTCCTTCCGCCTATCCATCCTTCTGTTAATCCCAGCAACTATAAGAACTAAAGATACCAAATATGACACAAAGACTCTTATATGCCATAAGCAGATAAAAGAAATGTCCTAACCTTCCTCCTTTCCCCCGAGAAGTGCGACTGTTACTTATTTCTATAACTTATAAATATAAATTTGATATATTTTAGAGCATATATTATAAACAAATCGAGATAAGCTAAGCAAACAATCCAAGATAGATTCAAGTGAAATGAAAGACAAATTAACATCTAATCTATGGACTTTACAGAGAAGTTAAGCTTACTCAAGAGTAGGCAAAACAAGAAGGAATTCCTACAGCGAAGTGCAACTGTTACTTATATATAAATATATATATAAATTCATTGTATATTTGATCAGGAAATCAAGCTAAATGAAGCTAAAGTGCGGCTCTGTAGCTGCATCTCAAGATGGCTTAACGTTGAAGTTGATGCTAAGATGTTGCTAGAAGTAACCAGGATGTACAACTAGCTGCTCAAAATCTTAACAGAGATTAGCTTCATGGAGATGCCAAAACCGGAAGCAGAGCTCAAAGACCAGAAAAGCAAGCTACTCTATAAAATTGTTGCTGTTGGTTAGGCAAGTCGACAACTCTTACGCAATTGTGCGTTAAGACTGTGAAGCGAAAGGGTTCAGTAGCAGCATAAATTTGCTTGTCATTGTCTTTGATATGTGAAAAGGCAAAACGGGTTTGAGTTCAGCTACAGCTCCGTTGTAAGCCAAAAGCCAAAAGCCAAATGGCAAATGGCAAATGGCAAAAGGCAAAAGTCAGTCGCAATCGTAACTCAAGAGCAGCAGGTAACATAACTTGGTATCGTCATGGCAATGTGGCGTTTCTTGTTGTTGTTGTTGTTGCTACTGTTTGTATGGTCGGTGGACACAGCGCCGCCTATGGCCGTTGAGGCACTGAGCCAAATACCCAAATTAAGCCACGCCCAAGTGGCGCTAATCGCTGGCAATGCCACAGCACGTTGCAAGCTCAGGCCGCAGCTATGCGATTGGCAACTACATCTGTACGAGGGCCACGCATTCAGCGTACAGCTGCCACAAAGCAACAGCAACGGCAGCAACAACAACCCTGTAGCAAGCACAACAACTACAACTACAAGTACAACAACTACAACGAGCTCGCCTCCAATTGAGCCTCAGTCGTTTCCTGTGATCTTTGCCGTGCCTGGCCACAAATTGTACATCTATGCTGCGCAGTTGGTGCGTCAAAGCCCAGTTGGGCCAGACAACGCGGCGAAAGCTGTTGGCCAACTTATGTAAACAATGGGCAAGCCAAGTTCAAAAGTTCCGCTTTGCTGATTAAATTCAATAAATGAAAAACAAACAACAAATAACAAGTTGAAGAACAAAGAGACGAAGCGAAGAAGAGGAAGACATAAAGAGCTAAAGATTCATGATAGTTGGGCCCAAAACTGTCTTACAGTTTATCGAACAATAAATAAGACTATTATCTCATTAATGTCCAATTCACGCCACGCTGAGCTTTGCCGTACAACTGGTAGCCGTTGGACCGCTTTCAACTTTAACCTGTGACCGCTGCTGCGTCGCGTGTCACAGCTGCTGACCTGCTCCACCATTCGCTTTGACCCCTACAAGCACACAGCCATTAAGCTGTCCATACACATTTTATTTGGCGTGAACTAAGCCATCATTATGCTCGTCTTTCATTTGTTTACTTAAATATTAATAAATTGCCTTTTAAATGTGAGAACGTATTTAATTAAGTTATTCGCTGACATTTGGAATTAACTCTGAGCGAGACTTTCGCTTGCAAAGCAGAGAAATAGTGAATGAGAGAAAGAGTGAATAAAAGAGAGAGAGAGGAGAAAGAGAGAGCACATAGTTCCGTTCTTATTAATCACATTTGCATGCTACAAACTTCAAGTTGTAGAAAGTGAAATTCTGTCAAAGGCCAAATGAATGAATCATCGCTTAACAAGGGCCATTCAAGCGGAATCTATACGTATCATAATTATTCATTCACAATTGAATGATTCAACAAGAAATATACAATGAATCGAGGCTAAGGAGCTACCAAGTATTTCCACAGCGAAAGTGCTACAGAGAAATTGCAAAGAAAACAAATTGAAAAGCATTTTTAATTGCTTTTATTAATATGCAAGTACCTCAAGTTATGGAAACGTTTGAGTTGCACCTCGTTTTGCAAATGTTGTCAAGTATAGCAAGGGTATAAATGCATTCATTTCAATTGAATTCAGAATGTTACAAGTGAATGTAAATTGTGAATTAGCTATAAATAACTTTCGTTACTTTATTTAATTTTTGAGTATTTATTTCTTTTATTATTGTATTATTTTAATTTATTTTTATAGTATACTTATTTTATTATAATGTATTATAGAATAGTTTTAAAATATCTAAAGTTTATGCTCCAATTTTTTAAGTTATTTATTTTTATTTATCATATATTCTAAATTAATAAAAGTGTTCAGTTGCACCTCGTTTTCCAACCACTTTCAGTTACACTGCCATTCATTTCGATTATTTGTGCTAATTAAAATAAATTTATTTTATTTATATTTATTATAATACATTTGAAAACAGTTCTTAATTATCACAAGTTCTCAGTTGCCCCTCGATGCCTCACAATTTTCAATTTATAATTTATAAATTGATAATATTTTTTATATATTATATTACACTCTATTAATGCATTACAATTGCATTTTTTTTATAGGATATTAATATATTATTTATTTATATTTATTTTATATTAAATTTATTTTTATTTGAATTTTGTAATATATTAGTTTAATATTTATTTGTATTATTGATATACATTATATATGTTATTTATTTATTTGAATAACGTTTTTATTATATTTATTTTTATTATAATATATTAATAAAGAAAAGTTCTCAGTTGCACCTCGTTTCTAGCATTCATACAGCCATCTAAAATGTATTCACAGTGTTGCAAGTGGCAACAAAATGTGGAATAGCACACGTTCAAATGGAATTTGCCAACTTTCACTCGACTTTTACGATAATATTTGAACTATTTTCTTTTATTTTTTATTTTGATGGAGCATAAAAACAAAGTTTAGACGTGGCAGTTACTTAGATGCTACAACTAGTTGTAACTAAGATTCCCTTAGCATTTTTTTTTTTGGGGCAACTGGTTTCAGTTGAACGGAAATTCAATTCAACGCACACTGGACAACAGTTGCCCGCTTTCCCTTTCCCTTTCCCTTTACCCTATCCATTCCCATTCCCATGTGGTTATTGCCCAGTGATTCCTGGCAATTGGACGGAACGCTGAGTCATATCCGTTGGCCACGACGCTCAACGTCATCATCGTCATCGGTGATGCTATCATAAATCGTATTCAAAAATTTTCTAATTTCCGCATATGGTAGTATATGCCACCAATTTGTCGTAGTTTCGATTTCCTGCTCTTGTTGCGCATCCTTACGTTTGTCCTTACCCTTACCCTTGCCCTTACCCTTACCCTTGCCACTACCCTTGCGTTGACCTATACCCTGCACCTTTTGCTGTTCGCTGTGCTGTAATGTCGGCATTGATGTGTGTGTGATTTCCGGTGTTTCCTTCACTGGCGCCTTGACATCTGCTGACGCAATCATCGGACTCATTGCTGAGCCGGGCTTTGTATCAATTTCATTGGGTGTCTTTGTATTTGCTTGTGTTTTGATTTTTGTTTGCTTTCGCTTCGACTTGGGCCTAACTGTAGCATTGGCAACTGTTGCAACTGTTGCCAGTGGTGATTGTGGCATGCTGTTCATGCTCGTGGATTGCATGCCAATCGCTTGTCCATCATTGTCATGCCGTCTGTCGCTCAACTTGGCAACATTCGCCAGCTGCGTCGCCAGCTCCTTGTCATATGCATTAGCTGTATTAGATGCTACGATTGTCCTCGTCATATTGCTGCCTGCATCCTTGGGGCCCTGTTTGCTGTCATCAGTGTCA
Organism: Drosophila macrospina; assembly: GCA_035042075.1. Classification (NCBI taxonomy): domain Eukaryota; kingdom Metazoa; phylum Arthropoda; class Insecta; order Diptera; family Drosophilidae; genus Drosophila; species Drosophila macrospina. Next base: position 1,368,578 of record JAWNLW010000133.1, on the reverse strand, counting down.
TCAGTGCTCTTATTAGGCATCACTTCAGTCGTTGTCGGTCTGATACTTTCCATTTGCTGCACTGTGCTAATTGCCTCAGTGGAGTCGACAACGAGTGGCAACTCCAATGTGCTCCAATTATCGATCACTCTCATTGTTGTTGCTGGCTCCTTTTCCTTTTCCTTTGCCTCCATTTCCTTCTTTTCCTCCTCCGGCAGTGCAGGCAGTGAAAGTTTCAAATTCAATGGCTGCGTTTGTTCGCTCATAACTTCTGCGCTGTCAGGTTTACGATCCTGGCCAGAGCTGGTGCCATTGCTTAGCGTGTTTAGCAGCACAATTTTGCGTTTTCCCATGTTTTGCACATAAAACTCATGCGAATATAAATTTGCACGCATTGCGTGCGGGTTTTTCAAACTGAAATTCATTTGCGGCTCCGCTAATTGCCTGTTTATGGCCAAGTTGCTTGCTTCAAGATGCCCAGTTGATTGTTTTCCCATTGCAATTAACTGGTCTGCAACTGCGCTTGCATTAGCCGTGGCCACTGTGGCAACTGTGGCAGCTCCTTGGTTACGTGCCATGTAATTATCGGTGTCGAGGTTTCGGTAATGTGATTTTTGCATTGACATCTGCCGGCGGCTGCTTTGCGAGAGTTGCTCCAACAGTTGCCCCATCGGCAGCACTGGGCCAGACTGCGTCTGTTGTTGCCCCAGCAGATTAACCATGGGCTTGTTGTACGCATAGGCATCCACGTTGAATGCCCCACGTACAGGCGCACGTTTCCAGTGCTTGCGTGCCGCAAGCGGTTGCAAAGCTGCAAATAGGGAAATATGTGAACATAAAGTTGAACAAAAATATGTTGAAGCTACTTTACATGCCACCGCGATGATCAAGTATATCTGCACTTTAGTCAGTTGCCACATGATTTCAGCATAATTTGGGCGTTCCGTCCATCAGCGACTAAACGGATTGTGGCACATTCCGGCAATTTTATCACCTTTGAATTTGGGTCACTCCACGATCGAGTTGATGTCCAATTTGCATACATTCATTGGCAAAGGTTCTAAGAATTGAATTGCCAACAAGCAAGGGAAATTCAACTTCAGCACGCCGCACTTTTAATACGCTTACAAACAATTTCTATCGACAGTTCAACTGGCAGCCTTTGTAATTCCTTTATAAAATAGACATATTAGCAGCAAATTTCATTACGCTTGCTTTAAAAGTATATTTATATCTAATACGTTCCTGCCACGCCCTCTTTGGCAACTCCCTTGCATACGTTCTGTTTATAGTTAGCATACTCTTTGTCATAAAGTGTATACAAAACAGGTTTCACAATTGGCTCAAGCAACGGCACTTTCTGGTTGTCAAACACAATGGATCGAATGGGGATCTGTTTTATCGCCTATTGTTATTGTTGTTATAATGCTGGACCATAAAACTTGATTGTTATTGGCCAAAAAAAAAACAGATGATGGCCCTTGTCGTTTAGCTGGCGCTTTGACACGCTGACCTGTCACAGGGCCTTGACCAATTTCATTTTTATGCGTTGCGCTGCGTCCCGCGCGACATTCGAGGTGAAAGTTGTTGATATTTGCATATGAATATCGATACAAATATCGATAATTAATACTGAAAGTAAAATACCATTTGTCCACGCGCGCGCTTTTTGAATTTGTGAATTTTGTTTTCTATTTCGGCTAGAATATTTCTTTGTACGATTCAAACTGCACAAAAATAACTAAAAATAATGCAATAATATGTAAAAGGCGGGGAAAAAATGAATAACGGAAGTTTGTTTCACTTTTTATTTTCTGATTTCTTTCTTATTTATAAGCCGATCTTGTTGAAACTTTCAGCATTGCTTCTCTATGTTATTGTGCACCTGCTAAGCTAGAAGCGTCTATGTTGAGAAATGTAGAAAGGATATCCACAAATGTTCTTTCCAACTTGTTGTCTATAGCTCTTTCATTTGCTGCAATTTTCATTAGGCGGCAACGCTGACCAAATTACAGGGTATACAACAAAAAGTGGCAATTGTCTTTCACATCTCAATTCAATTTCGGGCATTTGGGGAAATTTTATTTATCTTTGCGAAAATGTCAAAAGCAAGTTGAGCGAACGAATGGCAAACAAACAAAGAATTCGAAATGAAAATGGTGAACTGAGCAACTGGAGAACATACCGAGTGACAGCTTGCACTTAGAGCACTTAAGATAACTGTATCTTCTGGCAAGTGCATGATGATGACGATGATGATGATGATGTCCACTGTGCAAGATTTATGAAAACTGTTGACAGTTAGTGCTTCGAACCGTAAACAGCGGGCCAAGGCGACCATTCGGACAATAGCGACTTCAATGAACGCAGAGGCATAATGCAAATAGAACAAACAAAAAAGAAAACACAGAGAGCACAAAAAGACAGAGACAGGGAGAGAGAGAGAGAGAGAAGAAAATGACAGGCAGGCGGACAAACTGACGAGCACACTTGGCATGTGAGAAAGGAGGAAATAGCAAAGGGGAGCTAAAACAAAAGGCTTAAATGAAACACTTAAAAAAAAAACTATTCACTCTTTGTCAAATTCAAATGGGGCATAATGATTTATTGAAAACGTTTGTGCACTGTTATACTTATGATAATAATAACTGCCTTGCAGCGATCCACAGTAAACATAACGGTGAATGCAACGCACGTTTCGTTCAATGAGTGCATCTCAACACAGTTGCCACACATGGGAATTTAGCACGAAAATATATTGAAAAAGTAGTCCTTTTATTTCCTTTTTTGAGAAAATGTATTAATAACATATTGTTAGTAAATTACGCTTAAAATATGAATAAAGGATTACTTATAAAGTTGCCGTTTTTGTTCATCAATTGTTATAAATTTCACTAAAACCAGGATGCAAATAATTTCATGAGCTGGCAACCTTCTTCACACACTCTCTGCTAAGGAAAAGCAACAACAGCAATGCAGTTAGGAATGTGCATATATCGTGTCACTCAACACAGCACCAAGACAACAACTAGTTACATTTATTTTATTTGCTGCTAAATAGTTTCCTTCGTCTTGATTACTGTCTTCAACCAGTATTAACAATTTTTTAAAGCATAAAACAACACAAACAAGACTATATTTACATTACTACAACCATTACAATTTGTAAAGCACGAATATGATGAATTGACCCAGGTGAAACTATCGGCGTGGTGAGTCCTTTCGGCTCACGCTATAGTCGCTAGCTTAACGAAGGCTCTTCAGTTCAATTTCGTTCACGCGATGCGCGCGCGTCTTAAAATTTATAATTCGACTTTGTGCTCTGAAAAATGTGATAAAATAGTGCGATTTGAGCGAAGTGAAGTGATTAAATGATTCGTCCTGTTTGCATATATATTTATTGTATTTTTAGTGTCAGTTTTCGTTTTAATTTGCAATTGCGTCTTAATTGGGTGCGGTGCACTTGCGTTTGCCTGCGCCTTGGTGCTGCGAAAGGCATTTACCGTTATTTTTTCCGTTAGAAGTATGAAATATTTCGTGAAAAAGCAATGCAAATTCTGTGTTTCTAATAATGTGTTGATTATTGACGGCTCTTAAGTTAATTGTTGCTCTCCTTCTCCTGTTTGCATACATATTTGTAGAGTTTTAAGTTTAAATTTGCTTTTGCGTCTTTACTTTTCAATGTGCTTCGTGTCGTGAAATTTATGCCGGTGCGGCGCACTTGCATTTGCCAGCGCCTTGGTGGCTGCGAGAGGCATTTACCGTTTTTTTTTTGCCGTTGAAAGAATGAAATGTGCAGTGAAAAAAAATCTCATGGGTTTCCAATAATGAAGTGATGTTCTTCCAATATTTTTTTTCTTGTGTCTTTTTTGTTTTGTGTTGTTGTGAAGTGAAAGTGAAAGATAAATTTGTGTAAAGCTGCTATGAAGGGAGTGCTCTCATCGATGGATTAAATTGTGTAAGTGGTGAAGTTTTAATTATATTTTCTGTTTATATCCCTTTCTGTATATTTGTGGGGTCTAACGAAAGAGGGAGAGAGATAGAGAGAGCAGTGCACGCAAAAATGCGAGCCATGCTCAGCGATCTCTTTCTCGTCTCCTTTTCTTCTACTTGTCCCATGCATTAAATTGTTGTTTGTGTACATTTGTGCCTAATTAAAGACAAATGCTAGCGTATATAAATTTAGTACAGTTATTTAGAAGAAACAGTTTTTCGCTTATTGCGCAGTTTTTTACTCTTTTGAAATTCTGTTGTTGTTGGTATCTGTTATTAGTTGGCAACTTTAAAGGGTATTTAGACTTTGCAAAGTTTGACAAATTTATTCTAATAAAACAGAGGCGGACATGAGTGGCAACTACCTGCCCCCTTCCACTCGCGACTTAATTTAAGAGGCCAATGAGAAGGGGAAAGAGAAGGAGAAGCAACTGCAATCAGAAGAAACTGATGCTGATGCTGTTTGCTGACCAGTGGACATCCTTCTGGGCGGCTGAAGCTGCCAAGGTGACTATGCAAATAAAAATAAATATAAAAATAAAAAAAACATCATGGACCAGCGAACACAGAGGCGAAAGTTAAGAAGATAAACGAGGCGAAGAGAGAAGACAATTAAGCGCATTGTCATCAGTGTCTTAATTAAACAGCAGCAACAACAACAAAAACAACAACAACATGCACTTTTATTTGTGGCTGTCTCTTGAAACGGACTAATACCCTCTTTACACTATGAAGTTTATTTATATTTTTCTCAGTTTTTATGAATTTTTTTCATAATTATAGATAACAAATGTACATTACTTTATAAACAAACAAACATTTGTAAAAATTAAGAGAAATGTAGAAAAGCTTGATAGTTGAAAGCGTGCATAAAGTATTTATTTATTCAATTGACAATTGTTAACTTTAATGCAGGCAGCTGACTTCGGATGCCGTTATACTTGCAGTAAATAGTATCAGTAATAGTTACTGTTGTCCTTAGACCCTGTACTTAAGAAGTGCAAAAAGTTTATTGAGTATTTCGAAGGCGAAAGTCTCAATTTTAAGCTCTTAAAGTATATAGTCGAAATAGCACAATAATTACAGGGTACAGTTCAGTTCTCACAGTTGAGTTTGCTCATCGCTCAATGCTCGTTTGTAGTATTTTCTACTACTAGTAGTTTTTGTTGTTGCTGAAGTGCAAATGCAAACAATTTACTTTGTCATTAGACGAACACTTTGAGCACCCCACTCTCTTGGCTGACTGCCTTTGTTATCCTTTTGTCAATGACTTGGTACTGGCTGCTCATTTGAGCCAACCAATTGGACAGTTGGCAAATACTTTGTGCCCCGATTTTATTTGGACATGCATTTGTTGCATTTTGAGCACAGAAAAAATAACAAACAAATGGAAATATACGAAATACCCAAAGTGGAAAAACCTTTCACAGTATTTTGCACATTTTTCGCTTAATTTGAATTTTTCTATGCAAATGAACAACAGCAACAAAAATTGTATCCCAAATTTGAATGGTTTTTCGTACAAGTTTTTGTCTGTGCCAAATTGTTATTGCAATTTTCTTTGTGTCTCTTGTGCATTTTGCAGCTTGCAGCTTGCCGCATTGCATCTCTCGCGGTTCATTGCGCCTCTCTTTGCATACACAGGGTATATATATTTTGTATTTCGATTTTCTTCCCTCCTTCGTTTGCCATTTTAAAGTTAGTTCTCAAAGCGGATGCAGAGGCGGCATTTAATAGTTGCAAAGCTGCAGGAAATCGAGCGAATATTTGCCAATGGTAACTAGATAATATCAGTTACTTGTTTACATCTTTAATACCCTGGAATTTGTGTTGTCTTAGGAAATGTCTAAAAGAAATGCGTACTTAAATTTTCAAACAATTATAAACAATTTTCTAGCGTATCTAAAGTTCAGTCAGCAAAATACAATTGTTTTTTGTGGTTTTGCATTGTAGATTTTTTTGAATTTTTCAATTTGTGCTTAATTTCATCGATGGTAAAGAAGAACGGTTGCACAATCAAATTGCCTACGATAATTATTATGCAAAACCCAAATGTGGCCATAACAATCAATGGCAATAAACTTGGCCAGCCGACATATAAACGAGCCTTTGATTTAATGCAACAACAAGGATAATAACAGTCGACTCTAGATGCGACATAAAACAAGAACAAAAGCTAAGACGCCAACAGCAACAACAACAAGAAATACCAAATGCAGGCGACAACTTTATGGCCAACATAAAAAATCCGTTTCTTTGTCACGTTGTTTCGATGTTGTTATCCAACATTTCGATGGCGACGCAGTCTGAATGTCAATGACAAAGACAGAAACTTCTATAGCTCAGCACGCACACAGTGCGTATGCGCAACGCGGTGGCAATGACAACGACAACGACAACGACAACGACAACGGTAACGGTAACGGCAGCAGTAACGGCAACGCCAACGGTAAGAGCAAATTTATGAGTGCCACAAATTTGATAGTTGTAGAGATGACGATTACTGTCGCCTCCAACTTGTTGCCGAGGGAGAAATGATAAACTTTTGCACCTAATGCCACATCAATATGCAAAGCCAGCCAATTTTTTGGGGCTAAGCTGCTTTAAAACTTAAAGTTCATTTAACTTTTGCAATCAGCCAGCGTTCAAGTAGTTGGAGCAGCCAGCCACTGAAGGAGCCGAACTTGGAGGAGCCGCACTGGAGCAGTCAGCAGGCAAAAACCGAAACGAAAGCACAACCAAGGACGGCAACGCCAATTTATGATTTATTAACAACAACTTAAAAGCTTTAAACTTTAAGCTGTGCGACTCAGAGATGCTCTGCAATAGTTGGCAAGAGTCAAGTTGAAAATGTGAAAGTTAAACGGTCACCCTAATAGCTGATTGTGTCTTTTAAATGGAGATTACTATATAAACTATGCTGCAGTTGAACTACAATCGTGCTATGGTCACCCTAATGTATACTCTCTTTCAATTTTGATTTACTTTGCAATGTTTGCAGTTCTACAAACTAAACAGCACACTAGCTATGAGAGCGTACACATAGAATATGGTCACCCTAGTTAATGTTTGCTGCCATTTGTAGTTTATGGACCATGTGTATTGCCTTAAAAACTGTAAGCTGAAGTAGAAGAATGTTATGCAATAATGCGGCATGGTCACCTTAATTAGAGTTACCCTAATTTCCACCGCTCTAGGTTTTTTTCCTTTGCTTCAAACTCTTTCTCTTTCTTTATTCATCATTCTCACTGCTAGCTTAGCTTAGCAGCCCATTTACAGGCAATTTACAGGGTATATACTGCTCAGGGCCTCTGCTAACTAATACCAAATAAATACGAATAGACTGTAATGATTTCAGCTGAGTGTAGTGAGTAATTTTTAATTAAATACTTTTTTTGTTGTTGGTTTTGCGCGCAAAACTTTTGCCAAAGCAGCAGAAAGTATGCAAACTTAACAATCGGACTATTATACCCTAAAGGTTAAATCACCGACACGCGCCAGCAATGGCCAACACAGCCACACCCACCCACACACACATACACACACACAGGGGGAGAGTCAGGCACACCAATTATCTAGGCAAGTGAGCGTGTAAATGGTTGGAAGCCAACGTTGTCTGGTTGTCTTTGCGGGATGTTAAAGCTTTCTTTTTCCTTACGTTCATTGCTCTTTCTCCTTTTGTCTACTTGTGCTGGAGTTCAGCGTTGTTGTTGCTGTTCTTGTTGTTGTTCTACTTGTTGTTGTTGCGTTGTCTTGTTGTGCATTAAAATTGACCAAATGATTTATGATTGGTGCCGCTTCTTTTCAATAATGCGCGGTCCAGCATTAAATTTTAATAGCCTTTTGGGCAAGCGAAAGTGCGTGGGGGACACACACAGACAATGCAAAATATGTTGTGCACACACAAACAGGTTATTTATGAAGTGGCTTCAATTGAGGCAAACGCTGGCCATCAATTTGGCAACATTTTATATGAATTTATGCACTTGTCTTGTCAGTAGTTTTTAGTGTGTCTAATGCGAATTTATGGCTCATGCAACTCAAATTCAATGATTGAGACAGAAGAGAGACAGAAGAGAGAGAGAGAGAGAGAGAGTTCAGAGTTTGTTTGTCAATCAATCATAATTTGTAACTGTCGCCACTGAATGTGGCAAGCAGCAGCAGCAAGAGCAGCAGCATTGACTGATGAAGTTGTTGTTGTCGCGACAAAGCCAAAATTCAACAAACAAATCGAGACAGAGACGAAGTTCCCTACAGTCCAACAGATAGACAATATCACCTATGTACGAAGAGGATTGCTGGAGGGAGGGGGAGGGGGCAAGTGCTGTCCGTCCCCCTTCACCTTGTGTGTGTGTGATATGAAATTGTTCGCTGTGTTGTCTCTTTGATTTATCGTGAATTTTGTCCTGCAAAGTTGAAACACAAACAAAGGCGCACGCCAACTTGACAACTGTCGCGTCATTTTCTCATTCCTACTGTGCCTCTTGCCTCCCCCCTCCCTCCTCCTTCTCCACAGCCACGTTTGATATGCTCGAATTTGACAAATGTCTGACAAATCCTGTCAGCTTCTAATATGGCTAATGAAAGGCAATTGCCAGTGGCAAAGAAACAAAACAAAAAAAAGAAAATGAAATGAAATAAAAGAAATAGTACGCTACATTGCTGGGCAAAGCCTTGACACGTGCTGCCGCTTAGCGGCATTGCATTTTATTACAAGTATTATTATTACAATTATTGTTATTATTTTTAAATTCTTCATTACGTTTGCTCACACACGCGTGACCAAACGGGAATGTGACATTCCACGAAACTTGTTGTTATTCACAGCAGGTAAATTGTACACGGATCCAAAAGCCGACCAAGTTATGAGAGCACACTAAGCAGCCTAGAGTTTAGAGCTAAACAAATTAAATGGTGTATGAATGGACATAAGTACGGGATAAGTTGGCTTGGGAAAATAATATTATTAAGGCGCTTAATAACAGATATAAATATATTCAAAGTGAAGAATATATAAATAAGTGACTGAGCTGAGTATTAGAATAGAATGTTTAAAAATAGAGATAACGAGACAGATTATAGCAATGAGATAAGCTGTGTAAACGAATTTTATGGTATATATGCATTAAGTGATAAGAAAAGACTTTGAATTGGCAGCTAAACTGTGTTAATTGAAAGACTTATTAAGGTAGGCTTTTTCTTGTTCAACAGTTTGCTAACTAGTTTAGTATATAGAAGGAATAGGTAACGAATATAGGAAGTTGCTGCTTGAATTTCGAGCAAGGAACAAAGGCAAAGATTTAAATAGAATAAATGATAGAATAACGAAATTTGTAGAACAGTAGAATAGTTCATTAGATAATTTGTAGATTATTAGAATAGCTAATTAAAATAGGAGAATTTATATAGAATTAAATAAATTATAATACATATTTAAACTGAATAAATAATAAATAAGACTTAAATGTTATTCAGTTAGAAATATTTGTTTATATATTTGTATAATAATAATAAATGTAGTTTTAATATATCAAATATAAATAAAAGTTAATGAGAGATTAATGTATTTAAGATCGGATAATTTGTCTACAATGTTTGATAATTGGAATATGAAATTAAGAATAATAATAAATTATAATATATATAATATAAATAATAAAATAGATTTTAATTCAGCTAGAAATATTTGTATGGAGTGTCTAATCAAACAAAGTGTTAGAGGCAAATAAAGTTAACAAAGTAAGCTTGCTTATTTACTTAAGAAATGTATAATAGGTAAGTAATAAATTTAGTTAAGATTGAAGCATTTTTATAAATCTATAAATATAATATGATTATACGAATTAATCATTGAGACACACAAAGAGATTCTAGCAGCTAAACTTTATTCGCAGAAGTTGTTAAAAGTTTTCTTGGCATTTTATGGATGACTTTTCCATTTTCCATTGAAATTTTCATTGAATTTTGTCAATTTCAAATGCACTTGACAAGGTTACATTTGATTTCCCAGTTGTGGTAGCGCAGTGTAGCTCATATATGTATGACGTACAGTGAGCACAACTTTGACTACACACACACACATACTTATGTATAGAAACTACATGTATATATGTGTGAGTAGAGTGAGATGGAGTGGGGGGAATAGGCTGCCATTTAACGTGAATGCCTGAGCGACTGAGTTAGCCTGGTCAGCTGTGATTTGTGTCAAAGTGTCGAGCCCGGGCAAAGTCAAGTAAATCAAAGCGAGCTCAGGCTGAACCCACAACACACACACACACACACACACACACACACACACACCTCGCCCCTGCGAAGCATTATGAAACTAACACCTACAGCTCGAACAACAACTACACCTGGAAGGGAGAGAGTAGAGGTATACCTCTCTGCCTCTCTCTCTCTCTCTCTCTCTCTCTCTCTCTCTCTTCTGTATGCAGACTGCCATCGGTCAATTTTTCATGTTGGCAAGAGGGGTAGGGGGGAAGGAGGAGGATAGCAGTGAAGGAAAAAGAAAGCATAGGGAACAGAGCGAATGTGATTATTGATTGGTGTTCACCTAAATTCATGGATGGCTTGAATGCTGACGAATCATCTATCTAACCATGGCCAAAAGTCAAGAGTCGCCATTTCGCTCGTTCTCTCTCTCTGTTACTCTCCCTCTCTCTCTCTCTCTCTCTCGCGTGCTCTGTCTCTCTCTGTGTAAGCGCATTGTGGTATCACTTTTAGCATTATTATCAGCATTGTTGAAACAACAGCAGTTGCAGTTGAGCGTTGAGGTGGAAAGTAATGCAGGGTATGTGCGTATGTGTGTGTGTGTGTGTGTGTGTGTGTTAAGAGGGGCAGTGGGGTGCAGTATCCATCGATGGCAAGTTTGACGTTTATGTGACATTTGAAATCAATTTGCCACGACAATAGAATTTTCAATTTCGTAGTGCTATTTGTTAAAATGTGCTCTCGGTTTTTGTTGTTATTGGTTATTGCAGCTATAAAGACAGTTTAACTGACAGACAGACAGGCAGACAGACAGAAAGACAGACAGTTGGCCATTGAAACATGTCAATTAGCAATTTATGCGTGCAAATTTGTCACGCATATTTCAATTGCCAGTTGAATATTTAATTGCCAACCGCAATAAATGCAATGCATTCGTTTATTCACTCACTCACGCACTCACTTATTCACACAATCATTCATTTATTCGGACATGCGAATGATAACCACAGAATGCACCGCAAAACTTACTTTCATCAATGTCTAAATAAATAAACGCACCCATTGATTAAATCAAGCTTAAATTTGCACTAAAAGCAAACAAAAATAAAAGTTAAATCAAAGTTAAATTCATTTTGTATTCATTATTCGCTATACGCCATTTGCTATTTGCTGTCTGTGATTCGTTATTCGTTATTAGATTACAATAACGCATTGCATTAATTAGTGCAATAATAAATATGGATTTGTGTTTTGAATTGCATTTATTGTTGTTGCAATTTGTTGTTGTTTATTTGTGATTTCCGCTTTTACTCTAATCATTCCCAGTAACATTGCGTATGTATTAAATTTCCGTTTGCACTTCAAACTTCAAATAGTTGCGAGTCATGTTTGATTGTTTTCGGTTGCAAATAAATTGTAGCTTTTTGCCTTAATGTGTTTTTCATTTCTTTTTCTATTTTTTTTTTGGCTTGTAAACAGAAACCGGAATGCTTTTATTATGTTTCATCATTTAGTTTTCAAGTGTTTAAACTTCTTTTCCAGCGCTGTCAGCATGATTTCTGTTTATTGTTTAAAGCAGCTTTAAATTGTGCTTAAATTTGTAGAAAATATTTTATATATTTTCTATATTTCTACTCGTTTTCATTCCAAACAGACTTAACTTGTTTTCTTCCTCCATTGCGCAACTTTGAGTTCAGTGCTTGCAAAACTGTTGTCTGTTGCCTGTTGTCTTCTTCTGCTGCTGCTTGAGGCAATCAGCTTTAAATACATTTTTAAAATCGATGTATGAATCGACAGACACAGACTTTATGGTTTGCCAAAAATTTCCCCCTTTCTCCCTTCCCCCTTCGACCTAAGACTTCCTTTCAAGGCAACATGTAGCGTTCAAGTCGATGCGCTTGCAGGTTGATTGAAAAGTTTAGCAATAAATGATGAACAGCTTTGCTACCTTAGCTGACAGAGGTTGAGCATTGAAGGTACTTGCTGCATTAGGGTTTTCACTGTTTCGCAAAAAATGCCAATGCTGAGTTTGAGCTGCATTTAAGCCGCAAGTAAACAGAGATAACTCGAGATTCGAGGAACAGAACTCATGGCAATGTGTGCTCTCAGGTTGTGGCAGTCAAATTGGGCAAAAGTTTGCAGTCATTGTTATGACTGGCACAAAGGGAAAGGCAAAGCAAGCGAGTAATGGTAGAAACAACATTTCATATTTGGCCAAGAACTGCAGCAACAGCAGCTGTTGCCACTGCACTCTGCACTCTTGGCCAGTTTTATGCTGTCTAGCCACAATTTAAGCCATTGCCGCAGTAAAAACTGTCAGCAAGTCCAATGTTTGAACAACAACTCTTAATTATGTGCTTTGAAATATGGAAAATTCTTGGAAAAAAGAACTCTCGAAATTTAATGCTTTGGCCGTTAAAGCTGCGCACAAAAGGAAATGGCAAAGTCGTGGCAAGTCCTGTTGCCTGTTAATGAAAGTCGTCTTGCCTGCGGTTCATTTTCCGAGAATCAAGTGCTCATACAGCCAGGCAAAGGTGTCTGTCTTTCTGGGAAGGGGTGTGCGGTGCTTGGCGGGTGGGAAGGGGTAGGGGAATGGGCTGAGTGGGCTGAAAGAAGGCGAAGCCGAAGCAGAAGCTGAAAGGCGTTGGAATGTGGGAATCCTTCTTACAAGCGAGGCATAAATTTCCCAACAAAATGGCGGAAGTAATATTTTTCATATCAGCATACGCTATGAATGCACACACACACACATACAAACACACGCACACAGCCAGTGCGAGGGTTGCTCAAACACTTAAGCTACTTACTATCATAGAAGTTACTTTGTGATTATTTAAAATGTTGAGTTAAAACTGCTTTTTATAACAGCAAGTGAAAGGAAAGTAGAGTATAACTGCTGAAGTTGACTAATAGATACCCTGTAAGCACACAGAAGCAAGAAATGTCGTGAAAATCTCGCTAGATGGCGCTAGTTGCTCAAGCAACTTTGTGGTTGTGCTTATAAAGTGATTTAAATGAATTTAATGAAAGTGTAAATTGTTTATAATTAAAAGACAATAAATATAGCATATATTTGTGTATATTATGTGTATAAATTATATTAAAAGACTTAAATAGAAGTGCTGCTGAGTTTGCTTCAATCTCTTCAAGCAAACCTCGTAAAACGTCTCGTGAGAACGCCAAGCTAGTTGCTGGTGTTTGTTGTAGTTGTAGTTGTAACTATTGTGGTTGTTGCTGTTGTTGTAGCTGTGATTGTTGTTGTAGTTGTTGTTGTTGTAGTTGTTGCCTCAGCTTTGGCGGAAGTGCGCTGTGTCTGTTTGGCCGCAAATGCCCAGTCGGTAAATTTAAATGCTCATCTTAGCCAAAGCATGTGCATGTGCAAACACACACACACACACACACACACACACACACACACACACACACGCACACATTCACAATTGTATAGCGAGTATCTATGGGTGTAAAGATATCATATATAATATTTAGTGGCAGCTGTTGCAAACTTTTGGGGCATACGCTGCGTATGCGTGTTGCTTCATTGCCGCTGGTCGCGTCGCCGGCGTTTGGCAACTGATTCTGGGAATGTGCATGAGCATGAGAGAGCAGAGGGGAGTGAAGAGAGGAAAGTGTAGAGCGTAGAGAGGATGAGCATTAAGATGGCCAGGACTTTTGTTATTATTTATGCAACGGAAAAGGGAAGTTGATGCTGGAAACTCCGTTAGCTTTAAGATGGTTTCCTAGTCTAAGACTCCCCGGGCCTAAGCGGAAGTTTGGCACTTGCCACAGTGCAGCTTGCAAGCACAGACAATGATAAAGAGCGACAGAGAGGGAGAGAGACAGGGAGCGAGAGAGTTGTGAGTTCGCCACATGTGCATTTAAAATGCTTATAATTGGTTGCAGTCTGCTGGCCTGGCAACAGTTAAGCAACACTGTTAGCCAACTTTCGGGACGCTTATGCAATTTGCCGTTTGATTTATGACGCCGGCCGCATAATTTAATTAAATAAACGCGAACTGGCCCAGCAGCCTTGGCTGCTCTCTAATTATTGATTTCTGCCACACACACAGAGAGAGAGAGAGAGCCTTTGATAGAGCGGGGCAGAGAGGGGCAAGAAAAACCTTAAAAGCCTAAACCACAACATTTTACCTGGAAAATGTTGCCAGAAAATGTGGCATTTCATATAATTTATCATTCTGCCAGGTTCGGGGCAACACACATATCACCATAAATAATATTTATAGACTATTTTCGACCCCCCACTCCCCTCCCCAACCCTCCTCCACCCATCCTCACACCATCGACCTGCCACACTGCAGACTTTGCACAACTCAACTTAATCTACATAATTTTTAGCTACGTCCCTTTTCACAAGTGGTTTGATTTACACCGAGTATAATCATTAAAGGGCTGTAGAAAATATCTATAAAAAGAGAGAAAGAAAATACTGAAATGAAAAACAGCATTTTTAGTATATCAGTTATACCCTGTAAATGAGTAATTTAAGCAGCTTTGAGCTGTTTAATTCTTTTTATTATTGTTAAGCATTAACAGTTGAGACATTGACAGACAGAGTATATATATTTCTATTGTATTCAATTTGTATGCATATAAATAAATAAATAATATTATTAACTATGCTGAAATGTCAATTTAAACAAGTAAACATCAGAAAAGTTACTCTAGAAACAAGCAAAGTCAAATTAGCGCCATCTAGCGCTCGTTGCCTGCAAGCTAGAGCTGTGTTTTGCCTACGAAATCTGTCCGTTTAGTTGAATGTGTTGCCATAGGGTAACTTTAAGTCGAGCATGCTTATATGTAACATATTTTTCTTGATCTTTTTTTGTTGTTACTTCTCTTCTTTTTTTTTGTTGTTATTTGGTTATTTGCCTGTTTATTTATTTACACAGAAAGTAAGTAACTAGTGAAGTTCTAGCCGCGAGGGGCAGGGAGAGGGGTAGCAGGAGGTTTGGAGCCCATCAGAAAGGTTCAGTTTCAGACGGGTTTTAATAATATACGAGCGTAGAAAGCAACGGCAACAGCGATTAGAGAGTGCCAGGCTGTTGTGGGCCTTTTTATTGTTGTTGTTGCTCTTGTTGTTGTTGTTGTTGTTGTTGTTGTACCAACCTTTGTTGTTGTTCTTATTAGTTGTTGTTGTAGCTGATGATGTGTTTTTGCAACTGTGCGCCTGAAGTTTTTGTGGCATCGTTTACATAAATGCCACACGCACACGTAGCAAGCAGCTAGACAGGTCCCCCCTCTCCAACACCCCCTACCACACCTAGTAGAGAGCGCTCTTCTATTTGCCGGAAAAACAAACGCAATGAAAACCAAAGAATAAAAAGAAAAACAAAATAGAACCCAACGATTATCCTTTTTTAATAGACTCATAAAACGGTTATTAACTTTGTTTGCCCGTTGCACAAAAACTCATATAATACATGTATGAATATGTATGCGTGTGTGTGTGTGTGTGGGTGTATTGTTGTGTGTGTGTGTGTGCGAGAGTCGTTTATAGTGTTTCATTAAAGTGATTTCATGGCTTTGCCCCTTGGACGCTTCGATGTAGCCGCCTCAATTTATTATATGTTTTTGCATAGTTTTTTTGTTTGTAGCCAGAGTTGCCAACAACAAACAAAATATGTAAAGAAATTACATTTGACATTAATAAATGAGCAGCTGAAGTTCTCGACGTCGTCGTCGACATTGCTGCTGCTGCTGCTACTGTTGCAACTTGAAACCGTGGCTGCCACATGATGCTACCAAGTTTTTACACCATGCGCATTGACTGGCAAATTGTTGCTACGTGCTGGCATATTGGGTTAACCGTTAGGGTTGTCATACCCATTGAACAGCGCACAAATTGATGGATTACTGTACGTGGCAAATAACAATATCGATAAACATAAATGCGGCAAAGTGAAGCACAACTTGAGACTGTATTTATTTGTTGCATAACATTGTAAAGCAATAGATAATTTCTATGTCTATATATATGAATTATTTCTTTATAAATATACACACATACATCTATCTTTATATACACACACACAGTTGTTTTTTAGTCCACAATTTACAGGTCATTTGAGCGTCGCACACTTTCCTCTAACACTTGCACTCATTCGCTTGTTATTTCTGATTTTGCAACTGGCAAATACAATTTCACTTTTACTGCACTGCATGCCAACCCCCAACCCCTCGTCCCCAACTCCTCCCTTACCCCCTCTTATGCCCAGCGCAGGACTACATCCCAGCAAAACAAGATAAATGAAATTCTGATGCAAATTTGATTTGTTTGTAAATGTTCGACGTTGCTGGGAGTACTGCAAAAATTGCCCCAGCCTTGCCCCAATGTTGCCGTTTGCTGTTGCTGTTGCTGTTGCAGCTGTTACTGTTGCTGCTGTAAATGTTGGGGGGCAGCAGCAACATGTTGCAACAGCTACTCGTTTCATTTCGTTTCAGTTGACATTTTTATGCGCGTATGATTAATTATGCAAGTTTTGCATCCTTGCAGCTCAGCTTGGGGCCCATAATGCTGGTGTTAAGGTCTCAATCGCATCAATCAGCATCAGGCAAGCGTCTTTGGCCTTCCGCAACGAGGAGCTTTAAAGGCTCCTCAATTAGCGGCAATTAAAAGCAGCTAGAGATAGATTTAAATTGCTTTAAATATAGTTATAAGTATGCTCTATGCTCTGACTGGTGACTGACTCAAAAGTTGCTCAATTAGCGGCAATTAAGAGAAGCTAGAGATAGTTATGAATTACTTAAATTATATGTATTTATGCTCTATATTCTGACTGGTGATTACGCTAGATATAAAGCGCTTTGGACTGACTGGTGACTGGTTGATTAAGCTGATGTTAAGCTGTCAAAATGAGGAGAGTTTTTGATGGAAATTTAGAGCAATTGAGATCGAAAAGGCTAGCAATAGATTGGAATTGCTTCTGCTTATCAATAAATATATAAGTTTGCGCTCTATAACTCTTTGTTTTGACTGGTGACTGATATCTGTGGACTGGTGACTGCTGGAACTAGCTGCTGTTAAGGCGTCAATCTGTAGAGAAAATAAGAAAAGCAGACAACAATTGCAAAGAGCTAATGAATTGCTTTAATTATAAATACTTAACTCTTTGTTTGGACTGGGGTCTGCAGACTGGTGACTGCTGGAACAAGCAGCTGTGCAATAAATTATTTAAAGATACTTCATTTGATGCAAGAGCTAGAGATAGACTCAAATTGCTTTAATAAATTTGCTATAAATAGAGACTGATAACTGATAACTGGTGACTGGAGACTGCTGACTGGTGACTGCTGAAATTCATATTATATATACATATATTTATAGAAGTAATTAGCAAACATTAAGAGCGTATTTACTTATGCAACCAGAATGAAATTGCCATACAGAGGCAGAGTATAATTTAACCGAAATGCTAACACAACTTAATCACTGCGACTCATGCGATTGCTGTGACTAAGCGCCAAACGTGAGAGCTCTGCGAGACTCGGGACTAGAGATGCTCACGCAAACAGCGAACGGCAAACAGCAAATGGCAAACAGCAAATGGCAAATGGCAAAACGGCAGACAACAAAAAAAGGAAAGAAAGAAAAGAAAAAAAAACGAAATGAAAAAAGAAAAATATGAAATAACAAGCAGAGAAGAAGAGAAGCAGAGCAGAAGACTGGCTGGAAATGGAGTTGCCACTTTGCATGTGCCACACTGCTGTGGGGCTGCAAGCCAACCAGATAGCCAGCCAGCCAGCTGGCCGCCAGTGGTTCAGTGCCACATGCCCCAGTGGCAGTAACGGGCAACAACAAGCAGACAGTTGTACGCAAATAGAGCTGCCATCCGGGCGCGTTAATGCCGAATGGTCCATTTGAGGCACGTTTCAGTTATTAACGGCACTGCTTCCTGGTTTGCTTGTAAAGTGCATGCAACTCACTCAGTACGCGAGAAGGGGGGAGGGGTCCTAGCGAGCAGAGCTGAGGATGCTGTTAACGTGACCAATATGCCTGTCATTGCCATGATAATCAGCTTTCTGCATGCCGCGAATTGGTCAGCAATGTGGCAACATCAATGTGGCCAACTCTCTCTCTCTCTCTCTCTCTCTCTCTCTCTCTCTCTCTCTCTCTTCATCTCCTCCCTGTTGCTTGTTTGTCCAGCAGTTACGCACGATGTGCCACTAACTGCAAATGTTTGCCAAGCAACTCCTACACAACACTCATCGTCTCCCTCTTAGATGTGAGCGCTGTTACAAGATAAGCTCCAACTTATGCTTGAAGCTCGGAAAAGTTCTCATTTAACTCAAGAGATTGTTCAGAACTCTTCTATTTTTGCTTATTAACAGTTTGCTCATATATTTATTTAAATTAATTAACAATTCTGTCTGCAAACTCAAACGAAATGCAGAATTTGTTTGAGCTTTGTAAAAGTTGAGATTTGTCTGACAATTTTGTTTTACTTTTATTATTAGATTTATTATTTTTAATTTTATTTATTTGTTATTTCATATATTTATTTATTTAGTTTAAGAATTAATTTGTTTTATATATTTAATTATTTACTTTATATATTTATTGATTTATTTTATATATTTTATATAATCATTTAATAGTTTTATATATTCATTTATTTTAGTCCTAAAAAATGATTTATTATTTATTTAATTGCAAATAATTCGCATAATAAAATCTCATTTTATTTTCATATTTATATTTTTACTCTATTTATTTATTTACATAATAATTTGCAAATGCAGAAAACGCTTATTTATTTATTATTTAATTTAAATTATTATTTATTTAGCACAAATTTTATATAACTTTACAAAGCGTCTAAATTATTTTAATTGCATTCTATGCTTAATTAAGTCTTGTTGAGTTGTCCTTATAACATATAACTTCAATTTGCTTGTAATATTTTAAATGCTTAAACAAATAACAAAAGTTGTGACTCTAAACAGACAATTTCATTTCAGAATTAATCACACTTTGAATAAGCTTAACTTTTTGTAGCTGCACATATTTGTTTAAATTTATTTAAAAAGCTATATCTTATCTAATATTTGACTCACCTTGTTTTTTAGTTATTTTGTTGGCCAAACATTTTGCCACTGACATATTTGCAATGCATATTTCATAGTATTCGCATAAAGCAATGATAAGAGGAGGTGAGAGGAGGAGTAGCGGGGAAAAGGAGTGTGGGAGGGGAGGGGGGAATATATTGTATTTGATTTGGAATTTATGTGAAAACAAAGTCACTTTGACTGGCAATGGACGTAAACTCGTATGAAAATTGAATGAAAATCGAGTGCAAACGCTTGAATAGACAATTTTTGGTTGGCCAATACCACGTGTATTTTGTCAATTGCGATTGTTTATTAAAATTCAATCTAAACCGATTTGCGGTGTAGATTCTAATAAAAAAATAAATAAATAAATCAATACATAAAATATGCAATAGATTTGCAATCTTTTTACACTTTTTTTTAGCTCTCCATTCATTCATTCATTCAGATAAGGCAACGCGGCGTATGCGTAACATGAAATTGAAATGTTTCATGGCATTTTCCATTTTTTAAGACTATGCTGGTGTGTGTGTGTGTGTGTGTGTGTGTGCCTGTTTGGGTGTGCATTGTGAATAAGCCTGAGCAGACATTAATTAGATTTTATGATTTACGGCACTTGATTTCCAGATGCGATTGTTTTAATGCCCCGCCAGTTGCTGCTTCAGTTGTTGTTGTAGTTGTTGTAGTTGTTGTTGGCTTAATGAAGTTGTCTGTTGTCTGTTGTAATTAGAAGTAATAATAATTTCCTAGCCAGAGTCATTACGAATTTGGATTGCGGCCAAGGAAATGCCATTAATCAAATTAGCAAGCGCATAACTTTTTATGATTATGCTCAAGATAGTCGTGAGTCTCTGCTGCCAGCCTCTGTTGCTGCCTCTCTCTCTCTCTCTCTCTCTCTCTCTCTTTCTTTCACTCTCCCTCTCACTCTGTTGGCGGTAAGTCGCGCATATGCAAAGATAAACTTGGCCATCAGCAAGACAGGACGCTGACAGCGGCGTTTGCCCTGCTTTGTCCCTCAACTTGTTATACTTCTTATTGTTTTATTCTATTTATTTTTTTAATAAACAATCATTCTAATGAAACGCCAGTTGGAACAACGACAACAACGACAACGACAACGATGATGCCACAAGCAACAGCCGCAAAATTAATTACGATAAACCAAATCGAGGGGGCAAACTGCTCCACTCGAGCAGGCATAAGGACAGCAGGACAGCGCTGACTGCAAGGGTGAGAGGGGGGTAGTGAGAGTGAGAGTGAGAGGGAGAGAACGAGACAGAGCGAGCGGATACTCTAATGACTCTGCATCCAGTTAATAATAATTGAAAAATTTTATAATTATTAAATGCAGCTGCTACACACTCTGCCTGCCCCTCTCTAATATTTCCACTCTCTCTGTCTGCTTCCCACACTCTCCTTCTCTTCCTCTGCTTCCCTCACTCTCCTTCTCTCTCTTTCTCCTTGGCACCATCTCTCTCCTTCCCTCACTCTTCTTCCCTCTCTCTCCTTTCCCCCTCTTTCCTTTCCTCTCTTTCCTTCCCTCTCTTTCCTTCCCTCTCTCTTCACGTCACTCTCTCTCCTTTCTCACTCTCCTTCCCTCTCTTTCCTTTCCTCTCTTTCCTTCCCTCTCTCTTCACTTCACTCTCTCTCCTTTCTCACTCGCCTTCCTCACTCTCTTTCCCTTTCTTTCCTTCCCTCTCTATCTCACTCCTTCCCCCTTCTCCTTCTGCTTCTTTCTTTCCCTCTCTCTCTCTCTTCTCCCCTCTCTTCTCTCCTCACTCACTTTCCTTCGCACTCTCTCTCAACTTCAATCTCTCTCTCTCTTTCTCCGCACCATCCTCTGAGCCATAATGCTCAATTTGACGATACGTGAACCCAACCTCAACTTAATTAGCCAAAATTATCTCATTGAGTGACTATGTGGAGTGCTGTGCAAGTGTATGTGTGTGCCTCTGTGTATGCGGGTGTGCCTGGGTGTGTATGTAAATACCTATGACCCTGCACTTACAAGCACCAATTAATTTTCATACCTGGCAGCTGGCGATTGCCAAGGATTGAAGTCAACATGGGAAACTATCGATGGCACAACGTGAGACATTTGCAAGTTTCAGTGTTGGCTAACTCTATAAAATGTGCAGTGTTGTAGTATAGAGAATTTCCTAGAGAAAGTGTAAATTTGTTATTAAATTTATTACGTTATTTAATGTTATTATTTATTAATTTGTTACATATATTTAAGCATTTATATTTCTGCAGTTTCATAATGTAAACAATGTAATAACAAATGAAATTTAGCTATATCAGTGTTAGCTTGAAAACGGCTAGAATTGTGTAGCTTATTAGCGGAATAGCTGGCAATGTTGTTGTTGTTTGTTAACTCGTTTAATTTGGCATTTGGGCAAGGGATATTTAACGCATTTTGACCTAATTTGGGCTAACGACAATGCCAGACAGCAGCAACAACAGCAACAGCAATAACAACAAATGCGATAAGTGGGACAGCAACAACAACAACAGCAAAAACAACAACTATGTTAAGACCCACATCAATGACAATGGCAATAGAAACGAGCACATGAGTTGAGTTGAACTGAGGTCCCGTTTGTTCTTGTTGTTGTTGTTGCTGGGCACTTTGAACTGATTATGGCCAAATAGCATTTAGTGGGCTAACAGTTTGGCAGTTGGTTGGCCTGTTTGGCATCCATGTTGCCTGCATTTAATGTGCCAATGTAAGTGAAATTAACAGCACAACTGCATTTGCAATTGACACACACGCCAAATCGAGCACAAATCCAAAATGTCTTAAAGTCTCACACACATTTAAAGTGCATCGAGGATTAAGAACCAAGAAGCAAGACAAGAATATGCAAATCAAGCAAAAGGACTGTCCAACCGACTCTCTCTGTCTCTGTCTCTCTGTCTGTCTGTCTCTCTGTCTGACAAGCAGACAAACTGACTGCTGCTGCTGCTGCTGCTTGCAAGTTTCAATCAAAATGCAAATATTGATGCAGTTGACATATGACGTTGCTACGGCCGAACGAGCAGAGCAAAATCCGAATCAAAATCTGAGCTGAGACCAGCTTCAGTCAGCATGCCATAAGCTACATACAACAGCATGCAGATTTATGATAACAGCAAGACAGAGAGACAGCAAGAGAGAGACAGCGAGAGAGAGAGAGAGAGAGAGAGAGAGAGAGACAGAGAGAGCGAGGGCGTAGATGGGCTTTTGCAAATGCAATAACAAAGGATAAAATAATAAGATTTAGCTCTTGACTCTGCCAGCAAGTTGGCCAAACGCGATGTGATGTTGCGCCAGTGTTTTATTAAAATGCAAACACAAACACTGATAACAACAACAACAGCAACGCTGACAACAACATTAACAACAACAAGCTGTGCAAATATAACATAAGCAAGCCGAACTTGCAATACCCTCTATATGTAAAGCGATTTCAGCTTTTGGCTCCTCAAATGTTCATTTAAGCAGTTGCTAAATGTATATTATAGTAAACTGTTGCAGCTGCAAATGCCACATATGCTGTCTGCCGCAGCAAGGCGTGTCTAGACCAAGTTACAACAAGTTGTCTATGAGTTCTAGTTGGCATAGCAGCAGAGCGGCAAAGCTTGTTGTCCTAATCGAGTCTAGAAATAGTTGCAGGAGTTTGCCACGCCTATGCTATAAGACGCTACGAATTTGTAATAACCTCAGCAAGAGTATGGCAGCAACAACAATACAACAACAACAACAACAGTACAACAACAACAAGGGGAGCAAGTAATATCAAGACGCCATCAGATTGAATAATGGAAGTAACATCAGCAGGTGCCGAGAGCTGCGGGCTTGTAGATAAATTAAAAGCAGCAATGGAAAAAAAGAAGCTCAACTACAACAACGACAACTGAACAACAAACAAACAACAACAACAACAACAACAACAGCAGCAGCAGCAGCCGCTGCCAAGGTAACTTTTTGTTATTATTTTTCAATTTCTTCTAAAGTTTGATGTCATTTTTCAAGTGCTTATGATGTGTGTGTGTGTGTGTGTGTGTGTGTGTGTGTGTGTGTAGCTGCGTGTATGACAAACTCTGCCCTGTGCATTGTTAAACAATTTTTGATTAAGTTTTGCATAGAATTTCAATTTACTCTTGCCGCACAAAAGCAAAACTTCTGCTTCGCCTCATGTCAGGCCTTTGTTTTTTTGCCAGTTGAGAAAATTATTGCAAATACGCTAGCTGTGTGTGTGTGTGTGTGTGTGTGTGTGTGTGTGTGTGTGTGTGTGTGTGTGTGTGTGGACAGCAGCATGACAAAGCAGAGTTCAACTGGTCGCTGTTAACAAGGAACCGAGTCGTAGAATAAAGAACAATTGGTCAAGCACTTAAGTGGCCTGGCAATTGAGAAGCCAATCAGATATTTTCTTAGATAGACAGTTGTCAAGGTGTTGTGTGTGATGAGTGGAGGGGGAGTGGTAAGGGGGAGGAAATGCAATTAAACTTGCTTTGATTGCATTACGAAATGCGCAACAGATATAAATATAAGTATTTAAATATGTTATAACAAAAGCAAAGTTCAATGAGAGATAGAAAGAGACAGAGAAAGACACAGAGAAAGAGAGAGAGAGAGAGAGAGAAAGAGAGAGAGAGAGAGAGAGAGGGATAGAGGGAAAAAGGTAGACAGAGAGCGTAAAGTGGTAAATTCTAATTGGCTTTTGTAACTTATTGGCTTATTGAGCAGTTTGTTAAGTGCTAGATTTACTCTACTTATAGTCATAACTATACTCATATTATTGCATTATTTACAGGGTATATATAACAAATTTAGTTGAGAACTTGACGTCAAAGTTATTTAAACTACATAATTCCATAAGCAGCAGTTCAACTTTACTTGTAGTCATAAATATACACCATGTATGGCTTTAATTACAGGGTATACACACCAAGTTGTGCAATGTTGTAAGCTACCTTAGTACTTCAAAGTTCTAAACTTCTTATGCCAGAAGACTTACCCAATCTGTAGTCATAACTATATGGTTTTGATTGAATTACAGGGTATACAGCACAAGTTATACATTGTTGTATTAGAAAATAAGCTAATAGTGTTCAAAACTTGATTTCAAAGCGTCTGCTCTCGTAATCATAACAATCCGGTTGTGATTGCTTGAATTACAGGGTATATCTAACAAGTTATGCAATATTATAAACTATCTTAATGGATAGCTTGACTTCGTAGTTCTTTTAACTTCATATTCCCATTAGCAGCAGTTTAACTGTACTTATAGTCACAATTATACGCTATTTGTGTCAATTACAGGGTATGTATCGCATGTTATACATTGTTGTGCTAGCAATTAAGCTATCATGGCTGTCGATGCAGCCACTCTGACTGCACATTTATTTGAACTTCATAATCCTATACCCTATGCACACACACACTTAGTTGTGGGCTGTCAGGACTAATAAATAAACTTGATTTATAGTGCAACACCATTGACTTTAGACAAATATGCGAATGGTTAATTGTATCGACAAGCAAACATGGCAAACGAAACGACTTCAAAGGCAACTGCAACAACTGCAATGCCAATTGGCAATTCATCAAGCTCACTTGGCAGACGAATGAATCGAGTCCATGAAGCACTTTATGGTTATACAAATACAGAGTATATATATTTATATATACAATATATAGAGTATAATAGAGTGTATAAGTGTGTGCGTGTGTGTGTGTGTGTGTGCGTGTGTGCGTGTGTGTGGAGCCACTTAAAAAGCTGCAAAAGTTTTTGCCAGCAAAATTTTAATTGAATGGCAACGGATTGAAAAAGTTGCCACTAAAATTGATTACACATGTGCAACAAGGAGAGGAGTGGAGAGGAGAGGAGTGGATAAGAGTGGATAAGAGAGAAAAGGAGAGGTGAGTTGAGGAGGTGAGAGCAGAGGAGAGAAGAGTAGAGGAGGCATGTATTGAGATATTGAGTGCTTGTTGAGGCCAGGCAACACTTGTGTCAAATGCATGCGTTAAGCCAATATTCTGCTCTATTGCCACACACACACACACACACACACGCACACACGCACACACACGTTGCAAAGGCTGTCGCTTTGCCAGCTTGTTGCAATTTATTCTAATCGCTTTGTCAGGCAGCAACAACAGAGAAAAAAAAGCGAGGCAAGAGTAGGCAACACACTCGTTGGTGCAACGTTGCGTTTAACGAGCTGCAACTGCTGCTGCTGCTGCTGCTGCTGCTGCTGTTGTTGTTGTTGTTGTTGCTGCTCACACACGTGCAAGTCACAATGGTTAAACGAGCCAAGCTAAGCCAAGCCAAACCAAGTCGAGACGAAACGAGACGCAGTGAGACGCGCCGTTGCCAGTTCAGGCCAGAAAGGTTGCTGTGGTGTTGCCAATTGAGTGGCGGCAATCAATCTGCCCGGCAAACTATGTCAAATGCCTTAACCTGCCATCCCCCATCCCCCCGCGCCCTGATCCCTCCTCAGCCTACTCAGGCCTTGCAAGCTTACCCTGCTCAACTCATGCCTCGCTTGATTGACTAACTGACTGACTGACTGATTGATTGACTGGCTGACTGCCTGACACACTGACGTACTGACACACTGTCGCACTGACTGCTTGTTGTGTCGCCTTATGCCACTTAATTGACGTCAATCGCATTCGGTTCCTTTTTTTTTTTTGACTGCTGCGCAGAGGGGTAAGTGGAGCAGGGCAAGGGGCAAGGGTAAGGCTTCTAAAAATCACAGCTCGTTAGTCTAGTTTGGTTGCATGCCACATTTTTGGAGTATTTTCGAAAAATAATTCTCAACATTGCCTAGCAAATTTGGCAATTATTAAATGACACAAAAAGCTGAAGAGGGTCTGCAACAATTGTGAGTGTTGCTGTTGTTGTGGTTGCTGTTGTTGTTCCTATTGTTGCTATTGTTGCTGTTGTTGCAGCCACGCCTTGTTGTTGTGCTGCGGTCGAAGCCACAAATCAGTTTTGCCACCAAATCAACGACAACTACATGACAGCTGAACACTTACGCACTCCCCCTCTCTCTTCCTGCCTCTCTCACTCTCATTCTCTCTTCCTGCCTCTCTTACTCTCTCACTCTCTCCCTCACAAACACTCTGCCATTCATATAATCTCCTGCTGCCTGCCTCAGGCTTAAGAACTGCTGCTGTGGCTTAGTGTGAGTGTCAGCGTGTGTGTGTCTCAGTGTGTGTGCGTGTGTGTGCGTGTGTGCTGCTTAATGATTATTTGACGCCATATTTGATTGACGTGTGCTCTGTGTGTATGAGTGTGTGTGTGTGTGTGTGTGTTGTGCGCCTCGTTATGTGTCTGTTCACTTCCTTATAAATATTTCCTATTGTATTTCTTTGATTGTGTGTGTGCGAGTGTGTGTGCGTGTGTGTTAATGGCCGCCACAACCACAGTTCACTTATCAATTTCTTTCATTTTCGCCTCAGCCAAATGACAGTCGAGCCGTGTGTTTTGCCACAACTGACGCAGTTTTCATATTATCAAGTATTCCCATAACTCTTAAGTATCACTACATGTGTGTATATGTGTGTGTGTACGTGTGTGCGTGTGCGTGTGCGTGTGACAGTTATTTAACGCTGCCGTCACTAACAGCTATTTATAATTTGACAATTAGCATTCAAATCGAACATATTTCAAGTGCAGGTCAAACTTTTATAGATTCAGTTATTTATGCCGCTCATAACTGTCATAACTGATTGACTAAGAGATACTCTGTATTTAAAGAAATACAGGCAGTTAGATAAACCATTTACAGCGTAGTTTAAAGTCATATTAATAATAATAATAATACTTTTTGCGTTAAAATTATACTACCGATTGCTTGAACAGTTTGACTAAGGCATACCCTGTAGCTATAAGCAAACAGATAGTTGTAGCCAGTTCTATATGCTTATAGTAGTAGACAGTGTATGTCTCTGTATAAAATTCCTTTCTTTTTTAAACAATTTCAATATTTACAGGGTATTTCAAGTTGTATCAGGCACCAACAACTTACCCACTAGAAAGGCTGCAATGAAGCAAAGCTACATATATAATTTACCTATTAGTTTCTTTGTTAAACCATTTATGGTCAGACTGCACAACTAAGAGATACCCTCTAAATCTACAAATATATACAAAAATCTTAGTTATATACTATTCTATTACACTATTTAACTTTATAGGGATTCTCTAAAACTTACACCTGTTTTCAATAATACTACAGGGTATTCAATGTCTATAAGAAAGTAATTTTACTGTATAGTTAGTCAAGACACTTAAGCAGGCAGCGTGAGAGTTAATTTTGAGCATTTGCATGTAAACCTTTACATTGCAAACATATTTCGAATAACTACAGGGTATTCAAGGTGCTGTCACTACTCGGAGTTCTTCAGTAATCTGAGAATAATTGAACTTTGCATTCGAAGCACTTAACAATGTGGAAAATCAATAGTTTGTTAATTGGAATTGTTGCATAGTTTTTGTTTATTTATTCATTTATTTTTTTCCAGTTTATTAATTAAACTATTAAACTAATTGTTAGCTACCAATCGAGCATATTCCTTCCTTTAATCAGTTTGCCAACATCATCATCATCATCATCATTATCATCATTATCATCATTATCATTCTGTCTGTCGTATGAGCATTTCACGTTTATTCAAGTTGAGACTTTGTCAGCGCCTGCAGCAAATTTTTGTGTTCGTTTTCAACGCTTGTAAATGTTGTTGTGCGGGTGTGTGTGTTTGTGTGTGTAGAATATGTGTATGTGTGTGGATAAACTATGTAGAGTCCTTGAAAAATATGTAAGCCATACAAGCGTAATGCCAGCGGCTAAAAAAGTTAACAGTTGACATAGTTTAGAGTTGCTTGGCCAGACAGTGTGAGTAAGAGAGAGAGAGAGAGAGAGAGAGAGTGAGAGTGAGAGGGGGAGAAGGGTAGGTCGTAGCAGGGGCAGGGGTAGGGGCACAAGTGTAGGTTCAACAGCCAACATGCAGAGGCCGTTGAATGTGAAATGAATGAATGAATGAATGTCTTAATAGCGTGTCAGGCTGTTGTTATTTTGTTGTTGCTGTTGTTGTTGCTGTTGTTGCTGTTGTTGTTGCTGTTGTTGCTGCTGTTGTTGCTGTTGTTGTGGTGGTAGTTGCTGGCTGAAAATTGGTGCCAAACTAAATGAATTTAATTGCCGCTGGATATGAAAGTAATTATTTTGCTGTAGTCGTGTAGTGGCGAAGGCAGAGTGGAGCGCGGAGAGAGGGAGTGTGGCATGAGTAGAGCGGGGGAAGCGGGGAGTAGAGACAGCAAATGAGAGCCAAGCACAGGCAGCTAAAATGCAGCGAGGCCAAAGGCGCTTGTCTCTCGCTCTATACAAGTATGTGAGTGTGTGTGTGTGAGTGTGAGTGTGTGTGTGTGTAGCTGTGTGTGTGTGTGTGTGTGTGTGTGTGTGAGCTGTGTGTTTGCTTAAGTCTCCATGTGTGTGAATTGTATGTGTTATCGATGCGACGCACTTGCACTTAACAGCAAACAGGCGTAGGCAAGCAAATCGAGCACACAGACGCCCACGCAACAGACACACACACACACACACAAGCACGTACACACTGACTGCCTCTCTCACACTTTCGCTCCATCTGACGCACACACACAGACAAGCGCTAACTCGCTGGCACAGTTTGAGAGCAACTGTAAATTGCCCCGCGGATATTTTGAGTTGTTCTTTAATTTATTCTCTTTTTGTGCGTTGTCCTTGCTGCTGTTGTTGTTGTTGCTGCTGCTGCGATGCAACTGCAGCGCCATACAAAAGGCAAGCATGTATGCTGACGCCTCTCTCTATGTGTGTGTGTGACAGTGTAATGTCAGTTGTTTACATGCCTGCCCCTGTTTTGTTGCCTAGATCAACTTTTATATGTTTTTAGCTATTGTTGTTGTTGTTGTTCTCATTGTTGTTTGTTCATAGACCTTGTAACACTTTTCGATCACAAATGATTTGTGAGTGTATTCATTACAAATTAGCATTCAATTCAATTGCAACAATTAATACTTTTCCATTAGACTGCTGGCTTCTTCTCGTTTATACCCTGTAAAACTACTGAATTTTTAATTAAAAAAAAAAAAAACAAATCAATTCCAATCAGAATCCAATTAGCCTTAAGTTAAGGCCAAGTTGTAGCATTTTATTCAGTTTAAATATAAATCTATTCGCAAGTTTCTGTTTCTGGATCGCAAGCAGGAGGAGGACAAGGGCGACCAGGACGACAATGTGGATGGTGTGGATGGTGTGGATGGTGTGGATAGTGTGGACCATGTGGACCATGATGATAGTGGGGTGGGGGATAATAGATGGGATACCAGCCATAAATTGGTGGATAAACTGGATGATTGGGATGGCCGGGATGATTAGGATTGGGTTCAGGCCTTGGCTTTGGCCTGGGCTTGGGCTTGGGCCTGGGCAGGTAGACCACATTGTTGTTACCGCTGGTGCCTTTCACCACCAGAGTGCAGAATGTTTTCGATGGTGGTTCAGAGGGTGTATCGTCATCATCCTCCTCTGGCTCTTCCGTCTCATGCTCGCCCAGAGATCTCTCCTCATCGTCATCGCTGGACACAACGCACAATGGATACACTCTCTTCCGCTTGCCATAGTCCGAGAAGAGGGATGAGGACAGTCCGGTCTTAGAGGCCAGATGCTTGATGCCACTCAAGGGGCTGCTGAGTAGACGCGCCTCCGACACTTCGCCCTCGTAGTTGGTCAGCTTGAGCAGCTCATTGTACTCCTCACGCGTCACCTCATGGAAGCGCAGCACCTGCGACTTGCTGGGAGCTAAGGAAATGTGTTTTAGACTCTGCGGTTAACTACAAGAATTGGTTGACTCACCAGCATGGGCTGCAACGGCGCAGAGCGCGATTACGGCCACAAGTTGTAGGATCTTCATAACCGACTTGTTCAGCGAGCGTCGAGATAGAATAGCTGTCAACTGCTGCGCCAACATATTTATAGCAAATTTTGACAAATTTTGATCGCATTATCATTCAAATCAGTTGGAAGTTAAAGTGCCTCGCCCTTAAATTAAGTTCATTTAACTACGACAATGTGCGCATAACTTAATCGTTGTTCCACATTCTGTTAGAATTCCCTCAATATTTGGTGATATTTGATGAATATGATGATGAAGATGACGATGAAGAAGATGAAGATGATGATGAAGATAGAGATGATGATGACGATTTCCCCTTGAATGAACCAAGCCCCTAATTGGGCATGCGTGGCTTTCAACTTGGCCAAAAGATGATGTTTAATAGTTGCCGATGCCTTTATGTGATAACTGTTTTATATTTATGGTCCATTTAGCTCAACAACCAACGCAAGCAACGGCCACTCGTCTGCGTTCTAAATCTTTTCTTGGATTTGTGCCACTTTCAATTATAAATCAAGCAATACGAGTAGCTTCAATCTGAGCGCTGTCTCTTACAAACAAAGAGACTATAAAATATAATTTATTTCGCATTCTTTAATCAAAGAGCGAATTGAGCTGCTTAAACAGCTCTCTGCGTGAGAATATTCACATAGAGTGGTTCAGAAGATATTGTAAACAGAAATTAGATTAATGAAGGCTGTTAGATTAGTTGAACTTTATTTAATTATATTTATTATTAGCAATATAAAAATTAAAGTCTTTTCTGGGAGCTGGTTGTAATAAGCTGTGAGTCACTGTACCATTTCTACACTTGCTTTCTGCTTTATATGATGTGCTTTTCGGCTATTTAAAAACAACAACAACAGCGAAAGGCAGCGCAAAGGACTCGTTACTTAACGCTTTTTGCTTTTGCGTGATCGTCGTCGAGCACAGCAACAACAATAATATGCAATGCCTACTAAGCATGCACGCATTCTCGGCGCAAGGCAACAACAAAACGTATGCAAGTGTTCTTGCTGCGCTCAAAGCATAGGCAAAGAAGAATAACGCAACAAAGAAATGCATGCAAGTGTTGTTGTTGAGCTCAAAGCATAGGCAAAGAAGAATGAAGAATGAATAACTGAACGCATTCGCGCAGCACTGCAACAACAAAACGTATGCAAGTGTTGTTGCTGAGCTCAAAGCTTAGGCAAAGGAGAATGAAGATAGCAAAAGAACTGCTCATAATTGTTATTGTAATGTGCATTCGCTGTCAAGCAGTTCGCGCAGCAATGACAAAAACAAATACCGCAAATGTTGTTGTAACTGACGAGCAGAATTTGGCTGCCCAACGCAGCTGCTTAGGAAATGACATGAAAGGGAGAATGAAGAATGAGAAGTACAAGCTGAAAGATCAGAATTTGACGAAGTATTTATTACTTTATTGTTTTATAGGAATAAATTATTTAAAAAACTTTAGCAAATGAAAAACACAGTTTACGCTTTATATATTTGTTTCCTTTTTATTATTAATATATTTTCTTTACATTATTATCATACTCGTATTATATTAAGACTCAAAACTATTCGTAATATTCAGTTTCATAGCTTTCATCCACCTCGTAGCCGTCATCCACATCGTCATCCTCATCTTCGGCTTCGAAATCTGATTCCGTTTGTTCATAGAATGGATAGGGATTGTAGGGTGAGGGTGAGCCAGGGAAGGGACTTGGTGGATAGTAAGGCTGTTGGCCAAATGAAGGGAACTGACCAAAGCCAGGCTGTTGGCCAAATGAAGGGAACTGGCCAAAGCCGGGCTGTTGGCCATAGGGATTGAAGCTCTCATAGGGATTCGGATTATAGCCACCATAGGGGTAGGCACCGGCATATGGCGAGGGGGAACTCCGTAGGGTGAACCATATTGACGAGATGCTGCAGCATCAATTGCAACTTTCTTCTTTTGGATTGTAGACTTGGACTTGGACTTGGACTTGGATTTGGACTTGGGCTGGGGTCTGCTCCGAATCTTGTTTACCTTGGGAGCACGTGTTGTTGTGACCACCTGACGCTGCTCAAGCTCCTCAGCGGGATCTGTCACTTGCTCGGCCACCGGAGCAGAAGGCTGTGGCTCCAGAGATAACTGTTGTTGTGGTGTTGCCACAGGAGCATTGCTCTCATGATACCAATAGGGAGCAAAGCTGGGATTGCTGCTGTCCGCAGCTGTTTGGGTCTCCAGCACAGACTCCTTCTTGAGCACAACAATGCAATTGATCACAGACTCCTCCTCCGAAGCGGCCTTTGTCTCCACAGCACGTGGCTCACTGTTGTCATCCAGGCTTCGCTTCATCACACACAGCGGCTGGCCATCGATATCGATTTTGGCCAACTCCGAGCGACTTGTTGTAGTTAAACCCATAATTCTCAGCAGAGAATTCCAACCGGAATCGAGACTATTGCGTACGGAGGTGAATCCGGCGCTGGTTAAACGCGCCTCAGAGATAACATTCTTGCCATTGGTTAGCTGGAGCAGCTTCTCGTATTGTTCCTCGTTGATGGGATAGACACGCACCAGTTGCTCCACCTTGGTCGGCTCCACTGTGGCCCCTTTGTCCGCTGAGGGGGCTGCAAATGAGACATGAGTTGAGTGTTGAACTTTGATGAGGGCTAGCTGGAAACATGAGCTACGCACCCGCCTCAGGGCAACTTAACGTGGCCAGAACCAGGAAAAGGCTCGCATAACGTAACACGATCGATTGCATTGTGAAAACCTGTGCAAAATGCCAAGATACTAAGATTCCTCTGACCAGAGACGGTTTTATTTATACATTCGCTGGGCAGAACCAAAAATATATGTATATATGTAGAGAAGGCAACGGTAAATATTAGCCAAATATTGCAATTAACTGAATATGGCATAAACAAGTTGGCCAAAGACAGCTAAGAAATCCATTTCAATAAATTAACGCTGTCAATCTGGCACACATTCAACAAAGTCAACGAACGCATTAAACTAAGAGACAACTGGCAGCTGGAATGGTATGGAATGGAATGGGAACTGGAATGCGAACTGGAAATGGAAATGGAAGTGGTATTCGTATTCGCATTCGCATTCGTATTCGCATTCGAATTGGAACTGGAACTAGAACGAGTTCTGTAACTAACTAAATGACGCGGGCTCTGCTTTAATTTGCTAATTAGCATAATTGATAATAACATTTATTAGATTCCCAGCGTCACAATGAATGTCAAAATAATTTAAAAATCATTATTTAGTTGATTGACAACTTTTTTTATGGCCAGAATACAATAAAAGCGCTTTGATTGATTATTTCTTTAACAATGATTCAATGCTCAGCTGATGAGACTTATTCAATGTAGTTTGTCTCGAACAAAACTGTTTAATTGCTGAATTATTAGTGTGATTAAAGATTTTGATTCACAGACTTTAGTGAGAGTTGTAGGTGTGACTCAAAAGAGTAATAAAAACAGGGGAAAGTAGTCAAAGATCTGTATCAAAAACAAATATTAAATTATTTTAATTTATGCAAATGTAAGTCTAAGCTCACTTGATGATATATAAATCTAATTAGTTGTTGAGTATTTAGTTTGTTTGTTAGTTAAAAACCACTTAAAGCACACTTATCTCATCTTATCACTTGTCTTTTTCAAGTGAGAAAAGACTTTCAAAACAGCAGAAAGTATAATTTAAGTAGTTAAAGATCTATGCTTCAAAAATACATTAATTTATAAACAAATTAATCTCTTCTTACTTGCTTATAAGCTTTAAATGTTTAAATATTTGTTGTTATTAATATTTAAACACAAGTAAGTTAATTTTCAACTCTTTCCCAAACTTAAGTGAGAGTTGAATCTGAGTAACAGAAATTAATTAAACTACTCAAAGATCTATATCAAAATACCATAAATTTATAAACAAATACCTCTCTACTTTCTTGATGAGACTCTTGCTTTAATTGCTGAGATTTAAGTTTAATTTAAGACGGGTTAAAGCGTACTTAGAGTTAAACTGGATGGCAGACTAAAAAAGTTCTAAAAAAAGAAGAAAGTATAATTAAATGTATCTAAGCAAAGATCTGAATTAATTTTAAATATTTTCTATTAAATATTTCGACAATAAATGCTCTCAGGGATTGTTAATGCAGAAGAGTTGCTGTTACTAAAATTCTATTGAAACAAATACAAAGTGAACTTTAAGTAGATTTAAACTTTAAACTTTTCAAATTCAACAGAGCTAAATATGTAATGTAAAACCCATTTATAATACATATGCTTTACATTAATATATGTATTAATTATAAATATATTAATTACTTGTTTAAATAACCCGCCAAAAACTGTAAATAAAACACAATTATTTCTTTTTTTTCTTCTTTTTTTTTGTTAATTTTTCTAACTCATAATAATTATTGACTTATTTCATTTAAATCTGTTGCTGTTTGAGTGTGTATCTGTGTGTGTGTCTGTGTGTGTGATGTGTATGTGTGTGTATGTATGAGTACCTAAATATGCATGTGTGTTGCTTAGTTACAATGCTGCGACACATACGTGTACACATTCTATATAAACACATAGTTTATTGTATAACTTTATTTATTATTTTTTGATAGAATTTTAATGAGCGCCATAGAATTTGTTGTGTTGCTTAAAATTAATACACAAACTGACACAAAACAGCTTTAGATATGCATGTGTGTGTACATATCTTATTAATATATATATTTATATATATTTATTTATATATAAGTTTATGATTTATGCTTATTATAAATATTAGTTATCGTCTGACCATTTAATGCAAATTTAATTATACATAGTTTATGTATTTACATTGGGTTGCCTTTACTTAATTATCTACACACACACAGACACACACACACCCAAACACACACGACACACACACACACACACACACACATACATATCAATCATCTCGTGTCTCTTTTATTTTATTATAAAATTCTCACTAATTTTGTTCTATTTTTTTCCTTTTTTTCTCTTAATTTTCTTTATTTTTCTTATTGTTTGAAATGTATATATTTATGTTGTTTGTTGTTTATAAATAGTTTGTTCATTATCTGTTGCTCATTTGCTGGTTGTTTATTTGTTTGTTGTTGTCAATTTGATTTCATTGTGCCGCAGTTATAGTACAAATGAAAACAGTTATAACATTTAAATTGTATTTAGCTTTGATGCTCGCATTTATTATATATTTAAGTGTTAATTAAAACTACAGTTTGCTACTAATGAATTTATTTACAGTGCTTGCACATTTTCATCAATTTCCATCAATTTCCGTCAATTTCCCACGACCGCTTTCCATGCTTCCACTTTTCCATCCACGTGCCATCAATTTTCATTCAGCACAATTATAATTCACATTTCCATATGCACTTCAATTGGCCAAAACTAATTATCTCTCTGTTACTCCCCCCCCCCTCTTTCCACCACCCTCTTCCCCTCTCTTTCTCACTCCGAGAATGCTCTATATATATACACGTATATCAAACCCATTTGCAAAGCTTTAAACAAATTGTTTAATTTGGTTTTTGTGTTATTTTTTTTATCAGTTTATGATTTTCTTTCTTTTTTTTAATTTTGTTTTTTTTTTACTTTCAATTTTATTCAATTTGGCAATTCAATGAAGCCAGACATTGCTGATGAGTTGAGTAGTCTGTTAATTGTTATGGTTTTATTTAAATAGGGATTCATTTGGTTTATATGCTTGCAATGGATTTTACGCCAATTAGTTCCGACTGATTATTCGTTATCGATATATGTATATCGATAAGTGCGTGGGCAGCAACCGTAGTTGACTCAAAGCATTCGCAAACGATGTAATCTGACTGTTTCTGAAGTGTACACCAATCTACTAATTATCGATACATTCCGATAAACATATCTGCAAAGCCAAATCATTCTGTGTTTATTGTTTAACAAAATCTTACAATAGAAGCTCAAAAGAATATTCAAGAAAGCCAATCTCTATCGATATATATCGATAACTTGTTATCTAAGAACATATTGGGACAAAGTCTTTACTTGAATTAGCAGTACTAATAAAAATGACACCCTTTTCTATTAGACGCGAATCCCGTTCAATTAATCGATATTTATCGATAAGCAATCGTTGGCAAAGTTGTTATCTGTTGTTGTTGTTCTTCCTTTTCGTATTACTGCTCTGTAGTGAGATGTGCAAATCAAATATGAATAATGAATAGTATTCAAAGGAATTGGTGAATATAGTTTGAATACACTCAAAAGTAAAACACTTGAATGGCATTTATTTACAGCGATTCATATGTAATCGATACGATAACTATGCTTATCCCATATAACAATACACAGTGACTGTAAATGCAAATGAATATTTGAGTATTGTGAGTGTTGTGAGTGTTGTGAGTGTGCTGAATATACCGAACGACCGACTGTTTGAATATGAAGCATATTTATAGCTAGTAAGTCTTAATTCAATAATGAGAATGTCGTTAAACTGTTTCTATTGGCATGTGAAGTGGTGTAACAGCAAATGCGACAATTGCACACAAAAGTTGCTAACATTTATTGTTTATATTTATAACAATTTACAAGTATAGCTGTTAAATATACTTATAGCATTACTTCTGTCATCCAGCTGTGCATTTGCTGCTCTAGAGTTGACTTATCGCTTAGCAAAGTTATCGATAGATATATGTATATATATATATATATATATATATATGTTTATATAGAGTTAGATACACTTATATATGCTGATTATTTGGCTTTTGTTTATGTTTTATGTTCCATTTGTTGATTTCGTGTTCTGTTCGCTTGGCTAAACTTACTCGAAATCGCTTAAATTAATTTAAAGAGTTTCTATTCACTAAGTGCATGTGTTTTTTATGTTTGTTTGTTTCGATTCGTTTCGATTTCAATTTAACTAAAGTTCATGCATGCTTACATCATCAACATCATCATCATCCTCAACATCATTACTAGCATTAGCATTATCATTAGCTTTAGCATTAGCATTAGCATATCCATGGGGGCTCCATTCCTTCATCTCATGCATTGCACAAGTTGTCGACTATCGTGATGATTGCTGGGACGAGAATGGAATGTTGCTGTTGTTGTTGCTGCTGTTGCTGTTGTTGCTGCTGTTGTTGTTGTTGTTGCTGCTGCTGCTGCTGCTGTGTTGTGTGTCAATTGCCTTGGTGGCAACTTTGACAGCTGCAACAGCGCGGCCATTGTCTCGGCCGTCGCACCACTCACATACCAATGCTGCAGGCAGCAGGAGACGATGCTCAGCAGCATGCAACAAATGCCGCAATAGAAACTGTTGCTGTTGCTGCTCGAATTGTGCTGCATTGCCGCCGGGTGTTCACCTGAAAACGAAAGAAACACACAACGAAAGAAAATGCAATGAAAATGAAAGTGAAACTGACAATTGTTGTAGTTGCCTCAATTCATTAGTTAATTGTTAATGCAGTCAAGCGCATGCGTCAACGGATGCAATTTAGTTTGTTTGTTGTCTGTCTTTTGATTACAGCTGCAATTGCCACAAGCATAAAGCATGCTCCACAACAAACAAAACACTCAAACACACACAGAGGCACACACACAGGTACACACACGCACTTCATCTTCATCGTCATCGTCATCGTCAAAGTGGCATCTTCAGGGCTCTGATGATATCGACTTGCTCCACTTTTGCCTGTGCGCATTTCCTGTTTGCCAAACAAGCAACTAACAACGAACACAACAACAACAACAACAACGAACACAACAACAACAACAACAACATGTTCTTATGTGTTATATGCGCACTTGAGCACACAGAAACTGCTGCTGCTGCTGCTGTTGCTGCTGCTGTTGTAGTTGTTGTTGCTTGTTTGTTGTTTGTTATGTCTGTGTGTGTGTGTGTGTGTGTGTCATTCCACCTGAAGCAGCTCTTGATTATTGGCATTGCAGCTCACAAGAAATAATTTCCGCACTTCTTTCATACAGCACTGCTTACGCTGCCTCGTTGATACTCTGCTTTGCCCCCTCCCATTTGCACTGCTTGCCTGATGCTTTATAGCAAGCATGCAGTGCAGTTTCAAATGCACAAATTGCACAATTGCAGTGCGCTGCTTTCTGCTAACCGGCAACTTCCTGTCATAAACATGCAAAACTGTCAAACACACGCACACACACACACACACACACACACACATAAGTTTATATGTATGTTAGTTCACATATACTCACCAATAATTACGTGCACATAGACGCTGGAGGTTTTTGCCACTGTCGGCACACAGGTGTAGTTGCCAGTGTCGCCGGGCATAGCGCGCTTGATTTTTAATCTATAGAGAGAAAGAGAGAGAGAAAGAGTGAGAGAGAGTGAGAGAGTATAAGTGTGAGTGAGCATGCACAGTTGGTTAGTGGTTGTTGAAAGTGAATGCGAATGCCAGCAAATGAATAACCTACTCTAGGCCATGGCACAGGACTGTTCTCTACCCCTCCCCCGTTACTCCCTAACCCTTCCCTCGGCAAAACAACGCAGTGAAAGCCAAACGTTTTGTAGCATCAACATTAAAAACTTTTGCTACTTTATGGAAGCACTGTGCTCCAGCGGAGTAGCCTTTGACTCTGACGCTGATGCTGATGCTGACTCTGACTCTGCTCTGACTCCAACTATAACTATGCTTCTAACTATGATTCTGACTCTGACTATGACTATGACTATGACTCTTGGCTCTTATTGCCCGGCATCTGCATTTTATGGTCGACAGTGTCGTTAGTTAACGGCATAAATGCACAATGAGCACATGTAGCCATTGCCTGGGGTAAAAACTCTCAGCTAACCAACTCTGTACGTGTATTGCAACATTGCCGTTCCCTCCTGTCTCCTCCCATCCTGCTAATGCTGTTGTAACTCCAACTGTAACTTCCGAGTGCAACAGCAAAAACTAAGCCAAATTAAAAGTCACACATGGCTAACTGTAGACAATTGTGTATGATACTGTTGACATCTGTGGCCTATAGACTTTAAATATACCCTATAAATGAGATGAAAGTATTAGCAAATTAGCTGAAATTAACTACGACAGCTAAATGAAGTTTCAAATGAAGTCTAGAAATATGTTTGTTAGACTTTTTTTTAAATTATTTAAATAAATTTCTACAGCTCAATTTCTTTTAATATAGTAGAAGAATTACTTATAAAATGTTAATAGTTATACAATGTTTATTCTATTGCACTGTTTAATCTTTCTGTTAATCATATCTAATACTCTCTCTATTAATCCGTCTGAAGTTTCCTTTAATATTGCTTTTAATTTCTTATTTTCTTTATATTTTCTGTTAGTTTTAAATCTAATATTCCCTCAAGCCTTTTTTACAGTAATTATTTAAATTATTATTAAGTATATTAATTTATATTTATTGAATATTCTATTTAATATGCCTTTTAACTTTCTTTTCCTTCCTCATTCGCTCTATTATTGCTTCTAATTAACCTGTTAATATTCCCTACAAAAATCTCTTTAATATACCCTTAAAAATTATTGAATATTTCCTTTAATTAACTTATTATTTTCCAGTTAATATAACACTTTCTTTGCCTTCTAATATTTCCTCCAAAATTCTTCAATATTTCTTCTAATATTCCCTGTAATTAATTCTGCAATATTTATATGCTAGCAATAGCTAATATTTCCTCTAATGATTCCTTCAAATTTCTGCAAGTTTCTCTTAAAATATTCCTTCTGAAAACTATCTAAAATACTCTTTAAAAGTCGCATAAATATTTCTGAAATTCCGCTTATATTTACTTGATAATTTTCTATGTTTCTTTCTGTCTTTCTACTATTTCCTCTTGCTTCTTATTTCTATTCCTTTTTCTTATTCCTTATCACTAAAACTCTTTCATATATTTCCTCCACAACCTCCTCTAAAGCACTCTCTTATCCAACTATCTTTTATCTACCCTGTAAAATGGCTCTATATACACCCCTGGTTGACTCTGCTTCACATGCCAGCTTCCTCTTTGTTGTCTCCCTCTCTCTTTAGCACTTTTTATACGCATCTCCGTCGCTGTGAGCAACTGAAGATGTCCTTAACATTTGCGCCTTGGCAATTTAATTAAGTGCTCGGCATTTGGCATTTTTGAAGGCAAATACCTCAACATACATTTAATTTGTGAGCGAG
Organism: Drosophila macrospina; assembly: GCA_035042075.1. Classification (NCBI taxonomy): domain Eukaryota; kingdom Metazoa; phylum Arthropoda; class Insecta; order Diptera; family Drosophilidae; genus Drosophila; species Drosophila macrospina. Next base: position 1,328,227 of record JAWNLW010000133.1, on the reverse strand, counting down.
GTTTGCAACTTACCTGGATGTGAGGCCATCGGACCAATCATCCTCGACACGTATCCTGGCCATCGAGCTGTCGATATCATTCTCGCTCTTGCTGTCGAGCATTTCGTTGCCTGTGCAATGCAATGAAATCGTGTGAAATGTGAAATGTAAAATGTGAAATGTGAGAAATGAGATTATAAATTGAATTGTTTCGTTATGCATATTAAGCATACGCACCTTTATACCAGAATATGTTGCCCAGCTCGTGTGGGCCTTGCATTATCTTGCAGGTAAGGTTAATGTCGCTGCCGGTTTTAACCATCAGATCGCTGGGCCCGTAGATTTCCGCTTTCAGCTCTGCTTAACAACAGGCGACGGGGGGCAAGAGATAGCATAGGGAAAAGAGTCAGAACAAAAAGTCACTTAAGTTCAACACACAAAGCGCTGTTTTTGCTTGCAATGATAATAACAATAATAATGTTAATGATAACGCCCGACTTGACTGCCTGCCTCTCTGTCTGTCTGTTTGTCATTCTCTCTGTCTTCCTGTCTGTCTGTCTCTCTCTCTGTCTGTCTGTCTCTTTGTCTGCCTGCCTGCCTACTTTATTACACAGACGCGTGTCTCTATTATGCTGGCGATAAGCTTTTGTTATGCCTTATAAAATGCCAGCAGCAACCACAGCAGCAACACTCATACGCCCCGTTGTACTACCTGCACTTGTTTTCTTGCTCTTCCCCTTGCTTGTCCCCCCTCTCACTCGACGCTTCTCAATGGGGAATTGTCTAAAAATTTGCCGCTTTTCATTTGCAGCTAACGAAATCAAAGTGTCAACGCTGAAGTGCCTTTTGTTGTTACAGTAAAGAATACAAAAAAATCTAAGAAAAAAAGAAAATAATAGAAAAACTGTCGAAATAATTTCAATTGAAAATGTGGAAAATTATTTGGGACAGCATGCCAAATGCGATTTTGCGAATGTAGAGCTTATGACTGTCGATTCCAGCTAAATCTATATGTAGTTGTTTAGGTATATAATGAGATGTATGTGAGAAGATGTAAGTATGTATATATGAGGAGATATAAGTATGTATATATGAGGAGATATATGTTTGTATATATAAAGAGATTTATGTATGTATATAGGAAGAGATATATATATATTGATATGAAGAGATATAGATGAGGTGATATATGTATGTATATATGAAGAGATATATGTATGTATATATGAGGAGATATATGTATGTATATATGAAGAGATATCTGTATGTATACATGAAGAGAGTGTATGTAAATATGAGGAGATATGTGTATATTGATATGAAGAGATATAGATGAGGAGATATATGTTTGTATATATAAAGAGATATATGTAAGTACATGTAAAGAGATATATGTTTGTGTATATGAAGAGATATATGTGAGTATATATGAAGAGATATATGTAAATTGTTATGAAGAGATATAGATGAGGAGATATATGTATGTATATATAAAGAGATATAAGTATGTATATATGAAGAGATATATGTTTGTGTATTTATGAGCAGATATATATATATACTGATATGAAGAGATATATGTTTATATATATATGAAGTAGTATAATGTATATTTATATATAAAGAGATATATGTATGTATATATGATGATCTCATCATCTGAGAGAGATATGGTAAGATATGTTTATATATATCGATATATTAAAAATATCTTTATCTATATATAAACAGATATCTATATATAGATATATACATATATATCTATGGCGATAGTTGCCCTAGTGAAAGATGTCGCGTTTGACTTAAAGTTGAATATTTTGTTGCCTCATTGCCACTAATGTCTGTAAGCGCTTAAAAGCACACGCTCAAAAAAACTGGCACACACACACTGTGCAACAACCGCAACTCACGTTGTTTGCTCCACTTTCTACACACACATACACACACACAGACACAGTCACGGACATGGACACGCATGCACACTATGTTGTTTTTGTGCCTTTGCAACTTTGGTGCTAAAGAACCGCAAAGCCAGCGTAAATAAATTGCAAACGATGACTTCAACTGCAACTGCAACTGTGCCTGAAACGAGCTGGGGGTTCGCCAAGGTGTGCGAGACGGGTGAAAAGTGAAAGGGGTAGAGCGAGCGGCGTGGCGAGTGGCGAGGGGGGGCAGTTAGTTCATTCTGTTGTCGGGTTTGTACATCTGATACTTTGGCACTCTTTTCTCCTGCCATTGACGTGCGCTAAGCTTTGCTATTGCTCTTCACTTCACTTTAGCTGCTCTGCCCATTCTCCCCGTTCTCCCGATTCTCCCCTGCTCTCTGCTCGCTCTCTACTCCTCTCCACCGCGCACTCTATCGCTTGCCATTCAATCGAGCGGCAACGAAAAACCATTTGGCAAAAAGTGTAACGCAAAAAGTGTTGCATACTTTGGGGCGCCCATTGATTTGCATGAACTTAATATGCGGCATGTTCAGCATGACTCTATGCGTTTATATGCCACGCCCATAAATTGCCAAGCGAGGGTTGCTTCTAAACAACAGAAAAAACATAGTTTTTTTTTATATATTTATATATTTTTAATTGCATTTAACTAATTTTAACTGATTTTGTTGTTGTAGATTGTTAACTCTACGCTACAGTTGGCATTGCTGTTATTTTGAATACTTTTCCGCATTCATTTAAAAACGTTTTCGTGCGATTAAGTAACATTAAACATGGCAAAATGAGCTATACAAGTTAATAGTTTAATTTGTTTAAACTTGACTTCAGTTCGTCAAAAGGCAGCGCAAAGTGAGAGACGTGAGAAGTGTCGTTATATTAGCTGCAATGGAAGTGAAGTGAAGTTATCAAATAAAGATTTTTAAGGATTTTTATGCGAAATATAAATTACTTTAAGTTGCTTGAATTGGAATCTAAAAATCGCCACACAGATCAAATCATAATCAAAGTAAACAAAATGTTGTTAACTGAGATTGTCTTTCATCTGCTTCTGCTGCGAACGATCCATGCAAAGCAGTGCCAGCTTGCTCAGCTGTTGAGTGCACTGCTTGACTTTACAGTGGCTGCATGTGAAGCAGTGCAATGAAGTGCGTGTGTTCGCAACGTTATCTCAGCAAGCAGTGCGTTGGCAAGTGACTAAGCAGCAGACATAGCAGTGCATTTAATTGATTTTAGCTGATTTTGTAATTGTTAATTGTTAACGCTTCAGTTGCTATTGTTGCTATTGCGAAACACTTTTTTAAATACTTAAATACGCTGAATTTTGTGCAATTAACATTGGAAATGAAGCGCAGCTATTTAATCCTTAATGCAATACACAGCTAAACAAACAAACAGCTAAAGAGAATTTGTTTAGAATTTGGCAACAGTGCATCAAAGTCTGTGGCCAAGTGAGAGTCATGAGAGTTGTCGTTATAATTGTGGAATTACTCATACTTTGGCTCTTTAGCTGCAATGTAAGTGCATTTATTTTTAATATTTTCAATTTGAATTTCATTTGTTAACAACTTTTTAGAATGCGTCGGAAATTAAATTTACGAATTTCGTTTGTATAATTTCCAATGAATCGTGGTTTGTGATACACGAATGCCGACTGCGTGCGATCAATCGCCACAAATACACCTTAAACTACAATGTAACACTCTTACAACCGGCCCACAATCTGCGAATGGACGCACGCTTCCTCAAGCGAGAGAATGGCTATAAGCCATGGCTATTCAAATTGAGCATTGATGTTTGCAAGTTCATGAAGAAAGCCTTCAATCCGGTTGCCATCATTTTTTACAAAATGGTACGAGAGTATACCAACTTCAATCACTCGTGTCCCTTTGTGGTAAGTCTGCTGAACTTGGCAACAAACTGGCTAAAAGCATTTAACAAACATTCATTACACTAAAGGGGCCAATAATTGTTAAGGATTTCCATCCGCAATATGAATTACTTCGGGTTCCCTGGCCATCGGGGCAGTTTTTATTGGAAGCGGATTTCTTTATTGACAATAAGCCACAGATTTCCGTTAATATTTACTTTAAGGTCGATGAAACTTGAACAAATTAATCATAAGCAAAGTAAATAAAATGTTGTTGTTGTTCTTTTTATTAAGAGAACGATCAAGTTGCAGCTCTTAAGCAAAGCAGTGTGAGCTGAGTGTTTGCTTTGCACTGCTTGACGTTTGTGTGTGCGAGTTGCGAAGCAGTGCGATCAAAGCTAATGTGTATAAGTAACCGCAAGCAGTGATTTTAAGTGTGCAAGCAAGCAGTTTGTTTTTCTTGCTGGTAAAGCAAACTGATGCAATTGCTGCTCTAGAGTTTATTTTATCTATAGAAGACAATCAGGAATTAAGCTTAAAGTGAGGAACGCAGCGAGCTGTGTAAATGTTAATCTAAATGAAATGCCAAGTGTGGTAATAATACACTGCCGAAAGTGGAAAAAAGGTGGCGAAAAATAGAAGAAGAAACCCCAAATGGAAGTCGAACATGCGAGGCGATTATCTGCTTGCTTTATGGACCCGCAGCGGGTGTTGATTGTGCGTTGTTGTTGCTGTTGTTGTTGTTGTACCTGGCAAAACAATTGTGGCAGCAAAAGCTAAAGCTCGTCTTCGCGTGTATGACTTTGGCTACAACTGTTGGCCCAAATGCGCGCAAACAAAACAAAGAAAGCAAGAAAGCCAAAAATTATTGCCACACACATGCAGCTGACAACGCGCACAGTTGGCTGACACGCCCACAGCCCTCTATGTGTGTGTTTGTTAATTCATGTGGCATCAAGTGTACGTGTGCAGGTGTTAACTCTACGTGTGTGTGTGTATGTGTGTGTGTGTGTTTGAGCCCGCATATAAGTGTGCTTCCGTTTTAGCCAAGTTTGCCTTTCTTGCCAACGCCTGCTGACAACCGCTCGCAAATATATGCTTGTGCAAGTTTCTCTTAACGCTTGCCGCTTCTGGCCATGGCTATAATAGAATAGAAAAATATATACTTGGTAGTTGGCCTCGTGGGCAAATTGCTTATTTAACAATAATTAGATTAACTGTTTGCGGCAATTGGCAAATGCTTTGGCTACCTGGCGGGCCACCTGCATTATGGATGTCCCAGCGTTTAGGCCAACAACAAGAAAAAAGCCAAACCAATAGGGTCAGCAGCTGAGCTTGTTTGCCGTCTAAGCGCAATTTCTGTTATTGGCCCAGCTGTTTGAAGTTTTCATTAGTTGACCCAGGCCCAGGCCCCAGGGGGAGATGGGCCAAAATAGCTGCAGACTCAGACTCAGACTCCATGTACTACATGTTTTGGCCACATTCTGCTGGCCATATGCCAAAGAGTAGACCAATGGAATGAGAGAGAAAAAGGCAGCTGGCAAACAGAACTTAAAACTCAACTCGGCTGAGTCTTGTTTACACACAGTGAGTAGACAAAAGGGGTGAGCAAACGGAATGAGAGGGGTGGGGAGGGGAGTAAAAGGAGCAAAGGGAGCAAAGGGAGCAGAGGGAGTTGAGCAGGGCTCAGAAATTGTGCAGCCAAAGAGACGAACAGACAAACAAGTAGACAGCCAGCGAGACGAGCAAAGAACAGAGCAAAGCAGACAGAGAGAGAGAGAGAGAGAGAGGGAGATAGAGAGAGAGCGAGATAGTGGAGTAGAAAAGTCATGAAAATGCATTTTCATTTTTCTTGATTTCGCGCATAAAATGCGCATAAGCCATAGGCCCATAAACATAAACATTTGGAGCAATGAACTTTGCGCATGGCATACTTTTTCGGTTTGCCACACTGCAGCTAGGCTGGTTATCCCCACAGCACAAGCACTGCTAAAGGGTATGCCAGACTAGCTAGTGCAGCAGCTAGCAGAGCCTGGCATATGCGAGGTTAGAGTTCAGCTCTGAAGAAAGTCATTTGATTAGCTAATTAAACTAAATACAATAGACTAATATGAGCAGTAATTATGCAACTATTCACTACAAAGAAAGAAAATTTAATGAGGAAATATTTTATAAACATTTTATAAAGTTAACAAATTTTATTTTTTTATATAAAATAAAATAATTTTTAGTTAATTTATAATATTTTATATATCAAAAGTAGAAAGATAAGTAATTTAATGCTTTTATGGATAAAATTCTTTCTATAATAAAATATATTAAATTATAAATAATAAAGTAAATGTATTAATAAAAAATGTATATAAAATAATATTCATATTAAATATTATTCGCATTTCTCAATATCAATTATTTATATTAACTATTATTTACTATTTATATTGCTTACTCTTTATATTATTTATTTGTGCAAATTTAATATGAATAAAAATTTTCTTTTTTACATAAATTTCGCTTCTGCAGGGTATGTCTATTATTTTTCAATAAAAATAATTATTTTTAAACATTTCATTAAGATTTTTTCAATTAAAAACAATTTAAGTTGACCTAAAACTAATTTTTGAGTTGTTTTAGATTTATTTTTTAAATTGTTTATATTAATATATATTATTTATATTAATTACTTAATATTTCTTATTTATTTGTAAATATTTGCAAGCTTTTATAGCTTGAAAATTGCTTTGTTTATTATGGTTTAAAAATGAATTCGTTTTTCATTATTTCTCTTTTAGTTTCTTGTATTTATTTAGTTCAACTTGCTCATTCTCTGCCAGTTACAGGGTATTCCCAGGTCAGTCACATAGTTGTTTGCGCTGCAGCTCTGTTATAGAGCTGCTGCTGTTGTAAAAATTTATTGCCCCGCATATGTTGATGTATGTTTGCACACATGTATAACACACACACACACACACACACACACACAACATATACGAGTATTTATTGCCTCGTTCTTGTTCGCAATCCGCTTTCCCCTTGCCCCTTGTGCGCTTTTCACAGCGCTAAGTGACATACAATTTAACAGTTTTTCCACTTTATTTATTTATTTTTTTTGGTAGCAGATTTAAAGCTCACTTTGAGTGTGGAGAGCGAGAGAGGGGGGGGGGGACGTCGCTTGGCTATTAATCTTGAGGCTGGAAACGCAAATTGCTTGGAATTAATTGTCAAATCAAATAAATAAATTCAATTTGTAAAAGTCAGACGCACAATTGATTGGAATATTCTTAAGAATCTTTCGTTCATTCATATTTTTTTTTTGTCCGCGTGGAACCTGTCAAAAATGGCCCGAACAATGGCCCAAATGAAATGCCAAGAACATCATCATTATCTGCATACATCCTCATCATCATCAGCATCATCAACGTAATCATAAACGTGGCCATGTCCTTGCCAATTTCATACTTCTGATTGTTATTATTATTATTATTATTATTATTATTTTTATTATTAATAATTCCAGAGACATTAATCATGCGGCCTAGCAAAAGCTACAGCGCCAGCTCCAGCTTCAGCTTCAGCGACTGCTTGTTAATATTCTTGTAATTTATCATTGCGCATACTTATTCGCTTTCTCTCTCTCTCTACCTCCCTCTCCCTCTCTCCTTCTCTCCCTCTCTCCATAGGCTTTGTAGGCCTGCCACAAACAATGCAAATAGTTAAACATCTCATTATTACTAACAAATTATGTTTGCTATTTCAGTTGCGCCGCCACGACTCATGCAGCATTGCTATACCCTGCCAGCAGAGTGTTATCATTTACTCAGGCTTTTTGTTACGCTTTTCTAAATGAAATTAAATATAATTTATATATAATTAGTATGTTTTACAAGTCTAGCTGAGGCTGACTTGCCTCTTTTTCTGCCTCTATTATTGAGCTGCAATGGAAAACTTCCCGGAAAATGCGTTTTTATGGGAAAAATTAAACTATTGTTTTTTTTGGCATTTCATTATGTAAAATAATATTTACTTTAGTTTTGTTCGAGTCAGACTACTTTAATATGTATTATTATACCCTGTAATCATTATAAATAGGAAGAATAGAGTATCATAGCTTTGTGCAAATGTATGTGACAGGCAAAATGGAAGGGGAAGTAGCTAAAGAGACTATATATTATGTAAAATGAATGTTACTTTAGCTTTATACAAGCCAGACTACTTAAATAGACATTTTTATACCCTGTAAACATTAGAAATGGGAGGAATATAGTATAATAGCATAATAGTATAATATAATAGTATAATAGCTTTGTGCAAATGTATGTGACAGCCAAAAGGAAGCTTGACAGAAGCTATAAAGACTATATAGTATATATACTTGATCGGTATCAAACGCTGGGTTGAAAGAGCCGTGACTGTCTGTCCGTCGGGGCGACTGTCCGACAGCAATCAGGGAGAGCAAGAGATATCAAATTTGTCAAGAAGTTTGATGTAAGGAAACTTACTTACAGGGTATTAAACTGTCGCATGCGCTCGTTTAAAGCGCTTGTTTTCTCATTACCTTAGCTGCAGGGTAGATTTGGGGTGTGCGGGTGAGTGTGACTGTATGTGTGTTTGTGTGTGTGTGCTTTGGCATAAATAAAACTTAATGCACTTTTTAATGCTACTCAATTCATTTTGGCGAACTCAGAGCGTCGCTCGCTCTTACAAATACAATTTGCTTTGTGAATTGGGTCAGCGAGGGCAACAGGGCAACACATAGCATAATAAAAGACCCCAAGGAATAAGTGAGAAGAGGAAGCAGAAGACTGAGAAGGGGGGATATACGTTGCTAAGACAATGGCGCGTTGCCATAACTTTAAAGCAATCGAGTTGTAATTATATAATTGTGTAATTAAAGTGATTTTCACGAATATTCAATATGCAAATAGAATTGTTAGCCTTATTGATGCATTTAAGTTGCGGTTAAATAGATAAATTGGTTGCGAGAAGTGATTCTTGAATGATTCTAAGCTCCGATTAATAACGTACAATTAAGCATGTATTGTGTGTGTAAGCGTATGTGTGTGTGTGTGTGTGTGTGTGTGTGATTTTAGTGTAATTACATAATCAATTGAGCATTGCAAATGGCCAAGCCAACTAACCGCAGACTGACTTAACAATGAGTGCCAGCCATTGAGTGTTATTTGATTCATTCATTCATTCATTCAAATTCAACATTAAATTGAATTTACTTGGCAAATTAACTTTACACCTTCTTCTTCCCATTCCATTCACTTTTGCACTGCTTGCTTCCAAGTCACTGAGTAACGGAAATAGACATGAATTTATTGAGCATAAACGATTTTCCTTTTCGTTTTTAATCTCATAATTAAATTAAATATTTAACAACTCTGATAATCAATGTCAAGTTATATTTATCTTATAGTTTTATTACATTTGTTTCTCTGCGTTAACTCGGTCTGAGCTGAGGCAATGTTCGAGCTTAGTTTGCGGTTAATTCTGCCGCAATTTAACGTAATTTAATTTAAGAAATTTAAATGATTGGCTTTAGCAAAGTTTCACAACAGTTTTAAAACAATTTAATCCTTTGTGCACTATGAATTATAAAACATATTTAAAATGTATTTTATTGCAAACAATTAGTAGCAACTGCTTGCTTTCTGTTTTATTTGATTTGATTTTTGGGTATTTAAAAGGAACAGCGACAAGCAGCGATGCACTCCTTTACTTAGCGCTGCTTGCTGCATCGTCTTCGTCGTCAGCGAGCACTGCAACAACAACAATATGGAATTCCTACTAAGCATGCATGCATTCTCGGCGCAAGGCAACAACAAAGCGCTTGCAAGTGTTGTTGCTGAGCTCAAAGCATAGGCAAAGAAGAATGAAAAATGAATGGCTGAACGCATTGCACTGCAACAACAAAACATATGCAAGTGTTGTTGCTGAGCTCGAAGCATAGGCAAAGCAGAATGAAGATAGCAAAAGAAATGCTCAAAATTGTTATTGTAATGTGCATTGGCTGTCAAGTAGTTCGCGCAGCAATGACAAAAACAAATTCTGTATATGTTGTTGTAACTCACGAGCGTCATTTAGGAAATAACATGAAAAGAAGAATGAAGATTGAGAGAGTGCAAGAAGTGCAAGCTAATAGACAATAGATCTAGAATTAAACTGTTATTCCAAGCAAATGTTAGCAGTGAAATTGACTATACAGTTCTAATATCTATGTTGTGTAATAGTATTTGTGCTGTTTATACAATTGTCCATCAGTTTAAAAAGTTTATTACGTTTTATTTTAAATACTTTTAAAGAAAATTGCATTTATTTTAAATGAATTATACATATGTATATAAATTTATTCCGTTATTTATACATTTATGCTGTGTTTTATTTTTGAATATTTATTTAGTTTTTAGCGGAATTTTGTATATTTATATTTATTTAAAGTCGAATAAATGTTAACATATGAGAGCGAAAAGTTGCAAGTCTATTTTAATTTGTTTATTATTTATTTATTTGCATTTTGACGAAGTGCCTTTTGTGCCTGATTTGGCCTTTGACTTCGATTTAAATAAACAATATTGTGCAATAAAAAAGGCGCACAAATTGAAACGTTTTCTCTTTTTTTTCCCTCATTTTTTCTCTTCTATTTTCACACAAACACACACTCTCTCTCCCTCTCCCTCTAACTGAGCTGCTGCAAAGGCTGTGAAATTATTTGCGCTTGATTGCATGCAATTTGCTGGCTGCTAATGTCAACAACAAGAGCAGAGTAGTGACTGAGTGAGAGCGTGTCAGAGAGAGAGTGATAAGGAGGGGAAGAGAGCAAAGTGTCCCCTATCAAAAAGAAGAGCAATCTAGCTATCTACTGCTTGCCAAGCAGCGCAGCCAGACATCTTCTTTGACTTGCTCATTCTATGCCTGGCTACGCATTTAAATTGCCAGCATTTTGTTTAAATTCAAACACATAGCTTTCACTTCCCGCCTCCCTCCACTGCCACGCACTCCCCCCACTCCATACATTAGCTGGCACCTGACTGTCTTCTTGGCAGCGCTTGAGCAATTTATTTTTTAAGATATTTTCGCTACTTCTTTTTTTTTTTATTTTTTGCCGTTGTATAGTTACGCTTGATTACTTTCGCGCTGGTAAACAAATTTCTTCAGCGGCATCAACAACACCTTTTTAAGGCTCTCTCCCTGTCTCTCTCTCTCGCTCTCTCTACTCCATCTGGATATTCATCTGTCGCCGTCGCCTGTTTTGACGCACACGCAAAGTACATAATTTCATTTACAATTTGCCTTCTTTATCAGCAGCGTCTTGCTTTCTTCTGCTTTCTGCTTTCTTTTTTCTTATATTTTATTTTGTGTTTGGTAATTTGCCTTAAATTTCAAATTAAAATCTACCCAACGCAGTGCGGCTAACTGAGTTCAGCGTTTAGTACACTCAGCTCCTCAGCTTCTCAGTTGTCAGTTGCTCTTTCCACTTCCCACTTCCTGCGCTATCTCTCTATAGTTTGACAAGCTGCCGAGAGTCGCTAATAAACTTGGTAATTTAAGCAATTGTAGCGGCTGCCTTTGCATTAAAAATGTCTCAAGTGTTCCAAGAGCAACAACACCCACTACACCTACACCTTCTACACCTTCGACTCCTTCGACTCCTTCTACACCTTCTACACCTACAACTCCGCGTCCTTGAGTGAGAAGTGAGTGATGTTTATGGAGCTTTTGGTCAAACTGGCGCTGCTTTTGTTTTTGTTTTTGTTTTTCCTCAATGCATAACTTTCACAGGTTTGTATGTGTAATAGAATTTTCAACAACAACAACAACAACTCAAACAAATTTATGGAATTTTTAGTGCAAAATTTTTATTTGCATAAGCGCATAAAAAGTACTGCCACAACATTCAGATATATGCAATGCCAACGCACAGTGGTGCAAGACTCGACTAAACTGCGTAATAATAGTAAATAGTTATGCAAATGAAAGTATAAGTATAAACAATAAAGATTAAAAAGAGCTGTAAAGTATATAGAAAACAGCGTAAACTTTTGTCCAAAAGAAAATGTTAATTATATTAACTACACAGTGGCAAATGGCTTTGAAAATGCTTTTAAAATTAAGGCAATTTATTTAAGATGCAGAGTGAAAGACTAAGTTAAGTAAGAGATATTATTTTTAGAACTATTTAATTCTATAAACTATATAGAGAAAACAGCGAAAACATTTGTGTTTCAGAAATAGTTTGATTACTTAAAGTAAATTTTTGCAAAACGTTGTGAAAATGCTTTAAACAAATGTTCTAAAACTGAATTTTCATAGAATTATTTATAGATTTAGAGACAAAACTTTTTATACAAATTTCGCTTTGAAAATTCGCACATAAAACTAAGCCAAGTTATCTAAAAATTAGTATTCGACTTTTCTAGCTATTTTTCCATAATTTCTAAACTTTTACAGCTCAAAATATACTATAAATATTTTAAAAATTATAAAAACATTTCATTTAATATTTTATATTAAATTGAATAAATATATTAAACTTTGAATGAAGTTTCTAGGCGACTACAAATATTTAATATGTAATTTAATAAGAATATCAAAACTATAATTAAGTTTCTTGCTGTCTGCTTAGTTTCGTCTGCAGCAAATAGCTTCGGCTGCAGTGTGGCAAGCACTGGCGCAGCTTCCACGTGAGTGGCATGTCGAATATTTGATATGCACATTTCTTTTTGGCCATTCAAATGAGTCTGAACACATGAAGCCATGGAATGCGATTTTGGCAAGTTTTACTCTACTTTTCTTTACTTTTCTTTTCTCTTTTTTTATGATTATTATTTTCTTGCTGTTTTTGTTGTTGCCTGGGAGAGCGGCGGGGAAGGGGGATGGGCGTGGTATATGCAAACGTTTGCCAGTCATTTGCATTTCCGCAAATGTAATATTTATGACGCTGTGTTTGTCTATGCAGCGGCCTGTCTGACTTGACGTTTGCTCTGTCCAGCTGTCTGTCTGTTTGTCTGTCTGTCTGTTTATCTGTCTGTTTGTCTGTCTGTCTGTTTGTTTGTCTGTTTGTCTGTTTGTCTGTCTGTCTTTCTTCATGCCTAGCTCTGTAGTTATATGCGTGTTAACTGGTTCTCCCAAACGCTTTTCATATTGGTCCTGTCAAATACTATGTGTGTGCCTGTGTGTGTCTATGTGTGTGCCTATGTGTGTGCGTGTGTTTGAGCAACTAAAACATTCATAACATCAGAAGCTGACCAAAGCATTTGCTAGCGCACAAAAGTCGTTGAACATGTGGCCAAGTTCAGTTTACAGTTGGCTAAAACAGCCAACACACACAGTGAAAGAGTGAAAGAGAGAGAGCGAGAGCGAGAGCGAGTGAGGTAGTGAGCGAGATCAGAAATCAAATAAGCTCATTGAAGGCATTCTTCCGCACCAAAAGCTTTTAACAAAACTGCATTGCTAATGCGTTGCGATAAAAATGCACTGAGCGAAAAATGCATAAGCAAAGCGCATACATAAATAGCCTGATAAACGTTCCCCTCCCCCACTCTCTCCTCTTCCACTACAGCACCAGCTCAAGTCATACATGAGCCAGAGATAAAAAGTTAGAGAAACATAAACATAACTCGCTGCACAAAACAATTTTCAATTAGCCACAAAACTGTTGACGCTACAAAACAGGGCTAAAGTGTGTGTGGAGGTGTGTATGTATGTGTGTGTGTAGGTGTGTGTGTGTATGTGTATTTGAGTGTGTATCTAATGCCTAAGAAACTTAAGCTAATTACACACATTAGAACTTAAGGCAAAGCCCAAAAAGGTATGCAAAAGCTAAGCTTTAAAGCGTTTAAGCCCCAACAGCAGCAGCAGCAGCAGCAACAAAAACTTGGCTAACAGCAACAACAAGCCAATTTGCGCCTAATCGAATTTACAATTTTATAATCACACAGAGAAGAGGCAAGACAAGAGCAGCTGGCCTTTTAGCCTGGCTCAAAAGGTCGCTGCGTGGCAATTTTTACTTGTCAAAACACAGGACGACACAGAGTATGCTCCCACACACACACACACACACACACACGCACACAAGCACACACACACATGATGTGTAAATAACATGCATATTGTATGGCTTGCTTAAGCTCGTGTAGTTCATGCAGCATGTGGCAAGCACTCGTAGTTGTTGGCCACAAATTTCAAGAGCAACAACACTTACTACCAAAAGTAATCACTTCAGTGGCTTGTGACCAATTTTCCTCCCCCCCTTGCACTACTCTTTGCCGCACTTAACGCTTGCAGAAACTTGAATTTTTGGTAAATTCACAATTTCAGTTTTGTGATTTTCCAGAGAGTTATGATAATTGCCACAAAATAGTGAAGGTAGAGGGGGAAGTGAGGGTGTAGGAAGTAAGCCCTGCTTTAGGCCGTATATTGACTATTAAGCTGGGCCCCATCGATATTTGTGGGCGACTCGAACAAGTAAATTTGCCAGCCAACAAATGTGCACATTTGTATTATGACCTTTGTCCCTTTGTCCCTTTGTCCCGTTGTCCTTTGTCGCCTTATCCTTTGTGCACTTTAAAGTACTCCCGGGTGCAAGTAAAAGGCAACTTTAAGGTATTTCTTTGTTAGCAGCGTGTAATTACATATGTGTAGAACTAAGCAACCCTTGCCGTCTCCCAAGATTCTCATTCGAGTGCGTGGAAAGGTAACTTAAGTTGTGGAAGTGCTTGAGAATGTATTCTCTTTCTGCTTCTTCTTGATTAAATTTGTAATAAGTCTTCACTTCAAATAACTTTAACATATATTTAAATTTGTTAAGCTACTTAAACTTTCAAGTTGTAGTTAAGTTACGAGTAACGAATGAATCAAATAACTCGAAATGGTAACAAGTTATCATCACTTTCAACTACATTCGCTTGATTTCTTTTAGAAAATTGTTGTATAATTCCTAATCAAGTATTTATATTAGTTATTTAATGCAATTAAAATTTAAGTTCTGCCAGAAACGAGTTAATTGAATAACTGGAAATTATAACGAGTTTTTATCACTCGCAAATGCATTCATTTAGTTTTACTAAACAGAATTTTGGTTGTTTTATATATTATTTATAGATTTTATGATATATTGTATATTTAAGTCATTTAATTCAATGTTTCACTTAAAATTTAGCAGAATAGATTAAACTAAATAACTCTAAACTCAAAGAAGTTCTTATCACTTGCAAATGCATTTATTTGATTTAGCTTAGAAAATCCTGTCACATTTCGTAATGAAATAACTAATTAGTTATTTTACTTTATTCTAATTAAAGTTTTGAAAAATGGAGTATACGAATTAATTCGTAACTTCAACAAGTTCTTATCACTTGGAATCGCATTCATTTGGCTCTCTTAAGTATTGTATTAAAATTGAACTCATATTACCTTCAAACTAGCCTTAATATATATTTCAATTCAATTTAAAACCATTTATATCAATTTATTCTCAATTATTCAACATACGAAACGAGTAACTCGAATGCATTCATTTGCTGTATCTAAGTTTAGCTGTGGACTAACGTCTGCTATCGCTTTGGCTTGCCTAACAATATTACTTAATATGTAATTTACTAGCAATTTGATTACATTTAGTATTTCTTAGATGCTTAACTTTCAATTCGAGGGCATCGCATTTAAGTCACGTAGAATGTGTTGCCTTGGCTTCTAAATTTGTGTTAACAAGTTACCCAAGCAGCTGGCCAAGCATTGTTATTGTTGTTATTATGTATTAATACTCACCCACAACATTGAATATATAGGAGAGTGACATCTTTGGCTCTGTGTTGATCTGACACTCATAGACGCCAGAGTCGCGCATTTGGGGATATTTAATTTGCAGTGTCCAATTGGCCGAGTTATCGGGTCGCAGCACCTGCAACAAGCCACAAGCGTTATGACCAAAACCATAAACAATATAATACCCTGTATTTTGTATAAATATTATACACAGTATACTGAATAGTTTTCCTTATTGATCTTTTAGCTTGCAATTCTTGCACTCTCTGATTCTTCAGTGTCCCTTTCATGTTATTTCCTTAATTCAGCTCCTGAGTTACAACAACATATACAGTATTTGTTTTTGTCATTGCTTCGCGAACTGCTTGACAGCCAATGCACATTACAATAACAATTTTGAGCAATTCTTTTGCTATCTTCATTCTGCTTTGCCTATGCTTCGAGCTTAGCAACAACACTTGCATACGGTTTGTTGTTGCAGTGCAATGCGTTCAGCCATTCAGTTTTCATTCGTCTTTGCCTATGCTTTGAGCTGAACAACAACACTTGCATACGTTTCGTTGTTGCAGTGCTGCGCGACTTCGTGCAGTCATTCATTCTTCATTCTCCTTTGCCTATGCTTCGAGCTCAGCAAGTTTTGTTGTTGCGGTGCTGCGCGACTGCGTTCAGTCATTCATTCTTCATTCTTCTTTGCCTAGCTTCGAGCTCAACAACAACACTTGCATATGTTTTGTTTTTGATAACAAAAACTACGAAACTGCAATATATGCCAATTCCCACTTAAAGTGGCAACCTCTCAAAGCGCGCGCAAAGCAGGTCTGGCAACTCATTATTATTCATTATGCTTGTTTGCGCGTCCAAGCTGAGTGCTACATCACTCGCACACATGTGCTGGCCGCAAAGCAAAGCAAAGCGCAAGTTAACCAATTCTCTTTCTTTTCTGATTTACTTTCTTATTTATGGACCGAACTTGTTGAAACTTTCAGCATTGCTTTTCTATAGTATTCTTTAAGCAGCTCTTAAGTTAGAAGTATGCTAAATTTGTTGTCTCCAGCTCTTATAGCTGCTGAGATTGACCCCTTCTTGCCGACAGACAGACTGACAACTCCATAATATCTATATCCCTGTACAGGGTATATAAAAAACTGTAACTCACCTGAAAACGCTGATCGGAGGTGTAGGTGGTGCTGCCAGCTGTGAGTATATGCAGATCACGTTTGCGTATCCAGGAGACCTGCAAGTAAAAAGATGGAAAGTTGTAAGACGAGTGGGGAAATGAAAAAGAGAAATAGTGAAGCGAGAGAGATGAAGAGAAAGTGGGGAAGCTTTAGAGCGAACTCTTGTGTCTGCAAAAGTTGAAAAATTACAAATTCTCTACTTAAAAAGTTGTTGCCCAAGTGCGTTTAACAGCGCTTTGTGTATCAAATATCCTGTGTGCTGCCGCTTGCCACTTGCCACTTGCCACTTGCCGCTTGCGACTTGCCACACTTGCAAACAAACAAAGCGCAAAGTTTACATTACTTCTTATTTGTTTTTTTGTTGTTTGTTGTTGTTGTTAATCTTTAGATTTTTAGCTTTTGTTTTCACACATTTAATCAACAAATGCTACGGAGCGTTGAGTGTCAAAAGGGTTACGGACAGCGGCTCAAAATGAAAATGAAAATAGCAATGAAAATGAATATTTGTGCTCTTATCGCTGCGTCGAGCCTACAGTTTTATTACACTGTCCAACATAAATTACTTAGACACAATTGCCAAAATAAAAAAGAGAGAAAGAAAAACTCTTTAAGCCGTAAACACTTTTACAGCATTGAACTCTCAGTCTATCTCTCTGTCACTCTCTCGATCTCTTTCTCTCTCTATCTCTCTGTCCCTCTCTCTATCTCTTTCACCCTCTCTCTCTGTCTCATACTCTAACTCTTAATCTTTCCCTATTGCTCTCTCTATATCTCTCTCTCTCTCATTCCTTCTCGCTCTATCTCCCTCTCTCTCTCTCTGCCTCTCCCGCTCTCTATTGAATTGTTTCAAATGCCTTTCAATGCATTGTCATTGGCCATTGTTGGCCTCTATTTCGGACCCGATTTTTATTAGCGCTTGAATTACATTTTCATTTGATTGCCTTGGCTCCTGTAACGTTTTTTTCTCTACTTCAACTTCATTCCTTTCTTTTAGAAGATAGAAAGCGCGGGGGGGGGGGTATAACCATTAGGCCTGGTTTTGTCTGTGTGATTTCTTTTGCTCCTCTGCTTCTCTTCGGCGACCTTTGCGCCCTTTTCTGACACAATTGTTGCCAATTTATTAAATGTGCTTAGTTGTCCTTTGGCGCTGCTCTCAGCTTCTTCTTGCTGTTATTGTGCTGCTCAATTTTAATTACATTGCCGCCAAAGTTTTAGCCAATTTAAAGTTGAAACATTTTTGGCTATATATGCATACCGTTCTGTGGCCTGGCGCATTAATAACTGTTATAACTGGGCCAGCAACAAGAGGCGAAGCATGTGCGAACAACAAGCAAACAATAGCATTGACCATAAAAATAAAAAAAGTAGCAACTACTGAGTAAATAAAGCAAATAAACAATCCTTTACTTGACTTGAATTTAGTTTCATTTGCTTTGCTTTCGTTTCGTTTCGTTTCTTATTGGCCAACAACTATTGGCCATGGCCATGGCTCTGATCTGATCCTGGCCAATGCTAATAAATTCATTCCAGTCAACACAAGACAACACAACACAACACAACAATGCTGGGCTATGAAAACGGTCACGTAATACGTAAAAATAAAATTCATTTGCTTGTAAAAGTTTTATGCGGCAATTTTATGATTTTCATCATAGACTTTTCGCCCATTTTCCTTTGGATGCTTTCCTGGCCCTGAATTGAGCCAATGCATTGGGAATTTGATATTAAAGGCCGCCTACAATACGATAAAAAGAAGTTTCTTTGAATTGACTTCAAACTAAACCTTTTTAGCCCGGCTTACGGCATTAGTACGCTGCAAGGTCAGTCAGTCTTTTAATAGTAGTTTGGCCAACAGCAAGAGACTTCTGCTTGCACCCAATTTAAGCGTATTTACAACATAAAAACAGTAAATATGTTGTGCTTAAGGAAGTTAGAAACTCCTTTGTAATCCAGCATTAACTATTAGAAGAGCTATAACAGAAGAGTTGAGCAGAGAAGATGCTATAAAAGCGCAATAGCTGTAAATAGTTCGCTTCTTGATCTATTAGCTTGCACTCTCTCATTCTTCATTCTCCTTTTCATGCTATTTCCTAAGCAGCAGCGTTGAGCAGCCAAATTCAGCTCGTGAGTTACAACAACACTTACAGTATTTGTTTTTGTCATTGCTGCGCGAACTGCTTGACAGCCAATGCACATTACAATAACAATTTTTAGCAGTTCTTTTGCTATCTTCATTCTACTTTGCCTATGCTTTGAGCTTAGCAACAACACTTGCATACGTTTTGTTGTTGCAGTGCTGCGCGAATGCGTTCAGTTATTCATTCTTCATTCTCCTTTGCCTATGCTTCGAGCGCAACAGCAACACTTGCATACGTTTTGTTGTTGCGGTGCTGCGAGACTGCGTGCATGCTTGTTAGGCATTGTGTATTGTTGTTGTTGCAGTGCTCGCCGACGACGAAGACGACAAAACAAGCAGCGCTAAATAACGGAGTGCATTGCGGTGCCTGTCGCTGTTGTTGTTGTTGTTTTTAAATACTCAAATATCAAATCATATAAAACCGAAGGGATTTTTAAAATAATTAAATAAATAATTAAATTTTAAAATATTTAAAAAGATATTATTTAGAGCAAAAATCTCATCGAATAGAAAATGTGAAAATGTTTTTACTTCGTTCGGCATTTAGTAAATTTATTTGAATTAAAAATTAAATTTTTAAAAATAAATGCGGCTTAACAAGTTAAGTTTAAGCTGTGGCATCGTATGCATAAGCTAATAAAATATTTAAGCATTTAATTACAGCAAATTAGATGAAGTAATGCATGAGAGAAAAAGGTAAATTTACAGCTGAAAGTGCAAGTTCAATTACTTAATTATTCAATTTAATTTGGTCTCTCTCTCTCTATCTATCTATCTCTCTTGCTATTCCATGTGTGCAGTCACTCAAATAATGACCATTTCATTATATTGTATTACATTTTCATTTAGTTGTGTGTGTGTGTGTGTGTGTGTGTAGAAAGTTCATTAGTTTGCTTCCTTTTTTTTGGGGAGGCCATCGCAATTTGTAAATAGGAAAACAACAAGCGGGACTCTCAGGCGCATTTTCATGGCTTTTACAATTTTAATGAAATTTTCACACCATTTCCGGCTAACGTGTACTACAAAGCGCTGCTTGCCACTGCCACTGCCACTGCCACACGTACAACAATAAGCATGAGCATGAGCATTGCAACACTGTGTGGCAGTTCTCAAGTTTTGCACGAAGCTTCAACCAACTTGGGGCAAAGTCTAAACTCTCTGCCTTGGTTAGAGACGCTGAAAATGCGTCAGCAAAGTTTTTAATGTATTTTTGCCAAGTTTGTACACAGATACACAGGCACACACACACACACATACAGTGGAACTCCTCGCACACATTGAAACTTCCTTCATTTGCCATGAAATGACAAAAACAAAGTAAAAAAAAGTAAAAGCAGCCAAAAACAAAAAGAAGAAGAAGAAGAAGGAGAAGAAGCAGAAAACTGGCACAACGAAGCGAAAGTTTTTGGTTGAAGGAAACCAACACAAAGTGTTAAATAATATAAAACTATGCTTGTGGTATTTATTTAAACCTAAGGACATTACGAAAATTATACCCCGAAGCACAAAGTTTTCAAGCGACTAGCTGGGGATCTACTTGCAACCTGTGGCAACCTGTGGCAAATCCCCAAGCTACGCGAATTGAACTCAACTGCTGCCCAAATCTAAGCACATTTATACATATACATATATATATATATATATATATATATATATATATATATATATATATTTTCAGGTGAAGTTGCCTCAAATGGATTCGCAAACAAAGTTTATCAACTTTTCACTTTTGCTCTTTTTGATTTTGCCTCGAAAATTAAATATTAACGGCTTTGCGTCGCATTGAAACATTGAAGCATTGAAACATTGAAACATGCTCGTATTATGTGTGTAAATAAATAGTTTTTAGCTTACTTAGTCAACCCTTTTATGCAGCACAACATGGCTAACAGACAGATTACTCTCTTTACCTTTTGTTTTTCCCTTTTTTTTGGATCAAGATTTCCGTAGAATTTTGGTAAAGCTTTTAGCTTGAGTTACATTGAAAGCAACGCATTGCTAGCTTAACTAAATATAGTAGATGAGATTATCTATTTTTAAAAGCAGGGAGAGGCTTGATTACGGAATTAAAAATTGTTGAAATGTTAGAAAAATTTCAGTTGAGTTTTGAAAATAAATAATTCAATAAAATAAAAGAAAAAAAAGTATTAAATAATTAATAAATAAATATCAAGAATTAAAAAAGTAACATTAAAAAATATAAATAAATATATATCAATAAATAAATAAAAAATAATATAAAAAAGTATTCAATTATTAGAAAATTCATACAAATTAAAAAGTAATTAAATCAGAAAATATTAATAAATAACTAAAAAATAAGAAAAGAGTATTCAATTATTAATAAATACAAAAGAAAAATCAATTAAATAAATCAATAAAAGAGTTTTATATAATATATAAATATAAAATAATAATAAATTATATAAAATAAAAATAAAAGTATTAAATAATTTATAAATAAAAAACAAAAAATAAATAGTAAATAAATAAAAAGTAATAATAATTAATAAATATTAAATGATTAAAAATTTATAATAATAATAATAATAAATAGTAATAAATACATTATCAATTAGTAAATAATTAATAAAAATTTAATGAATAAATAGTAAAAAATAAATAATAAATAAGAAGTAATTAAAATATTATAAATATTCTATTTTCTTACACAAAAACCAACAATTCTTAAATATAAATCAATTAAAAATGTTTGTAGGCTGCTGAAATAAATATAAATACATATAACTAATTAAAAATATACAATTCTCTTATTTGTTCTTCCGTTTTGCCAGCTTAAGTGCATTTTTATTATAATATAATTTATTATTACCAATATTATGCCCCTGAAAATGCTGCTGCTTTATGCTACTGAACTTTCCATTAACTTGGCTCATTGAGCCGTAAAAGCTTTTTGTTTAGCTGGACTTGAGCATTATTTAAATATCGGCTATAAATGGAGCAGGATTTTAGGCCAATTATCAGACAATAAGCAAATGAAGACCTCAACAACCGCGTTTAACATTGAGCTGAACTTTTAACTCCTTTTCAGTTAGAAGTTGGCAGAGTTGGCAGCTTTTGTGAGCTTGTGAGCTGCGCGTTGTAAACAAAGTTGTTAACTGATTTTGGGACAACGCGTCAGAAACAACGGCCAGGGCATTAAAAAGGGTTCGCCGACTAAACTTTTTGCTCTTTGATATATACACATAAAATCCTGGCATCTTTTTTGTTTTTGCTTTTGTTATTTTTAAGAGTTTATTTTTTTGTTCTTGTTGTTGTTGTTGTTGTAACATGACCAAATTGCGGGTGTTCATGTTGTTATGAGAAAATGTTCTGAACATTGTCTGGCGTTGGGCCACAGCGCAATAAATCAACGCAGAGAACGGACAATCCTGTGAAGTCAAGTTGAACAAGCGGATTCAAGCAGCTTCCGGCGCCCAAAAAAAACATAAAAACAACTCAACGCACAAGCCAAAAAGCAAAAAAAAAACAAACTTTTAGACGAGCGTTCACGACTGTGAGCGACTCTGTACTGAAGGCACAATTATCAAATCAGTTTAATAACATAATTAACAAAAAATATATTCAAATTCAAGGCTATAGCTTTAAAAGAGCGCTAGTAATTAGTTTGTAGTTGCCTTAAATAGGCGGCAGGGGGCGTGGCAGAACTGTAAAAGAAACTTTGGAAGTACAGCAAGCTACAAGCGAAGTTTGGTATCTCTGGATGGCATAGTCTCAGAGCTATGAGTGTTTAAAAAGAGACGGGAGGATGGAGAGGAAGAGAGACTGAGGAGAGACAGAGAAGAGACAGAGGAGAGACAGAGGAGAGACAGAGGAGAGACAGAGGAGAGACAGAGGAGAGACAGAGGAGAGACAGAGGAGAGACGGAGTAGAGACAGCAGCACAGACGGCTAGACAGACATATCGACTCGTTTGTGGCTGCTGATCAAGTGTTTGCCTTCTTTTGCCTGTTATGCACATTTGCCTATTGACAACATTGAGATACTCTTGCTGTGCTTCAAGTACAGGGTCTAAACAGCAGAGGTAGTGCGGTTGGTATGGTAATGGGCGCACAGACAAGTAGATGCTCTAGCTGTTCTATCTCTCACTATCTCACTGTCTCTCTTTCTATCTCTCTCTCTCTCTCTCTCCTCTCTCTCTCCCTCCTAGTGCGAGAGAGCCTAACGAACTAACGGCGCGAGCATAAATTACCTCCGTAGAGCAAAGCTCGACAGACTTTTCGAGTGCAATCTTGCCTTGGCCAAAGTGTCAGAGGAATGAGCAGAAGAGGGGCGAACTGTGGGGAGGGGGACTGGGAGTAATGTCGAGAGTGCGACGACAAAGTTATTTG